>VDFB02168118.1:22436006-22703506 GCA_007258455.2 Sequoia sempervirens
TGAGCGGGAGTTTTCTTTGTTGGCTTCCATACTCTTCTTGTGTTGAGATCTTGTTTGAACCATAAAACAAGGATCAATCTTCGAGGAAATATGGGAGATGAATCTCTTGATTCTTTGGATTGATCTTTATCTTATGTTCCAAAGTGAAAAGTTTTAGGATGCTTTAAGGATCAAAGGTGATGATATGATAATGATGTTTTAGGGATGGATGATATGAATGTTTTGGCTTTTGATAAATCTTGAATGAGACACTAGGATTTTAGGACTTTGGATTCTTGATTTGAGATTTTTGAGATTTTGAGATTTTTTCCTTGATTTTGGATTTTGATTTTGATTTTGATTTTGAACAAAAAGACCCTAAGATGTTGGATGATGATCTAATGGATAGCTTTGTTCAAAGGAAGATAATTTGAATATGTGTGAGGAGAAGGATGCATCTACCCACACCTATTCAAACAAGATGACTATTTCACTAAGCATATGAAGAAGGATTCATCTACATACACCAAGCTAGACAATATGATTTTGATAATTTTGACTAAGTATATGCAAAAGGATGCATCTACACATACCTAGCCAAAGATGTTTTGATAAGTGTTCTCAAGGATTTTGTCTCAATGATTTTGATAATTTTTTTGATTTGACCACAAAGCCTAGTATCAAGGATGATTTCAAGATTTTCCAAAAGGTGATAATGAGATGGGTTTTGTTTTGATGTTTTGAATGATGGATGAAAAATGATGTTGATATGTTTTGATCCTAAAAGAGAACCTAAAAAGATACACTTTGTTTGCCTAGACCTAGGTATTGAAGAGCATGCAAATGCTTCCTAATGACCTTTGTAACCAAGAAATGATTTGAACATTTAGATTTCCAATCAATGATTTTGTGCTTTTGGGATTTAGAGTCTTCAACACACATGAAATTTCATTTTTGTTTAGCTTTGCTTAATGTCTTTATTTTACCAAAAACACTTTCTTCAATTAAGTTTTCAAACTAAGATGTCCAATGTCTTAATTTCTTCAAACTCCACAAGATATGTTATGTGGCAATTTAATGAACTTAAGGCAAGGGTTTCCTATTGTTTACTTGAGAAGACAAATTGAGATATAATCCAATGCTTAGAAACATCTAAGGATGTGAATCCCAAGGGAAAGCAATAACATATGGATTAAGTCAATGGTATTTGTCTTCAAAAGGATTTGAAATTTGGATGATGTTAAGTGTTTGTTTCCATGATGTTTTCGATCAAGCAATGCATTTTGTAACCCAAGAACAATTACAATCCTATGGATGTGTAAGACAATATTTGTTGGATTCCCACTTGGACAAGTCCAGCTACGCTTATCTCTAGTGGACGGTTAGATGCTTGACCCCACTGGCTCCCCTCCACAGCTCATTAATGTCAATCGGGGCAGCCAAGCATCAAAACCCATGAAACTCCCATGGCATGCTTTCCATCTCTACTAGAAGACCGTAAAAGTGTGGGGTGGCTTCAGAGTGACCGTTCTTGCACCAACAAATAGATAAAGGATTTTGGCCAATTCTAGCACATGGGTTCTAGTAAGGAATTTCCGTTCGTAGGAGTTGACCCAACGTGGCAAAAGTCCCCTTTTGGATCCATCTTGTTAGAGTCAACCGCGTGATATTGGCATTTCTTCCAATATTCACATTTATATCCAGGCTGGAAATACTCTCGGGTTCATAGTGTTACCGGTTGAGCCATTCCCTTGGGTGATTAATTTTTCCCACAAGGCGGGCCCTCTAAGATAGACAAAAGTGAATGAAGAACAAAATCCGTAACTCGATCAATCTTTGATAGCAACAAAGAAAGAGAATGTACACGAAGATGCCCCCACTCACACTCGCACAATAGTTTATTCAATTTTAAGCCCAAATTGAAGTGTGGAGGTGATTGCTTTGTCTTAACCCAAAGTCATGGAAAATACCTTTTGATTCTCAAGATCGCTATAAAGCGCGAGAGAAGCGCATAC
Source organism: Sequoia sempervirens (assembly GCA_007258455.2). Taxonomy (NCBI): domain Eukaryota; kingdom Viridiplantae; phylum Streptophyta; class Pinopsida; order Cupressales; family Cupressaceae; genus Sequoia; species Sequoia sempervirens. The sequence goes on from VDFB02168118.1 coordinate 22,438,001, forward strand.
GTCCTTTTCCAATGCCTTTAGCCTAAGTAAGCCCTCACAAAAAGCACAACTACACTTGTTCTTTTTAAGCCTTCAAAGCAATATGTGAGTTCTTTTTAGAGCACCAAATCATAAGTGAGACATTTTTTCAATTGGTTAATCCATAAACAAAATCTAGTAAGTTGTAAATCCTAAGGTTCTTTTTAAATCCGTTTGTGAGCAATAAACAAAAGAATCCTTTTTAAATCCAAATGAAAGATAGTGTTCTAAAGAGAGCAAAAGATGACAAATTCCTTAAGGAAGTGTTAAAAAAACACTTTGATAAGATAAGATATCATCACCATGCTCCTTTTTCCTTTGCTTTTGGTTTCAACCTACAAAGAAGAAATAGTTAGATTCTAAGAAAAAACAAAAGAAATTAAAAAGCAAAAATAGAGGAAAAAGCAATCATTAATTAAAAGCAATACTAAAAGAATTTTGATTTTTCCTTTTTATATTTCCGAAGCATCTGCTTCGTGAAAGCGTCAGTTGTTTTCTTCGCAGATCTTTCTTATAAGCGCCCGCTTTATATCCAGTCGCTAAATATTGAACAATGGGCATGGGTTGCTCATGTTTGAGTTCGCCATAGTTAGCAGTTTTGAAAATCTCACGAAATTGAAGTGGAATCCCGATTGAGTCAGTATAGTTTGGAATTGAATTTTCTTGAGGTAGGATGAGTCCGGTTGGGGTACGGTATATAGCGTGGCGAGCAAATGGCTTAAAGCGATAATCGCGGCAGGCTTCGTGGCACTAAAATAGCGATACTATAGACCCGCGTGGAATTTATGTGTCGAGAAAAATGCAAAATTTTTGAGAAAATGTTGGAATTTAAGAATGCTGCCCTCCTTCTAGCGCCAAAATGTGAACCCCAAGTCTAGGTACCTACAAAACAACATGATCAAACAAGTTAAACAAGGAAATGCAAGCCTAAACATGGATTCCCCATGAGATTCATTAACATAGCTCAAATTAGGAAGGAAATGATGAAAAATACAATGAAATCACAAAAACAAGATTGAATCCTAATTAAGCAAGCAAACTCTTAATCCCATGGGGGAATTGGTGCCAATTTGATGTGAAAATTGGCCCTTTCCCAATCCCTAAGATGCAAGTTGATGATTGTTGAGGAATGTTGATCCACTTTGATGATGAATGTGAGAGCTCCAAGCCAAATCTGCAAAAAACCCTAATTAAGAACTCAAATGATGGATGAGAATTGCTAAGTATTTTAGCATGGTAACTTTGCTTGGAATGTGGATGATGAAATAAGGATATAAGCTCTTTGCCCCATAGGGATTTCAAGATGGATGAGATCCAAATTTGAGCAATGTGGGACTAACTTTCATCCAATGATATGGTGCCTTGTCAGTATGAATGGATGATGGTTGTGCAAGATTTGGGGTTTGTTCCAATAAATGCCAATATTTGAAATTCAAATTTGATGAAATGACATGCAAGAGGGAAGGGGAAAATGCAATAAATGCCACTTGGCTCAAGGCAAAGGACATGTAAGAGGTCTTAAATGCCTTGTTGGAAGGACTTATTCCCACTTGGATTTTGAATTCAAATTAGGGGAATATTCCAAAAGATGCCATGTGAGGGAAAATAGGGATTTAATAAATGAATTAAATCTATTTTCATGTGCAACTTGCATTATCTAGAGAATGTGACATGAGATTAGATTAAATTAATCAAAGAGGGTTGATTAATTTAACGAGAATTGATAGTGCGGCTTATTTGACTTAGATTTATGGATTTATTTCATCCAGTGAGAGGAATACATGATAAGAGCTAGTAAATAAAGATTTTATTTATTTAATTTAAAAGGGATGGTGTTAAGATTAAATTAGATAAGGTTTAATTTATTTAATTTAATATAGATAGACTTTAAGTTTAATCAAATAAATTGATTATTTAATTAAATAGGGATAAATTAGATCGAGGATGGATTGATTTAATTAACAGAAAATGACTTGAGTGGAAATGAAATGATTTATTTAATTAGAGCCAGACAATGATGAATTGTCCGAGATAAGAGAATTTGATTAAGCGGTTAGATAGAAGTTTAGGAAGAAATGATGTTAGTAAGTGGGGGATCAAATGCGATGTCAATCGATTATATTTTCGATGTCTACGGTTACATCTTAGAATCACACTTTTCTTTATAGTTGCATTTTATACCATACTTTGCTTCATAGTTGCATTTTAGATTAGTATATTCATAGTTAGCTTTTGAGCATATGCAAAATCATCCTAGCTTCATATCATAACATTTACATTGTATAATCTAACACCATTATCCATTCATCATAATATCCATTATCATTTTCATCATATAGTTTCATGTAGGAATTTAATTGACTTGCATGTTGAATATTATCTCATTTCTCAAGTTGCCATTTTAACAACCATAGTGCACATAGAAATATGAGGGTCAAATGGTTTAATAAATCCTTGAGAATAGAGGACAATGAAACGTTCTTAAATATTTGTTTGACTGCAAAATAGAGTAGTTTATTTGATTCAAATCTTTGATATAATTTGTCTCATTGGTGTTTGTGTTGATTTACTAACTCTCCCACATTTCACACACATAGTTTTGATGATTTTTAGTATGTATGACCTGAATACTAAAGAAAAATGTAGTTTTCATATGTTTTGCAATGATTTAAAATGCAAAAATGCAAACTATATGCACTTTCACTAAGGAAAATTTTTAAAACCCAAGAATGCTAATTAACCAATGCAACATGCAATGTAAATTTAATACAAGAAAACCTAGGAAATGAAGGAATCTAAATTAGCAAAGAAGGTATTCTAAAGTCGGGTTTACCAAAATGTGGACAAATATTTTGGCACCCTAATGCTCTCTAACCCTTCTAAGGTTTTTCACCTAAAAGGAGAGAGATGGGCCAAAATGAGCAATGTCTACACTAAAGATTAATGTAAAATGGATGAAATATGCCTAAATACAATGTCCTAATGCAACAAATTGAAAAAGAAAGATGATTATTAATGTAAAACCTAAGAAATGTAAAGTGTTGGAAAAGTGTTGTATGCAAACATGTGATAAATGACCTAGAAATGTAAACAAAATTACATAGAAAACTATCAAACAGAATGTGTGCACCTAGAAGTTGAAAAAGGATGGCATGAAGGTCTGGAATTCTGACAAAAATATTGCAGAAGCTAACTGGGACACTTGTGCCAATCTGGGCGACTTAGTCCCAGATCTAGAAAAACTGCCCAGAAACCCGTTTTGGCCAAATGGGCATCCAAATCTACAAAAACCTCTGAAAAATAGGTTTAGTGGGACTAAGTCAGGTGACTTAGTTCACTTCTGAATTTCTAAAAAATTTGAAAGTAGAAACAGAAGCCCTCGGTCTGCACTTCGGTTCCTGATAGATGTCTGCTTCTGAAACTCTAATTTTCAGGCTTGAAAGTGACTTTTAATGGATATTTTGACTTTGCAAGCAAGAAAAGGTCTTCAACAAGTCTTCAAAATAATCTTCAATGATCTTCAAACCATCAAAGTGCCTAGATCTATAAACACACAATGAAAGAGAAAGAAATGGTGAATGTTAGGGCATGGGGGTTTTCCTTGATCAAACCCCTTTTTAGGTAATTAAGCTAAAATGGAGAAATGATGTAATGAAGAATGAAACAATGGATTTAATACCTTGCCATGATGATTGATCTTTATTTTATGCAACAATAGTCAAAGAATCTTCCCTTGAATGTCTTAGGCTATCTTGATGACTTGAAATGATGAAACCCTAACTTGCTTGACTTGAGAACATGATGAGTGATGCATGAATAATGAATGCATATGATTTAGGGTTTAGAGACTTGTATTTATAGGAAATTCACCTTATTTGTCTGTTCATTGGATCCCTAAGGCCGACATGAAAGAAAAATAAACTTAAACTCCAAAATTTCTTGCTCAAACCTCGAAAATAGGCCAAATTGGTCTAAGTCGCCATGCTGGGTGACTTAGTCCCACCTGGTAGGGACTCATTCGCCCAGATGGGAAACTTAGTCCAAGAGGGTCCCTTTTGATAGCTGGAATGTTGGGGAATGAGGAATTTCAGTTCTTGTGTTAATTTCATTAGGTATTTGATCAAATTATGCCTTGGGATGCATAATATGGGGTCATAGGGACCTATTAATGATTATGTAAAGGTCAATTAGGGCTTGGGACACAAAATTAAATGTGAAAGTGTGATTAAATACACTTTACAACACTAAAATGAGGTCCACTTAGCCTAGAAAGGCACAACATCCAATGTGAATGTGTAAGACACATTACAACAGTAGATTAAGATAAGGTTTAAGTTACAAGCCTTCTAGATTAATGTGAGGATGCATTTAAATATATTTTTCAACATTGAATTAGGGAAAGATAGGTCCATTAAGTTTAGAGAGGTGTGAAAGTCTTTTACAACACTTTACAACACCTTCACAAGACATCATTAAATGCAGTTTATTTAGTTTGCAAGGGTCCAAGACCTAGTGTGGATGTATAAAACACCTCACAACACCAAATAAAGGCCTCATTAAGTCCAATTTGTCATCAATTATTCCCATATCAAGCAAAGTATACACTTTTTGGTGACACAGGAGGCAAGGCTTTGGGACCATGGGTGGAAAAACTCTAAGGCAAGTTTTAATGTACCTAAAAACACATTATCAAAGAGTGATATTAAAGTTATTCCAAAAGTTAATGTGAAGTTGTAAGAGTATGCAATTTTTGATGTTACATTTTTCCCCCACTTTACCAAGATTATGACAATAGGTGATATACTATAGTAAAGTACATTAATAAACTATTAAAAGTAAATGACATCATGGAACACCCAAAAAGGATACTATATAGGAAGCAAAGCATTTTTCAAGTGAGGTGGTTATGTCCCAAAAAATAGATGTATTAGACAACAAAAAAATGCACAACAAGCAATATTAGAGTAACATATAAAACCTACACAAGAAAAGGACTAGACAAATATAACCTACAAAATAAAGATGTTGGAAAATCATATAGCCTAATAAACACTAAACATACATAAAAAAAATGGAAACACTAATAAACAAACAAAGAAATGCATGTACATGCATGTAAATGGTATACAAAAAGGGGGGTCAAAAGTGGCCACTTTTTTCTTGAAATCAACTAAACCTAAATTTGGATGAATAATTTGAGATGCATGCACTCAAAATTTGAAGATACAACAAGAACAAGAATTGTAGTATTATAAATATAGGTTTTAAACTACTATTTTTTTTAGAAAATAGTTAAGATTAAGAGGATAAAATGTTATGTGCACACAAAAGTGTTCATGTTTTCTCACTAAAATATAACATAGTGTTTGGTGTGCGCCCCCCTACCTTTTTTGTTGTATTTAGTATTTTAAAAATTAATTGGCACAAAATATAACTAAGAGTGAGTACTAAGTTGTTTATTTTTATTGAATATGTTTCTTTTTGTGATTTTTGAAAGTGGATGCATCCTAAAAATTGCATAATATCAATAAGTGTGCACGTCACATAACTTTCACAAAAAAAATCATTTATTTATTTATTTTTAATGTGTAAAGAATGAAGTGTAGAAAAATCATATATATATTTTTTTCAAATTTCAATAAGCAGGTCAAAATTTATAAAGAAAAATCAATACATATGTATCTGAGGAATATAAAAACATTAGTAAAAGAAATATGTTAATGCATTTCAAATTGAAAAAAAATGTATGGCTAAAAAAAAAGAAGGCATGTGACATTTTGGTGATAATTTTATTAAATATCATTATACAATGTGTAAACTTGATGATGTGCAAGTTAAAAAACTCCATGGAAGGTCAAAAAAATGTGAATTGGAGGAAAATCAACAATCCAAGCCTTTAGGCTCGTTGCCCAAACCTATTTCGTAGAAAAATGGGTGAGAATTTTTTTTACAAAACATGACCAAATTATGAAACATGATCATGTTTTATAACATGATCATGTTTTATAACATGATCACATTTTATAGAAGGTTACAAGGATAATTTAGTTTACTATCTATATATATCTTTCCATCTCTCTCTTTCTATATCTATATCTATATCTCTCCCTCTAAAACATGATCATGTTTAATAACATGATCATATTTTGAAGAAGGTTAAAAGGATCATTTAGTTTATTATCTCTCTCTCTCTCTCTATATATATATAGTAAATATATATAGAGTAAATTGTCACCCCTAACGTGGGTGGTTGGGTGGGTGCCACTTCACCATGGTGAAGTGGCAGACACATCAGAGGGGGATGGGCGAAAAGGCTGGTTTGTCCTATTTCTGATGAATGATGGACGGGTGGCTTCTTTTTTGGAAAGGTGGCGACTATCGCATGAAGGGAAGCACGTGTTAATGGAAGGCTCTAGAGGAGGTTTTTTCATCATTGCACACTGGCATGGTGAACTTGTGACGTCCCTCCGGATGCTTCGCCAGCTACCACAGAATAATTACAGAGCACGACTGCAACCTCATTAAATTGCGGTCTTCTTTGTTGCAAGCATCATACATTGAAAGAAATATGAGTAGATTCATTTTATTAGTTTCAGGAAAGGAGTTGGAAATGAAGGGAATGGTGACTCTAGTGGAGCTCAAGGGCTCAAAGAGGCAGATTGCATTCGAAGGCGAGGTCTCCATGCTTCGTCTATAATGTCTCATTCGACACCTAGATTATCTAGTCTTTGTGGCCATTAAATGCATCATGGGGAAGAATTTATGGTGGGAGTCGAGGCTACAGGTTGGATTTTTATATCTCTTCTCATCTCTTGGCCATATTTTTGGATGTGGGTGTCCCCAAAGGCAAGGCTAGGGTTATCATGCAGAGGATATTAAGGAAAGATATGCTGGTTTGGCTCGATCGGGCATTGGCAGCTACACGACTTGGGAAGGGCATCCCGTGCCCGTGAGACCTTCATTTGCTCAATGACCTTGATGCTTTGGTTAACTACTACCCATTCTTGTTGGACATGTCTGGGCTCGAGCTGATAGAGCACAGGAGATTGGCGAACGTGGGCATGGATTTCCTAAGGAAGAAGTTTCATCTGGTTCAAGAAGCGGACTCAAGCTGGAAACAAGAGTTTTAGATTTTTGCACAACAAAATGTCTAGTGATGTGGGTTCTAGCAAGGTGAAATTTTCTACTAGTGTTTCTGTGTTCAATAATTTTGAAAATGTGATGTCTTCGTACGGGTCTCAGCCGATAATGGGTCTAGTTTAATATGTAAGGTTTTAGTAGTCTGTTGGGTTTGTAGTAGGTAATGGCTTGACAAGGCTTCTGAAGTTTTCTGTAAATGTTGTCTTTGGTTGCCCTGGATGGGCTGAACAATGTATCTTTTTTCTCATATCAATAGAAACTTTCCTTCTTACTGATAAAAAGAAAATAAAAAAATTGTCACCCCTGTTAATTTCACTCTATGTTTTTCTCCCCTTAATTTATTGGACCTAATTAAGCTCATAATTTCCTAAATTATGCATTATGTGGCCCAATTTAAAATAGCTTTTGATAATTTGGAAGCATAAAAAAATGCTCTCATTTAATACTTTGACCCTGACTCTTTAAACTCCCCAAAATAGAGTTGGGACAGTGGCGCCCTAGGCTCCTATATCCCCCTATTTTGGCTCCAAATTCAAATATATCGGTGTCAACATTTTATTATTTAAAAATCAAATATCTAAAGTCAACCATTAGGATTTATTTTTTAAGAAATTAGAATAAATACCTATAAATGCACCTGGATTGTGCATCATTTGAACATTAAGTAAAAGGAGGTGAACATTAAGAGCAAGAATTATTATCAAGAGCATTATTAAACAAGTCAAGAGAAGCCATTAGAGATTTACTATAGCAATTCAAGATCCAACATCATGTCAAAGTTTATGTGAGTTTGTTCATGTTGTTATTGTTTTGTGAAGGCTAAATCTTGTTGTAGGTCTCCAAAGCATTCAAGCATTCAATCGAATCAAGCAAGCAAGATCCAAGACACTTGAAGTGATGTGCATGACTTTAGTCCTGCAAGGAAGCCATTGGAGGATGGTGAGTTGCAACACTTTGTGATTTCATCATTCCTTCCTTTCAATTATCATTTATCATTGACATTGCCATTGTGGGGAAACACTTACACGGGGTTTGACTGAGGAAATCCCCTAAAATGGCCCAACATTTCCTCTCTTTGTGAATGTGTAGATCTCAGGTTGAAGAGGATCAAAGGAAGCTTGAAGAAAAATTATTATTTTTTGCATTTGAAACCCTACACCTTGACAACTCACATAAACTCACTTATAGAAATATCTAACAAGTTTGCAGATATAAATTAGAAGCTTAAATCCAACACTTGAGGACTGTGAAAATAGATCCAAAAAATACCTATAAGGATAGTGGCGCCCCTGAAGGAAACGTCCTCAGAAATTCAGCTGAAATTTATATCACAGGTGTTCAGTGTCCTCCTCAACCCAGATCTAGTGTCAAAATTTTTGTTACAGTTTCCCAATTCTTAAAAACTTGTATTTTTAGATTAGGGCACATATTTTTAATAGGTTATTATAAACATTTCAATTCCAATTCATTCCCAAGACCCTAAAAGATGTAGATCTAGGTCTGCTTGGCTCACCTTCATGGTTGAAAGTCAATTTGATTACCTTGATTTGCATTCTAATGTTCTTTTCAAAAAGGAATTGATCCTAGTGTTCTCTGTGTTGGACCTTGGACCCCTTTTTCATCAATTTTTTTTGGTGAACCTGACATTTTTACATCATAAACCTTTTGAAATCTATAATAATTCATCCTAGATCTAGGTTTTTCTTTGCATTTCTCATTTAGGGTTTAATTATTACATTATAAAAAGTCATAAAAATAAAAAAAATTGTATATCATATTGCATTACAAATTGCAATAGGGTTAGTATCAAAATTCACTTATAATTTTCATATTTGTTAGCATCATTTAGATCTGAAAATAGGCAGCATTTTGTCAAAATTTCAAAAAAATAGTCTTTTTCTTGCAAAAAGTGTCATTGCATTTGAAAAGAAAAAGTGTCATTGTGCTCTATTTTGTGTGCATCTGTGAAATATTGTTACATTTCAGTAGTGAAAATTATCAGTTATGTAGGTGCATTACATGTATTTTCTAAAACATTACATAACTGGGATAAGTTACATTTTATTTTTGCAAATTTTGAAAACCCTAGGTTGTTGCACTACATTGCAAAAATTAGAAACTCATAAAATAGAAACAAATTCAATTCAAAATCGAGGTCTACACACTATCACACAATCATTTCCTATAACCTCTTCCTTTGAAACTAAAATCTCATAAAAACCCTAACTAGGACATAGGCACCCTAGGCACCTCTTTCTTGCCAAATCTGTCTTAAATTTTAGGTGCAGAAACATACCTATTGTCAATTTGCAAATATGGAGTTTGATTTCCATATTTGTTTCTGTAATAGGTCTATAAGTCTATTTTCACATCTAGTTTTCTTTGATACGCATAAACCTAAATTGCAATTCCAATTTAGTAATTAATCTTGGAGAAAGCATAGTCATCTGATCATGTTAGATCTCTTTCCACAAGTGCATTATACACCTACTAAGACCTTTAGTTGTGATGAATTTGACATGTTATATGATGCCTTTGAGGACTTCATCTCACCTAGATCATCCACTAAGGATTTTAACATTCCAACACATGCAATCATCGATACTCATGATAATCATGGTAGCTATTCTCATAATATCCCTCCTAATTGTGAGAGTATCTTAACACAAGAGAATGAAATCATTGACACATTTCTTAATATCACTTTTCCTAATCTTCATTCACTTCCCAACATCTTCCCCACTTGTGAGAACACTTTGGTGCAAGAGGATGCAATCATGGAAAATCATGACAATCACAGTTGTTCTTCTCCTAATACCTCACCCACTTGTGAGGAAGGTACTGTGGTGTTAGAGGATCCAATCATTGAGTTTCATGAGAATATTGTTTGTTTCTTTCCCAATACCTCTCCTACTTGGGAATATATTGTGGCATAGGAGGATGAAATCATTGATGCATTTCTTTCAACAAATAGTAAGATGGATAGCATAGATGAAGATGTTATGTTGACATTAGATCCTCCATCAGTAGAAGGTCATCAACAAGTAGATAACTCATTTGAGGCTATGAACATACAAGTAAAAATTGGTTCACTTCCCATTATAGAACCTCCTAAACCCCCTAGCCATATCTTGAACTTTGTAAGGCAACTCACTAGTAAGCATGTGTCACAACAACCAAGTTATTACAAGGTTGCTCACACATATAACATTCCCTAGCATAGTGGTAAAGAGTATGATCTTGTTGAGCAACTTCATCGTACTCCAACAAACATCTCTCTTTGGGATTTGATTCAAACATCACATACATACAATAGGATGATCCATTTTTTTTGTAATTTTTTTGAGAAATTTCATTTAAATAGGATTATATTGCCTATTTTTTCATGAATATGTAAAATATGTATTTTATAGCTTAAAAGGGGTGTTGGGAACTTTTGGAACCAAAGGGTATTTTGGATTTTTAAAATTTAAAATTTTAATTTTTGACAAAATTTTAATGGAGTTTTGAGAAGTTTATTGGTTTTTGGTATGTTAAAATATTGAGAAAATTTGAAGGTTTCCAATAAAATATGATGTTTTATAATGTTTGGATGAAGGTGTACTTTGAGAATTATGGAAATAAATATTGTGGAAACATGTTATAAAATTAGGATGAAATTAGAAATTATACATTGGTTTTCATGCCACACTTGTTGGAGGGTGTGATGAGCTTAGGGCTTAAGTATTAGAGTTATGGGAGTGGATCCCACCATGAATCTGACCCAAAGTGGCACACAAGAAATCATGGTGTGGGGAGTTTTCTTAAAAATCAAAAACTAATGAAACATGTGTAATTAACTAACCAAGATAATAGATGCCTCTCTCATGCCTTGAGTGCCTATACAAGCTAATAATGATAGCATAATACTTGTAAGGTCAAGTATCCTCATTTGTATGAGAGGGTACTTCGTTTCACATTGAGCTCCACATGAGTGTTTGCGATGACACTCCCTCTCTTGCTCTCTAATATTTAACCCTAGAGTAGTTTGTGTAGCACCTAAAAGAAGTTGTAATCCCTTTTAATGATTGGTGTAGACTCTATTACATTATTGGATGTTATGTATCCTTCATATCTTATGTGAGTGTGTATCCTTCTCTCAAGGTGTATTGCATGTGTGTGATTAGGCCTTGTGACTATCTCCTAGTATGGTGGGGTGAATCTATAGGTATCACATGGTTGAGTGGCATGGTAACCACTATTGGGGTTTAGAGGTTTGAGGATCGAGATCGATATGGTACCATGTTCCACTTAAGTTTATCATATACAATTAGTTACTTTCCTTTAAATGTAAATTATATATGTAAAGAACATTTGAGTCATATTGATGTAAATTGTAATAATTTGTCTATTGGACCTCTCTTTGAGATGGAACATAACATTGGATAATGGAAAGTGAATTAATCTTAGTTACGTGACTTAGTGTTGGGATTGAGCACGATCGTACTATGAATGTTGTGCTCATGCAATGCAATATTAAAATGAACATAGAAATGTTTCAATTTGGGCTTAAAATAAATGTAATAATATTTCCATTGGGATTAAAATAAATGTAGGTATCTTGGAGTAGACTTGGATGGTGTTGTAGACCCGTCATGTTGTCATCCTATTGGACTAGAAGTTCATCCCTTAAGTTTGGTGTCATTTAGGGCACTTGGGGAGCCTCTTGTAAGCTCTTTCAAAATCTAAAAAGTGTTGTATCTTTTATTTTAGGGGTTTTATTTCTTAGGGAAAGAGTTAGGGGTGTCAAGGATGTGATTTCACTCCTCCCTATATTCTCCTTCGATTGTGGGTGGTGTCCCATGATTTGGGAAATTGAACTCTTTGTTTGACCCTGAGTTGTGTTTTGAGGCTTCTAAGTTCACAAGATGTTGTAGACATATTTAGGTGTTTCCTTAGTGCTTGGAGGGTCCTAGAGGTCCTTCCCTACTCTAGGGAATATCACTACCTAGGACACTAGCACCCCTATAGGCACACCAATTCTTGGGAACTGTGAAAGGGACACATGTGCCTAAATTAGATGCAAGCACCCTAAAAGGACACATGCGCTCCTACAAGACACTGGAGTGGGGTGCTAGTATCCCTGAATGTGGCAGTTTTTTTCCCTTTGACTAGTAGGTGTTTATGGGCCTCAATGGGAAACCTTGTAAATGAAAGTCATTCCTTATGGTCTCGGGAGTCTAGTGATATTATGAGCATATCATTATGAATTTTTACTAAGGAGTTATGCTATTTTTTGCATCATTTTATGTGCCTTCTTTTGAAGTTTCTTGGTTGTCAAACCTAGGTTAAGGATATTGTACACCTAGTCTTGTAAAGACTTGGGAAGGTTCAAATCCTTCATTTCTAGTGTTGTTAGTGTTCTTAACATTCATAATAGGTCAAGAGGTGTTGTTTGGCTTTATTCTTCCACTTGTGTGACATCATGTTACAATGAGACGTCATGTGTTGACCTAGTGTGCCTAATTGCACTAATGTTTCCTAAGTGTTATAACATATTTTAAAAAAATATTCCATGTCTATTTGAGTTAATTTTTCATGGGTTCCATGGTGGGGCATTACAAAGAACACCACGGGAGCATAAATACTAGCAAAAATAAGAGCACCCACACACCCACAATCAAGCAATCACCATGTTTTAGCATGCAACAACAAGAGCTCAAAATTATGAATGCAAAGTGACTTAGAATGAGCCCAACTAATAATAAAAACCTTGTTGAGTTATGTTCCAAAATGGCTATTAGTTCTTGTCAATGAATTTAATGTAGTAGTACGGTGGTAGGTGAGCAAACACGACACATTCCTCATTGGGGGATCAAAGATCAAGGTTTGGTTGGCACCAAAATATGCAACAAAATATCAATACTTGAAAATGCAATGAGTTGGGGAAGAACACAAAATAGATGCTGGGGACTAGTCTTGACAATGATGTCATACTTGAACAGCAAACCCCAAAAAACCAAAGGAAAATAAGGGGAAAAAATACAAAGGAAACAAAGCCAAAAGAAATCAAAGGGGAAAAAGAAGAACAAGAAAAAATAATAAAACAAATAGAGGACAAAAGAGGAGGTGGGGCAACCATTTGGAAAGCCAAAAATGGAGCGTGTGTGCAAGGCACAACAAGTATTTTGTTAGAAAAAATATCATATTAATTTAGATTTCTATCTTATTGTTTGGAAAAGCTAAATGTTAAATTAAAATGTAATATGGATATCATTCTCCATCCATCACATCATCATTGAGGGTATCACCACTTGAGTTCAAGTTACGGAGTACCACAAGCATAATCAACAATAGGTACTTTTAGGACTCAAGGAGATTCTAGGTATGAAAAAAAATTGAACGAATCAACACACTAATTGATACCATAGTGAAAGGAGTTTTGAAGTTGGGAACTAGGATTTCTTGATATTACAACCTTATAAGTAAATGCCACTAAAGAAATAAAAAAGAAATAAAAGTTATTCCCAAAATATTATGGCCCATACCAAATCATGCAAAAGATAGGCAATGTCCTCTACAATCTTAATTTACCTCCAACAATAAATATACATCTAATTTTTAATGTTTCTTATTTGAATAAAGTAATTGGGTGTAATATCCCTACACAAACAATGTTACCAAAGTTTTATGAAGAAGGAAGAATCATAATGGAACAAGATTTTATTCTTTAGACATGCACAAAGAAGCTAAGGACTAGAAAAATCACTAATTATCTCATCTAGTGGAAGAATTTACCAACTGAAGATGCCACATGGGAGAATGAAGAGTTCATTTAGAAGCATCCACACTTGATTAGCATTAAGGAAAATGCTTGTCTAAAGAGGGGGCCATGATACACCCTTAATCTTAGAGTATGCATAAGGTTATGAGTACTCATCTTGTGGCTACCTTAACTCTTAATTAATTCATATTATCATTATTATATTCTAATTTATATATTTAGGTCGATGAATGCCATATGTTTTTATCTAAGAAGGCTTAGGTGATATCCTAGGCATAAGTAGGGTATATATAGGAGGTTGTGAATTGTGAATTGTGCTCTCAATTGAGATGGAGGTTTTTCTCCTTGAAATGGTTGGTTATTCTTATTTATTATCAAGTATTTGTAGAAATTTCAAGTCATATTCCTATTTTGTACAAGTTATTTCATTACCCAATTTCTTATCAATTTCAATACCACTACTAACTAAAATAAGGTTATAGCTCTTATAGGTCATGATGATCTTGAATTGTTTTTTAACAAATAAGAACCTATTTTTTCAAACTTGAATTAAGTTAGGTCAATAGTGACCCTCAACTATACACATTCGTTGTTGGTTATGATTATATATAACAATAAACACTTACATATAATTTTTTTCAATCTAATAATTTAAATAATAACAAGTTGTATGACCCTTTTAAACCCATGTAACCACCCATTTTAATTTTTATTGTTATATTAAATCAACTAGAATATATCAAAACCATATTAATATTAAAAACCCCAAACCTCCATAGGTTGAAATAACCTTAAAACCCTAATAAAATATCATTTCTATAGTTGTTGATAGAATAGTGTTAAAGCTTAATAAAGATCCCAACTGAGACTTACTTGTGCAATTGTAGCCATGCTCTACACCACGTAACTAGCATAGGTTATTAACCAATATTTACTAAGTATGATTGTTATATACAATCTACTCTTGATACCTTTCATTCTAACTAGAAATAACCAAGCCCTAAAATCAACATAGTGTAGCTAATAGTGACTTCACTATATGTAATTAATTTAAATTACATTAAACAAATATTATATCAACACAACCTTTGTTACCTATGTTTCTATATACTAGCATGTAAAGCTTGAACAAAGAAATATCAAATAGGGAACTTTTTATTGTTTAAACAACTAAATATACTATATAGAAACTCTATATTTTATGATTATAATTGACCAAAAATAAATTCCATCCAAATTATTATTATTTTTTTGCAAAAAATGTACTTACCTATGAATGCTTCACTGTTACACCCCGTTGTGTTACTACTTATTTACTTTTACCTAGTTGGGTTCACAAAAATACTTTAAATGAATGTATTTATGCTTTATGTGTTTTAGAAATATGATGATTAAATGTTTGATTCAATTTGATGTTATATAATGAATCTGATTGTGAAATATATGATGCAAATGAATATATTGTTTTCAGCTAACTATTGTTGCAATGTACTAAGCTGGATGTAAGAACAAAATCAAGCCTCTGAAAGAGAGGGGGAGTATCACTCAGGATAAGAACTTGGTTTGGTTGTTGGAGTTAAAATGACACTGAGAGGGGGGGGTGAATCAGTGTCTTAACATATTTGACTCATTTTCACATATTCAAAAATATAGCTCAGATTTGATCTCAATATTACTTTGACTAATGCATTCATGAGTTGAATGTAATCATTCATAAACAGAATTGAGAAAAGTAATAATCCCATCAGTGAACTGAAACAACAACAACAAAGAAAAGCAGTGAGCACACAGAAGAACAAAGAGACAAAAGATTTTCCAAGTGGAAAACCCTCCTGGGGTAGAAAAACCATTCCTAAACTGCCTTACTGGCTTAATCTTCAAAGACCACTTTTAACAATGCCTTATAGGCTAATTTTTGAGCACCAACTCAAGGAGCACCAACCCCTCATTTAGAAACACCAATTTCAAGGAGCACCAACCCCTCGTTTAGAGATATCTATCTCAAGGAGCACCAATCCCTCAAGTTATTTTCAGAACAACAAAAATATCAGAGGATCTCTCTATTTTCTATTAAGCTCAAGAGACTCGACTCTCTTATCTACCTAATACCCTAAGAATCCAACTCTTGTATTATAGAGTTTTCCAATACATCTTTTGATACAGCCAAAATAACTATCTCTCAAAATTATAGGCCAGCAACACCTTCACAGTTTTCAACACTGGTTTTTATATACATTTTCATGTATATCTGTTATCAAGAAATCTTCAATCAAGCGATTTTCACAAGATTTTGAAACTCTCTTGCTATTTTTAGAATCTAAAGCTAGATAATGATGATCTGTAGATGATGATAAAAATCAAAGTAATGCATATCTAGAAAGCTTTAATTTTTGCACTGAGTCAGGAGATTTCAAATTGTAACTGAAAGATTTTCATCAAATCCATGTCTGCCCACTAACAGAAAATCATAACCTCTAAAATCTCAGAGAATATCTTGCCAGAGATTCGATACCAACCAAAGATGTCAGCATGCAACTATACTTAGAAAAACCATGCCCACCACAGTGTATGAGACTTTGAAAATCATTCGCTGAGACAACAGTTGCCACGTGTTCTTTGTGATTCGCTATGACCTTATGCGAGCTACGTTTCTTTTTCCTTATTTGCTTTCACCATGACCCATCAGAGTCGGGGAGAAGACATAACGAATACATTATGTTACGCCGAGAGCCATGTGTTATGTTCTTTCCAAACGCTGAGACATAAGCAAGTTTCTCACCGAGATGCCCTTTTCGTTTCATTCACTGTCACTGTAACCTTTTGAAATCGGAGATACATCTTGTAGACAAGTCTTTGTTTTGCCGAGAGCCCCCGTGATCAACCTTGTCGCCATGACAATTCAACACCTTATCGTCGAGTCCATCCATCCTATATTTGTCGCTGTAACTTCAAACTATTGGGGAGACATCTTGTAGATTGTTTTAAGTCATACCGAAACACCCGAATTCACACATGTTCGCCGAGACATCCAGATAGTCCTGCTGAAGGCAATTAAATCGCCAGTCATTCCCCTTAGTTATTGCTGTGACATTCTGCTGTCGGGGAGACGTTATGTAGATTTCATTATGTTTCACTGAAAGGCTTTATCCATTATGAGTCGTTGTGACAAAAACACACTCTCACCGAGATGTATCCTTCATCCGCCTTTGCCAAGACAATGTGTAGTCGAGGTGACATCTTGTAGAGCATCCTGTGTCTTACTGAAAGCTCACGTGATCATTCCTGTCGCCATGACATATCGCTTTCAGGGAGACCTCATATAGATAACTTCGTTATACCAAAAGTCATCTATCATCTTGTGTGTCACTGAGACAAGACCAACCTTTCGCCGAAAGTCATTCATTAGACTTTGTCACCAAGACTTGACGGGTTCGCTGAGACTCTACATCGAAACTCATGAGTCTTACCGAAATGTATTATCAGTGGTCGGCAAGACACAACAGTTCTCTCACCGAAAAGTAACCTTCATTCTTATGAGTGTCGCTATAGCATACCGTCATCGGGGAGACCTCTCACAGAATGCTCGAGTCATACCAAAAGTCTTAAGCTCATGCCGATATATAATTTTTCAACGGCGGTCGGTGGGACATACCAATTTCGTTGTGACTTCATACTGAACTAACATGTCTGGCCGAAGTGAATCTTTAATGTGCCAGTTGCCAAGACACAAAGTGCTCGATGAAACAACATGCCGATAGGGATTTCTTACGCCGATGAACCACCTCATGTATTAGTCAGTGAGACCCGACTCATTCGGTAAGACCTCTCAGCGGTGAACACAACTCATGCCGATAGACCTTTCCACTGTCACCAAGACCATGTGAATGTCATGCCGAAAGCTTCTTGTATGTAAAATCAAATCGTTATGACATCAAAAATGTCTTGCCGATAGGCAACACAAACATTTCAAAAATGGATCGGGGAGACCCTGCCATTCTAACGTTGATATGTTCTTTTTCTATCACCAGAGACTGCACGAAGCTAAAACTGATCAGTACCATAAGATATTAAAATTATGAATGTAGAATGTCCACTGAATGCCAAGACAAGTAAACCATATAGACAAAACTGTACCAAGATAAAGCATGAGAAACCAATCTGAAACTGTCAACAAGTAGAATCAACTGAAAGGGATTTTGTCATCAATGACAAACTATATGATCACAACTGAGAACCAACATTGGTAACCTTTAATAAGACCTAAACTGAGCTTTCACACACTCACTTCTAGTTTGGTCGAGTCGGGTTAATAGCTTGGGAAATAGTAAGTTACATTTAGTCTTGTTTGTGTATGATTAGAAGAGGTTATGGTTTTATTTATGAACGTTCTTGTTTTGGGGGTTAAAAGTGTTGACTCTCTTTGTGGTGTGTGAGTCCTTTATGTGTTTATATTTAATCAATGAGATATATACATTATATATATATGTATGTGTTAATGATAAACTCATACACATGAGTAAATACATGCATGAGTATATGTAGATAGACGTATCTACGTATGCTCATGGATGGATTACCCATATGCATGGGAATACGGATCAGACAAAGGTAACATATACATATATATATACACTTCATGTATATATGTCAATCGATGATGTGTATTACTATCAAGGTATATATATATATGTGCGTGTATGTATCGACGTAAATAGAAACATCCATACAAGTATATTAATATATATACATATGTGTATATGTATATATATGATGTATCATTATGCAAAATATGAAAATATGAATATGCTAATTCAAATATCGAATAATATATTTGATGAGCTTATATGTAGAATGAATGTATATATATAAACATATTATATATATAAATATATAATGTTCTATATATGTGTGTATATATATATATATATATATAAATTCATTGAAGGTCTTTATAGTGCTGAAATGTTTATTGAAGCACATAAGTAAATAATAGGTGCAACATAAACATGAAATGTATTGCACAAAAATAAAAGGAATAGCACTTAGTTAGAGGTTGCACATAAGCTAAAGATATTTTATTAAGTATTTAAATGTTGTGTAAAATAAAGCAAGGCAACGCTATAGTAAAGTGCATAGAATCAAAAGCAAACCAATGTGAGAGATAAATATGCCACTTGACTAAGTCAAAATATGAAGGCAAAGTGAATACTCAACGTACAGGAAATTTTGACTTGGTCTTTTCCAAATAGCAACCAAAATAATAGGGCATGTGATGTTTTATGTGGCGCCAATATATGAATAGTGCGAACCTGTTAGAAGTCTAATCTACAATACAAATTCCTGAATATGAAGTAAATTGGAATGAGAGAAATAGTCAAATGAGAATCTGGCCAAAATGAATCGACCTGTAGAAATAATAACCTTGCATTTTTTAATGTTATTCTTATTGTCCATTAGAATGAGCAACTCATTCTTTATGGTGAAATCTGGTTGTGCATGTGTTTACTATGCCATGTTTTTAGTTGCCACCTTTCTTCTTCTTGTTGAGTCAAACCTTTTTTATTAAGAAGTGTCATCTTTGAGAGCTTATTTCTAGCCTGCAGTTGCTCACATTTGTGTATAAATAAAGGTGCTTTCTCTCTCAATTAGGACACATTATACACTCTTGATGCTTATTTTTTGAGTTGTTGTTATTCTAATTTTCTGAGTTTGAGAGTTTGTGAGAGGTTTTTGAGAGTAAATTTTGGTGAGAGGAAGAGAGATAGTTGGGAATTGCTTGTTGATTTTGGAAAGGCTAAGCTAGGAATTTAGTTTGATCAATTGGAGCTTTGCACAAACACGCATGTTGATTTCTACTCTTTTATGTTTTATATGTATTTGAAAAGATTGTGTGCCTTTGTTTGCCTTGTTTGGGAAATTTGTTTAAATTGTTTATTATGGAAAGGTTATTCTCTTCTTTATGTGAAAGTGAAAGATTCTTGATATACCTAGTCTAGGGATCTTTATTATTTGAGTGTATGTATATATTCCATATATTAAGGAATGGGTGTTTATAGTAGAATTAAATAATATATTAAAGATAGAGCTTATATAGTTGATGCTTAACTTAGTTGAGTCTTATAATTACTTTGATTTACTTAATAGAAGTGTCTTAGTAAACGTAGAGGATAATAGGTTATTCCTGGGGTTAAGGTTACTCCATGGCGTAAGGGGATAGCCTATGCATA
This sequence comes from Sequoia sempervirens, assembly GCA_007258455.2. Classification (NCBI taxonomy): domain Eukaryota; kingdom Viridiplantae; phylum Streptophyta; class Pinopsida; order Cupressales; family Cupressaceae; genus Sequoia; species Sequoia sempervirens. Next base: position 22,458,149 of record VDFB02168118.1, read on the forward strand.
GGTTATGAATGGTCAATAAAAATCAAGCTAGGAAGGTGGGTGAAGTATATGACGTCCACTCTAAATTCTGGGTGATGAATACTTTGGCCAAAGTAGTGTGAGTTGCCACTGTTTACACTGTCAGTTCACTATGATTTGAGTTTACATACTAGGTAGGGAATTCCATATGTGTAGGTTGTATCCAGTGTGTGATAGATCTAGATATATAGGACACAACACCAAGCTCAGGGAAGTTCATTATTATTATGAGGTTACCAAACCAATCTCTTCATCGAAGGGTAGGACCATCTTACCAAGTTTGGTAGATGTGTGGGGGACCGTAATTAGTCCAAGGTTGGTAGAAAAGTGCTTGAGTGATGCTTCTCCTCATCAATAGGCAACCAAGATTTGATGGAGGACACCTAGACCATTCATATATCTAATGCCAGTAAGCTCTTAGGAGCCTTGTATGTATTTTTGTATCCATTACTATGGAAAAATTGTAAAAGAGAAATGTTATCATGGAATTATGTACTATGAAATCAATACATTGGAAATTTATAATACTTTGATATAATGCAATGGGAAAGTTTGGAAAGATGTTTATTTCAAATGTGCATGCTTTCATTATATTCGAAAAGAAAAAAATTATTGCTTAAAGTGTTGTCATCATATTTTATTTACTTGATGTTAAAACATAGGGAAGTTACTAAGGAGAACAATGGGCATGTTACATTGACTTCCACTTCACACACTATTGACTCTCCTTTCTCTTCTTCTTTTTAAGGCCTTATTTCCTCTTTTTCAAACTCTCATGGAAAAAATATCCCTCTCCCATTGATAACCTTTTGAATATCTAGTTCCCTATGTATATAATAGACTTGCATTATGAAAAGAATATTGCCCAAAAAATATAAGGTGGGAAGAATACTCCCATCTAACTTCCACAACTATTATTTTATTAATCGATGGGTATTTTCCAATAATGATACACTTTGTTTATAATATAGCACTACATTCTTCACTTGAAGTTTCCATGCCCTTTTAATTTCAACTTGTAGTTTAGGTTTATGACATATAATTCAAAAGTGAAGGTGCATGAATAGTAAAGATCAAGCAACAAGGCTACTATGCCAATGAATATGAAACAACAAGGGTCTAACACAGTTTGCACCAACAACATGGATACCAAACCACGACCCATCTATATTTACAAATAATTAAGATATGCATCAAGTGCAACAAAAAATATAATATTCTAATAATCATTATAAATTCATGAAATCACATTGACATTAATACACCTCACAACAAATTAAATGCATTCAACCAAACATGATAGAGATAAAGAAAGACCATATACACCTAACATACACATGATCTATGATATGTGCAATCGTGTGTGTGAATTCCCCAAACTATGGTTTTCAATCATGCTATCCTCAATCTATTGCTCTCTCTTGGATGATGCTCCCACTCTTCAAATGAGAGGGGAATATATCCCTACATCCACATTATGACCATAAAAGAATAGTTAGTCCATATATTTTATCAAATTTATAATCATGAACTAGAAAATATCCATACAAAATCATGTATTTAACATAAAAATAAATGCATCACATCATCCAATATTATTTAAATAATTTTTAAGGATCAAAATATTCAAGAAAGATGACATAATCAGTTATAGGAAGTACAATAAAAACACAATTAGGAACACACTCGTAGAGACATCATTGATTATTCCTAAAATAAAGAAAATAAATATTTCCATGCATTTAAGTAGTTGATTGTAGCGTCAAAAATTGCCACCCTTGACAATTTCACATTAGGTTTTGCTCCCTTCTATGTGCTTGGACCTAATTATGCATTTAATTTCCTATTTTATAAGTATCTAAGTTAGAAAATTAATAGAGAGGAATGAAAAGGAACATTTAATATTTACCCTCGACACTTTAGGCCTCAAAAAGGATGGGTTGGTCAAGGGTACCACATGCCCTTGAACAACCTATTTTGGCTCCATTTTTAATATGCTAGTGTCAGTATTTTATTATTTGAAAATTTGAATTTATTTGTTAGCTATCGACATTTGATATTCAGGAAACTAGAATAATTGCATATAAATACAAAGTATTTTCACAATTTTAATCCTAAAAGGATGTTTTGAAGGTAATCAATATTATTATTGAGCAATCAAAAACATTCAAGAGAAAAATTATTAGATTTATTGTAGCATTTATGTTGATCAAGCAAAATATCATATTTTATGTAAGTTTGTTCATGTTTTGTGTTCATTTGTTTTGTGAGTACTAACGCTTGCAGGACTTCAAATCAAGCAACAATTTCTCCTTGAAGGTGATGAGTGTGAATTTAGTCTATCAATGAATACAAGTTTGAGTGGTGAGTCATAACGATTTGTGTTCATTACTTTTTTTATCATTATCCTTTTCCTAATTAAGGGTAAGCTCTCTTTTGCATATCATCATAGCCGTCATGGAGGTAGAAGTATCGAAATGGGGTTTGACTTAGGAAAGCCCCTATATGACACAATCCTTCCCCCTCTTTCATGTGTGCAAGTTTTCAAATTTGAAGCAAATAAGAGGAAGATTGAAGACTAATTTCTCATTCATGCATTCCAACCCTACAAGTTTTCAAGTCAAGGAATTTGCATTATATCATCAACAGACAAAGTTTCAACAGTGATCTCGAGAGAACATGACCTATAGATTAGAGACTTCACGCTTTTGATTTTAGATCTTAAAAAGCAAGAAGCTAGTCAAGGGTGCCCCATGCCCTTGAACAATCAATTCAACCTCAAATTTATATGGTAGGTTCTTTTGTGTCTACACTTAATATTTTTATGTTTATCAGTTTTACATTTCTTAAAAATTACATTAGTTTGTTGCATTTGCATAAATAGACTGAGGAACATCATTACATCACATCAAAAATCAAACTATCCAAGCATTCCCACCCCTACCAAAGAAGGACTGAAACCCTGATCCACCACTCTATCTCTTCTATTGAGGTTTGTATCCAAGTGGATTTTTTTATCACTTAATCCTTCATCCAAAGCTGGGAAGAATGTGATTTAGGACTTAGATCCCTTTTCCCAACCAAACATTGATTAATTACTCAAAAAAAATCATTTAAGTTATGCAGTCAAATTGGGCTATGAAATTGAGGCACTTTTAGATATGGCTTGTCCCATGCACTTTCCAATTACAAGTTCTCTACACCTACAAAATTGATATACAATTAATGAGGTTGCATGATAATATTTTTAGAAGCCATCCAATAATTTGATAATTTTATATTGAACCTTATAATAAGACATTGAAACCAAGGACTTGTCACATTTATTATTAAGAAAATTTTAAAGGATTACATACCAAGCACCATTGAAAATATTCATCTCCATATACAACAAATGCCTAATTATACTAAAGTGGCTAAACAACTAATACATTTTGGATCTTCCTTGAGAGGGACACACTCATTTTGGAACAAGTATCATGTTGAGCTATTGGTTATGATCAACCCTAGGGACACTCACTCTCTTCTTCACACTGAGTGTTGGAAATACTAAATGGACAAATTTACAATGATTATTTTCAAATTCCATAACAACTAGACCATAAACTATTAAAAATTGCGTAGATAAAATAAGTAACAACCCACATATCCTATCCCTATACATGCATAATCTTGATTCACAATTTTTCATGAAGAATTAATAGGTAAAACAAATTATTAGTATATATGCAAATGAAAACATTAAGGTTCTATACATGCACATAGATTTATTTGGCTTCAAAATGTACTAGAAATTCTAGTGGATAAACTTGAGTGGTAAAACCATGCAGATGTAAAAAAAATCTCTGACAAATATGTCATGACATGGACCCTTGTATTCAATCTAAAAGAAACAACACATGATATTGGTCCTTGCAAGATGATCCTTAATTACTAAATACAACTGAGATCTCTAGAAAAATGCATTTGATGATTATGAATATATAATCATTCATTTATAAAGACACAAAAAATATATAAGGAACATGTCTATGTAAGAAGATTCAAACTATAGAATTTTGACACAAAGCTCCTTGGAATGAATGTGTTGGCTCTACCTTGCCATGTGATGATTCTAGCAAGAAAACATATGCTCTTTGCCAAAATGATAATAGGTTAAATATAAATAATTTAAAGATAATTTCAATATGGAGAGCTAATGTGGATTGCCAACTTGTAATTTAAAAAATGCCTATTCTTAAATATATTTCCAAATATGCATCTAAGGTAGAAATCAAATAAGAGAGATATATTTATATGCTAACAAGGATATGTATAAATCAAAGAACAAAAGGACAAGCTCTACAAACATATAAATTTCAATGACAAAGATTTGCATAGATCATGATATACAAATGCAAGAAACATGCCATATTGTATAGAAATTGCAACTTATTATTTTTAATCACTCATTTATTAAATTAAATGTTGGGAAAAAATATCCCATTAAATTTTTAGCTCTTCCTTCTCCTATGATGATTTTCGCAAGAAAACATATCCCCCTACACAAAATGATGATAGGTTAAATTTACACAATCTAAAGATGATTTCAATATGGAGAGATAGTGTGGATTTCCAACCTATCATTTCAACAATTCTTATTCCTAAATGCATTTCTGAATATGCATCTAAAGTAGAAATAAAATCATAGAGTTGTATTAATATGCTAACAAGGATATAGACCAAAAAGCCAAGCTCTAGCAACATATGAAAGTTTTATGATAGATATTATCACAAACAATGATATATGCATATAAAGAAACATGTCATATGCTACAAAAATTGTTTCTTGTTAGTTGCACTCACTCCTTTGTGATAGTAGATTTTGGGAAAAGATGTTCCATTGAATCACAAGAACTATAGATGAAAATACATTACGATTGAGATACCTACAATCCTACATGCAAAACCCTCCTAAAATAGAAACAATAACACTACTTGGATCTCCATGATCCTTCTCATTTTCTTCTTTTTGCAAAGGGTACAAGTGGAAATATAGGAAGTAAAATGGAATTTTCAATGTCTTTCCTCATTCTATAATATTCCAAAAGAGGATTCAAAATATTTGAAATATTATGTTATAGTAAGCTACTTCTCTATAATAATTTTCTTGACATTGTCATAGATACATGTCTCACAAAAATGAGGTTATCACAAATTGGAAGGAAATTAATATTAATAAATATTGTGTGTGGCAATGTTGATTGCATATTTGAGACAAAAGGTTAACCATGAAGAGATTAGGTCATTAATAATGAGATAGACACAAGAAATATGATAGAAATAAACAAATGGGAGTTTCTATCATAAATGGGCATTGCTAGTGGTGGAAATAAAAATGCCTTGAAATTCTTAGATGTGATTTTAACAGTATCAACAAATGGGACGAACATACTATATCCACACATTTACATTACACTGCACAACATTTTATAAGCACAAACAAGATGTCCCGATAGGGTGACTAATCCACATTAGAGTTGAATGATCCACCATATCCATTATATCCCAAATAATAACTAGCACTTATCATTATTCAAGAGTGCACTATAATTATAACTCCTTCAAGAAACCCTTTCATATGATCATTCAAGGAAATCGGGCATAGGAAAATCCTATCTAATTCATTGTATTAGGTATGCACTTTGGATTTTAGCATATCACAAAAACATAAGCCTATTCCTTGTTGCTTTGTTGACTTGACAAAACTACCACCTTCTATAAAAAACCTATCTATGCATCATACTAAGATACCAATTTCCTATAGTAATAGCTCACTTAAAGTGTTAAATTAAAAACAATTTTCTATTAAAATGGTAACACTCAAACTCAAATTGACTTTCATCAAACATTACAAAACATACATGGGAACTACTAATGAATTGCAAAAAAAATTATTGTTAATAGATGAACATAAATATTTTGACCACTCAGTGCACCTATTTTCTACAAATAGTTTAGTGAGGCTACACAACAAAAAATGCTCAAGCTACTAAATATGTTAGTTACACTTAGTGTTACAATAAAAACACACATAAAATCAAACATTGATAACAATGTTGACCAACTTCCCCAAGAACTTCTATTATGTAGAGCCCAATGAATCATGTCAACAAAAAACTTATGGAATTCAAGCAAAGCTTGTCAATGGGTCTCTTCTAGAGGTTACATATATTATATATGCACAACTAGATCTAGACCACCTAATTTAGCTTTGTACATAGTGGTGAGAATTGATAACTACAATGGTCCATCATGGAACCAAAATGACCCATAAAGTATACCTATAAAACCTATATCACTAGGTAATCATAGAAAAATATCAATATCCATGACATAGGAAATTACTATACATAAATCCCAAGGATTAATACTCAACAAAGAAGCAGTTGATATTGGTAAAATAGAAAGACAATGTGTTTAACTTTTACAACTATATCTAGAGTTAAATCAATAAAAGGATTTTAGATAGAATCACCATTCTTGTTCAATCAATATTCAAGAATGAAAAATAATTCATGCACACAATTATCAAGAAAAAAACAAAAGTCTTGGCTACATCTACTCTCATTGCAATGGGTTCTGGTAAGAAAATTTTAATGAAACCTTTTGTAGATAACCTTTCAATTTATTCTTTTAATTATCATCTTCATAAAATTAATTTTCAACTAATTTTCAACCCTATACATTCATGTTGTATATGTGCATGCTTGACAATCTAAATCAATACATCAAATTTTTTTTACATTACCAATATTATATTCTATTATCTTCATTTCCTTTGCTTAATATAAACTTTCTATTTTCGACAATATATACTTTTAACATAAGACCAAACACATTTTTATGATATAAGTCTTTGTGTCAATGTGTAGGAAGCATAAAATAAACAAGCAAAAAGCTCATTCCACGCTCATTTGATATAAGCAAGAAAATTTTGGATTACATTCTAAATAAAATTGAAATTGGTAGAAATCATTCTTTCAATTGATTATAAGCAAATATGCAATACAAATATATTTCAAATATTGTAAACAGAATTATATGTATTTCAAAACCATGTTTCAAAATTATATACACACAAATAATACATTTCTTGGTTTGGATAATGTCTGAGCTAGAAGTATTTAGTGAAATTTCAATACATGGCCCACATACAATTCTTCAATCTAAGTAAATGATTTTCTTCTTTGACCAAACAGTGGCCAGACCATCAGCAAAAATTAACTAATATTGGTCAATCATGGATAACACTACTGACCAAGCCTCTAAAGAAATTATTTATTTCAGAAACTGCTTTTGGTTTGAGATAACTTTTGGGACATTATTTAATCTCGAAAATCTACAGAGAATGGAATAGAAATTAGTGATCTGTTTTTAGGTCTATAGATGATTTATAATATATAAGAGACACGTAAATGGTTTATAATAATGAGACTATCCCATACTCTCAGTATATAAGAGACACTTTTTTGGGTCTATAGATGATAGATAATATATAAGACTATCCTAGACTCTTAGTATGCACATACTCTTAGTATATAAGACACACCTTTTTGGGTGATGATATATAGTATATAAGACTATCCTAGACTCTCAGTATGCAGGAAGCATCTAATTGTGCTTCAAATATAAAACACGCATACCCTATTCCTACAAGATTTGAACTTGTGAACTCCCTTTCAAAATAAAAATTCTCCACCATTAAACCAACTCAAAAAACGTTCACTAAATGGACTTAAATGAGCAGGAATTGTATGACATCTAATTGTGAAGAATGAAATGGAATGACTTATAATATATGAGACTATCTTGTACTCTCAGCATACAAGAGACACCTAATTGTGCTTCAGATGCACATGTGAACCCTCTTTCAAGAAACAAATTCTTCACCGTTAAACCAACTCAAAAGGCCTTCGCTAAACGGACTTAAATGAGCAGGCACTGTAACATCTAGATTCATTCCACAATGCTTGGGGTGTACCCATACCGTCCGGGCGAGGAGTTGTTTGAGTCTCTGGAGGGAATTTCCAGGGAAGGTATTACTTTTCGATTCCGTTTTGGAACTCGCTTCTACTCTAGTCAACACCGGATGAGGATTGCAAGAGTCAATAGTCGATCGATTCAGACATAAATTAAAAACAATTCAAACAGATTGGGTATAAAGTTCAGGGAAGTTGGTGATTCCATTAACCCCAATCCAAATCTTCCGATGGCCAAGCTTTCCCCTGCCCTGCTGCTGCTGCTGTTCTTGGCACTGGATCTATCAGAGATCAGATCGATGGGTGAGGAAAACTAATGTTCTGCAATGGAATTCAGAGAAACAAACGGGTAATCAGATTGAAATTTAACTTATGCAATTTCTGTACACTGTGCAGGTGCCGAGGTGTTCAGGGAATACATAGGCGCGTTATTCAACGGCGTTAAATTCTCGGATGTGCCAATCAATCCCGGCACGCAGGTTGACCTGATTCTGGCCTTCGCCATCGACTACACCCCGTCGGGAAGTTCTCCCACAAACGGAAAGTTCAACATTTTCTGGGATAAAGACAATCTGAGCCCGAGCGCCGTGCAGGCCATCAAATCCAAACATAAAAATGTCAGAGTTGCTCTAAGCTTAGGCGGGGACAGCGTAGGTAAAAACCACGCCCAATTCAAGCCATCCTCTGTGTCGTCGTGGGTGAGCAACGCCGTTTCTTCACTCACCAACATAATCCGGCAATACCATCTTGACGGCATCGACATCGACTATGAACATTTCGACTATTCCGACCCCGATACGTTTGCCGCCTGTATTGGGCAGCTCATCACTGAATTAAAGCAGAGGAAAGTTATCTCCTTTGCCTCCATCGCTCCCTTTGACGATCCAAAAGTGCAGGCCCATTACAGTGCCCTGTGGAACAAGTACGGCAAATCGATCGACTATGTGAATTTCCAATTCTATGCCTACGATTCCAGCACCTCTGTTTCGCAGTTTATCAAGTATTTCAATGCTCAGGAGTCCCGCTACAGCGGCGGAAAAGTGCTGCCTAGTTTCGTTACTGAGGGCAGCGGAGGGCTGTCGCCTGCCAAGGGTTTCTTTGACGCCTGCAAAACGCTCAAGAAGTCTGGCAAGCTCCACGGCATCTTTGTGTGGTGTGCGGATAGTTCCAGGTCCAATGGCTTCAAGTATGAAAAACAGGCTCAGGCTTTGCTCCAAGGATCTCTGCTCCAGGAATCCTGACTTTATCAGAGGCCCTCCATTGAATTTTTTTTATTGACTTTTGGTTTTAGTACTTTCTTAAGTTATGAATGGGGAAGTAGATGGGAAAAAGATCATCTGTCCATTATGTAAATAGAAGAATAGGCTGTCCATTATGGAAGCAATTGTTCAATATTTATGTAGTGGGCCTTATGGAATAATAAAAAGTTCAAACAGCATAAGTTTGTTTTCAATTTTAATCAAAACAAAATAAAACTAACTTTTAGTTGAATCATTGTATTGGCAATATAAACTTGTCTATTATTAACTAAATTAAGAAAATAAAATTAAAGAGTTAGGTAATGAATAATTGAGAAATGAAATAGTTAATGTAATGCCCCCAATTTTGAGCTAAGTAATGATTTTAGTTTGAACTTGTTTTTTATAAAATAAGAACTGGAATGTTGGCTCAACTAATGTTTTTGGTTAAGTATTGCTAAGAGATATTATTTTATTATTTAGCCACAAGTCAAAAATGGTTCTAAGGAAAATGAAATCTTTAATTACCTTTTTCTACGTCTATTTCTAACACCAAGAAATTGCATGGAAATTAATGTTTGTGCCATTCGTCCCAAGGTAGGATGTTTCGGCCAGCTATAAAGAAGAGGTTTTTTTTAATGCACAATGACAATTTTAAATGTCAAACAAGAGTCTTTATCAGCTGCCGCCCAAGAGAGAAAAGCATTTAAAATGCTATGGATCGATCCAATCCATGGAGTGGATTTTCAAAGGTAAAAAGCAAATAAATATTATTATTTTTCCTTAGGTGGTCGGCTCACCTTATAAGGCCAATATAATAATATTAAATTTAGTGGTTGGCTCAATTAAAAGAAACCAAAATCTAATTTCTTTTTGAGTCGGTCTTGGCTAGAAACACAATCCAATTTCTTTTTGTAAGTCGTCCTTGGCTGGGGTAGTTAACGAAACTATAAAAGTAGGCATCGACTTCATCTCGAAATCATCCAAATTTGAATTTGATTTGGCATTTTGAAGTCTCTTGGCTGAAGATTAAATTTAGCTTGCTCAAGGTGATGACCCCTTGGATTCTTGGGTATGGAGATGGCCCCATCCCTACTGTGTGAGGTGGATATATTCGGTACCCATCATTGAGCTAATTGCAATTATAAGATTGAAGGTTTCTAAAGTAGTCATTTGCAACATTTGTTGGAGTCATTTGTTTCTAGAGGAGTTTAATTTTTGCTTCTTGAAAGACATTTCAGTCACAGGGAGAAATTCAATTTTTTGCTACTAGCAAATTGTAGCTTCAAGGTGGATGATTTTGGAGCTTGCTAGACATACAATAGGGTGCCATCATTTCCAGTACAGCTGGTTCAATCTTGATATCTGAGGGCATATAAAATTCAAAATTGCTTGGAGGAGGGTGGCCTACCATCTCAGAACAAAAGCATTGCCTTTTTGCATCACAAGGATGTCTTCAAGAAGAATACGATTGGCTTGCGCAGTTGGTTCCAGCCATTGAACCAGATAAAAATTCAAAGTTGCTTGTGGTATATTCGCTATTCTTCAAGGAGTTCAAGCACTGCATACTCAGGCCCAACTATGATTATTTGAAGGGGATTCAATTCAAAGATTGGTCCAACATCAAGACGTCTCTAGGTTCTTTTGTATTAGTTGTTATCATTGTTGGTTGCGCATTTGAGCATTGTAAATCGCTCTCTTCAAGAAGAAGCGATTGGTGGAATCAACAGGCAAAGCATTGTAATCATATTTATGACATTTCAGTTTAAAGTAATGGTATCATCCCATATTTAGTTGAGTAGTAATTCCTTCAAGGGGCGAATATTTGCATGTATTTTCAGTTATTCACAAGCATATAATATCAATGCCATGGAGTTGGGTTTGCATACCAACTGTTTGTCTTATTCTCAAACTAATGTAGCTGGTTACTTGCATTCATTTCAGCTATAAGGAGGTTTGGTGTTAGCTTTTGCTAAAATGTCAGCTTGTTGTAGCTACATGTTAGCTTAGAAATCAGTCATTTACTTGCATAGAAAATCCAAAAGAAGTTGGTATTAATGCATTGATATTGAATATTTTTTGGAGGTTTTACTCAAAGTGTTTGACATAATGTCATCATGCTGCAACAAAATAATTGCTTGCACTTAAGTCATTTGCTTACATGGAGCTATTGATATGCATGCTAAATGTTTGTCAAAATACCTTGTGTTGTAGCTACTTATATAATGCATTATCAAACATCTATATGCACTAGAAAGTCATAAAATACTTGTGTTCCTCTCTAGCTGTATCAGAAGTTAATTGGCATTGTTTAGTTGAGTGATCTCTATGCATTCCATCATCATATCAAAGAGAAAGGAAAATTGTTTGATAAAATTTCAGTCAACAAGAATCAAACATTTAAGGGCAGATTTGTCAAGGCTTCTTATAGTCAAGAACAGATATATTCATTTAATTTTGGCATAATAGTAATTCAAATCTTGCGTATTGACTAATTGGTTATGGTGTGGAAGAAGATTGAAATTTGGCATTTAGATTTGAAATTGAGATTAATAGTTTATGTTGATTGAGATAGGAGACCAGTAGTTTATGTTTCTTGAAATTTGGCATTTAGATTTGAAATTGAGATTAATAGTTTATGTTGCTTGAGATAGGAGATCAATAGTTTATGTTTCTTGAAATTTGGCATTTAGATTAATAGTTTATGTTGCTTGAGATTAATAGTCTATGGCCTAGCCATAGATTGGGTTGAGTTATGTGGCTTGTTTATGATTAATGCAACATGGTCCATGATTAATGTGACTTCTTATAGCGCACTTGTGTCTTTTATACTTCTTGTTAAGAAGAGATTCTGCTAAAATTTGTAGTGATTCCTATTGTAGGATGAGGAGAAGACAATCAACTTCTTTAATGGTAGTCAAGCCCCTTAAGAGTTGTACAAATATAGAAAACACACCCCCAAAAATGTGAAGTTTATGGAACTAAGACGTACAAGACTAAAACTAAGACTAATACAAGTGAGGTTCAATGAGAATTCACGTGTATGTTTCTTTTTGATACTTGATAGTTATGATTAATGACTCTAATGAATTGGGAGAGTTCATTAAATGCACATTTGTAGATGTTCAACTTGATAATTTTGGGTTATGGACAAATGAGATAACAATTAAATTTTAGAAAATTCATCTAGTGGGCAAGATTTAAAATTTGAAATAGGTGGATTTGGTCTTGCATGATGCACAAGCTACTACTCAATAAGAAAATGTTTAGAACATGGATTATTCTAGACTAGGGGGATATGTAGTGATGCTTCAAGGTGAAAACTCAAATTTGTTTCACACATTAGGATAGGCATTTAGCACACTTAAATGTAATAATTTCTAATTAAAATTCATGTTTAACCAAATATGTATTATACAATATCATTTGAAATTAATCAAAATGGGGAGGAGCAATAAAAGGAAAAGTAGCAATGAAAAGATTGCAAGGTAGGAGGATAGAAACATATCTATTCAAGGAAAGAAGGAATAATATATTTTATGGCCAAGGATCATAGAATTAAAGATGACATGACATAAATTTTTCCTCCTAAAACTAGTTATATCACCTCGAAAGATAGCCAAGAGGTAGAAATAATTCTTGAAGAAGAAGTCAAAGAGTTTTTTGAAAGAATGGAGATTTCCTCAGCAAAAGAGATGATACATCAAGTTTGGTCTTCAATGTGAAATTTGAAGTATCTAATTATATCATAAATATCCACATTCCAAAAAATGATAGATCCTTCAATTGAGGAAGCAAAGAAGAGACAACCATTGCCAAATTTATTAAAATTTATCCTTTTATGAAATGGGAAAAAGTGTGGATGCAATAATGTTAGGTAGATTTTCCTTGGCCTATAAGCATAAATATTTTGGTACTAAGGTTTTTTACAAATTACCTTCTAGTCAAGATAAAATAAGTATATGATTCTTAACGGAGGTCCTTAGTTTATGGGCAATGTAAGTATCTTTATCAAAGCCTAGTTTCTAGGATTTGGCGTTAATAAGAAATTAATTGAGGATGTGGCAGTATGGATTTGAATATACAAATTTTCATTGGATTTCTAGACACAAATGTGTTTAAGGATATTATAAATTTAGTGATAACATATCCATATAGTTTTAACTCTAATGGCTCTAAAGAATTGACCTCCTACATAAGAATTTGTGTTAGGATCACCCTCAACAAACCTATATAATTGGTAGTGGATTTATAATTATAGGTGTTGAGGGAAATTTCTCACAAAGAGGAGATGTAAAAAATCCTTTAGGATCATAGATAGGTGTGGGTACTAGATATCTTGGGTTTGTAAACCTTTAGAGTACAACCACCAATTAGTAGATTTAAAGAGAATACGACTTACACATGTTGATTGGACTAGTAACTAAGAAGCTCCAATAGAATGGGAACCTATGCATCAATATTTTGAATAAAATATGTAAGAGCCTTTGAAGAAAGCTTATTTACTCTTTTGCTCTACAACAACTGCTACCATGACTAAAACCATGCTACTAGTATAGATGATACAAAATAGAAACTACTTTTATGACTAGTCTACCTTAATCTAACTAGTAAAAGGAAAATGGATAGGACTACAAGGTTAAAAGAGAGGAAAGGTTAGACAAGGAGATAATGTTAAATAAATAAAATAAAAAGGTGGGAAAAGGAGTTACAAAGAGGGGCAATTGACCAAATTCTACATAGCGTACAAACTAATTTATTTTACAAACAAGCATATGCCAATGGTGAGGTTGTCTTAACTTACATTATGTGAAGCTACGCACATGAATAATACAATTAACTAACATATATGGCTAGTGGGAATCTTAAATTATATAAATAATTTACTTCAATTTGTGGACATAAGAAAAAAGGTATATATGCATTCACAATATTGAACTAGGGGCACTATTCAAGATAAGATGTAAACAACATAAGAGCTAAAATACACTTGCATTCAATATAAGCTAATAGATTATTACCACGTAACTTTTTAACCCAAAAACCAAAAGGAGTTCTTACACTAACAAATAAAAGATGTTGAAATATCAAATAAAAAGTTAAAAAAAAAATTAAATGAGAGTAATCCCATTTATATATAATTTTGTAGAGTCCCTATATAATCACAACCAAATCAGCCTAGGAGAATTTACAAAGAATAAAAAATGAGAAAATAAAAGTTACATGTGTCAAAAGGTCCATAGAATCTACCAAATGATCTTACAATGATACTAGAACAATAGTTGGAAAGGGGTGTGCATAGGCAATTATTTTTTTATGATAAACAATTAGAGTTGTGATAGTCTATATTGAATGCATATGCCACTTGTATTTCATTGTAAAGTACCAATAGAATTTGGAATAGAATGAATCTTAATCACATAAATTGAATATACGGTTGTGGCTTGTAATCAATGGTTATTGGAGTAGCTAGTGGAGGCATGTGTTGAACACACTGTAGTGTTGAGTGGGGGGAGGGTGAACCGACATATATTAAAACTTAATCATTCCCATTTGCAGATTAAACATCACATCACATAAATTTAAATAAGAGAATAAATGAAAACATGCACCGCACAAGGACACCATGATTTTTACGTGGAAAATCCTATGAGGGAAAAACCACGGTGAGAGTTAACAGACAATATATGAAGCTTATTGCTTACAAAGATTACAATGTTGCTTAAGGCTCACTACCTATGGGTTTGAAGACTAAGGCGTACAACCTTAGGGCAAGATATGAGGACTTGATGAGACACACTATCTTCGAGCAAGATACATGAAAATTATAATGAGAACTATGAATATGAATTGCTATGAGAAACATCCAACATATGTTGATGTTATAGTCCCTTTTTCACATAATTAATCCTTCACACTGACTTCACACACTTCATCTTTGACATACTACACAATCTCAATTCATCATCCTCAAAATAATTTACAAATTATTTTGATCTTCTATAAATATACTCCACAACAACTCAAAACCTCAATTTCTAGAGGAATATGGAGCATCCCAACATACCTTAAACATCAACACTTTTCTTTGTCAGAGATTAGATCGAAACTCTATCACTTATAACTTTCATCGTAGAAGGTGTAATGACTTGAATTCTTGGATATAACACCTTCACATCTCAACCATATTATATTTTGAACTGCAAGACAAAAGCTTGTTCTATAGAGCGATGGAAACCAAAATACCATGACTCTACCTCATAGTATACAATGTAAATGCCTTAGCAGAATTCTTGCAACTCATCTTCATGTGTGGTACATCAAACCCGTAAGATATAAATAAGGGAATGTAGAAAACATACTAGAACAAGTGTAACCATCTCCGCATCATACATATGCATCAAACATATCATCATTCAACCTCATACCCGGTGTTGCTAACTATATCAACAAATGTCACTGCACTTCCACTTACTCTGGAGTATGACATATTCCTCATATACACATTTGGAATCAATTACAACACATATTTCCAACAATCTCCCCCTTATTGTATGATTTCTACAAACAATACTCCCCCTAAGATGCCAAAAAAAAAGTTGTACAAATAAAAACTTTATCGCCAAACCCTACACCCTCAACCCTTATCCCTATACCAAATACCCTCAACCTTATACCCTAAACCTTGAACATTGTCCCTCAACACTATACTTAAATGCTAAACCATACATTCTCAACCCTTCACCCTATACCCTACCAATCCCTATCTCCTTCTCTCACTCTCCCTCCCACCCTACCAATGCATATCTCCTTATTTATCTCTATTCCTCCCACCCTACCACTCCCTATCTCCCTCATTCCCCCTCTCTCCCTCCCACCCTACCACTCCCTATCTCCCTCATTCCCCCTCTCTCCCTCCCACCCTACCAATCCATATACCTTAATCCCTAAACCCTCAACCCTATACTTAATCCCTAATCTCTCAACCCTCAACCCTATACCTTAAACCCCAAACCCTAGACCCTATACCCTTGACCTTTATCCCTATACCAAACACCCTCAACCCTTATCCCTATACCAAATACCTTCAACATTGTCCCTCAACACTATACTTAAACGCTAAACCATACATTCTCAACCCTTCACCCTATACCCTACCAATCCCTATCTCCTTCTCTCACTCTCCCTCCCACCCTACCAATCCCTATCTCCTCTCTCTCTCTCTCTCCCTCCCACCCTACCAATCTCCATCTCCTTTCTCTCTATTCCTCTCACCCTACCACTCCCTATCTCCCTCCTTCCCCCTCTCTCCCTCCCACCCTACCAATCCATATACCTTAATCCCTAAACCCTAAACCCTATACTTAATCCCTAATATCTCAACCCTCAACACTCAACCATATACCTTAATCCCTAAACCCTACACCCTCAACCCTCATCCATATACCCTATACCCTCATCCTTAAATCCTAAACCTTGAACATTGTACCATCAGCCCTATACTTAAGCCCTAATCCCCCAACCCTCAACCCTATACCTTAAACCCCAAACCATACACCCTCAACCCTTAACCCTATACAAAATACCATCAACCTTATACCCTAAACCTTCAACATTTTCCCTCAACACTATACTTAAATGTTAAACCATACATTCTCAACCCTTCAACCTATACCCTACCAATCCCTATCTCCTTCTCTCTATTCCTTCACCCTACCACTCCATATCTCCCTCCTTCCCCCTCTCTCCCCCCCACCCTCCCAATCCATATGCCTTAATCCCTAAACCCTCAACCCTCAACACTCAACCATATACCTTAATCCCTAAACCCTACACCCTCAACCCTCATCCATATACCCTATACCCTTGTCCTTAAAGCCTAAACCTTGAACATTGTACCATCAACCCTATACTTAAGCCCTAATCCCTCAACCCTATACTTAAACCCTAAACCCTACTCTCTAAACCCTTAACCTTATGCCTTATACCAAAAAACCATATCATAAACCCTGGTACCTATACCCTAAACATGTAATATTATACACTCAACCCTAAACATTAACCCTTAATGGTAAGCCCTAAACCCTATACCCTCAACCCTATAATTAAACCCCACATCCTCAACCATCAACCTTATACCTTGAATACTAAATCCTACACCATCAACCCTCATCCCTATATCGGATACCCTCGAACTTATACACAAAACTATGAATATTGTCCCTCAACACAATATACTTAAATGCTAAACCATACATTCTCAAGGTCCTTCACCCTATGCCTTATACACTCATCTCTCAACCCCCATCCCTATACCCTATAATATATTAATACAAGAATATAATATAATATATAATATATATTAGAAAAAAATAATAATATGTCATATATATAATGTTGAGAATGTGAAGTCCAATGGTCACATGACCTTTCACCTTCTTTTGTCTCTTCATTTGATGGATGTCTCTTCATATCTGAAGAGCATAACAATTGTATAAATATATATGAGTGCAGACCATGTATGTAATGAATTATGGATAATAGATGTTCCCTGCTTTCTCGTGGATGTACCTTAAATGATGAACCATGTAATCACTATGTTATGTCTTTATTTTCTATCTCTGTTCTTTTCATTTAGCTATTTTATTATGTTTTATTTGCTCGTTTAATACTCAACAATTGGTATCAGAGCTTGGTTAGAACCAAGGAGGAGTTGTGAAGAAAGTTGAGCAGATATGGAAGAAAGCGCCAACTTGGATGATTGGATTCAAGTTCTCATGTCTATGTCTCATGGCTTTGGAGAGAGTTTTGATGAAGTGGGAGCTATTCATATAGATGATGAAAAATATTTTTGGGCTTCTCGAAAGAAGCTTTTGGATCAGTTAGATGATGAAGTTGATTATGTTATTGAGGAGTTTCTTGGTATGTTGGAACTTGGTAGTGACATGGAGCAGATGCAAGAAATAAAAAGTGTTGTGGCTTAGTCTAGAGAAGAGGAAGAGGTAGACAAAATATTTTATTTTTTTGATAATGAAGTTTATCTTATCAAGTTGCAATAGGAGGTCACTACTTCAAACACATGTTCAAAGAATGGTTATAGTACTCTGTCTGTAGGGAAAAAGGTTAGATTTGATTTTCCAATGGAAATGGATGATGCTCCTATATATTTGACTACTAAAGTTCTTATGAGTGACTATGATCTTGATTCCCTGAGCATTGCCAAGGTGAGATTTGTGTGGGAAAGGGCTCCAAGTCTATTTTTCAATGGCTCTCGATTTGTATGATAGTCTGGAAATGATCATAGTGAAGTTGTGAAAGCTAATCAAAAAGTGGATGAAGGGCTTGTCGCTGAAGATGGAGGAACTATGCCGAAAGATGGAGGGCATGTTCCAAGTGTGGGGAGTGAAGTTCAGGTACCCCACTGAAAGTCCTGATCTTACTGCACAGAAGATCATTGTAATTGACTCACTTTTTGAAGAAATATTTGAAGAATTGAACATGGAGCCTGTGGAGAGGTGCTTAACGGATGTCAAATTGGACAAGGGAACTATTCATGGTTTTGTGAATGATAAAGGTGACTTAGATAATTGAGAGCCACAAAAAAAAGAGCAATCACTCGATGAAAAGGAGCATAATTTAATTGCCTGGGTGAGGGAGTAGGACAAATGTGCAATCAAAACCATTGAGAAGGGTAAAATTCATGAAGAATTGAAATCCTAGATGGATAGGAGGTCTGAAATGGAGGAGATTGAGGTGAAAAAGGATGAAATTTTGGCTCAATACCTGAACATTGTTATTGATGATTCTATGGAGCTTGATGAAAATGAAACCCAAAAAAGGGAAAATATTGATGCCACACCTGCTATTAATAGGCATAAGAGGTGGGATGAGACACTAGAAATGATGGGAAGTGAAACACCAATGGCCACTGCAACACCTTCTTCCTTAACAATAGACATTACTCCCATGGGTGGGATTGATCTGCCTACACCCACTCCTACTACGATCAATTTGAGAGGTGCCATTACTTCTGAGCAATATCATTTGCTTAGGTGGGAAAAGGATATCGAAGAAAGAAATAGGCCTTGGATAGATGAAGATTTGGATGTTATGTTTCCATACGAGGGGTATAAGATTTTGGACCCTCCAGTTTCTTATGTGTCGCGTAGGACCCTGATGGACATGTCAGTTTCTCTTATCTACAAGCATGGTGATGAACAGATAAAAGAAAGGGCCATGCTTTGTGACATTTATCACCTTGGTATATTAGATGATTTTTCAGTTGCTCAAGATTTGTTCCTTATGAGTCACTTGCAAGTTGGTGTGCAACACATGGATATTTCTACACAATTACTACATGCATTGTTGCCAATGACTAAACTGGATTTTAAGAAGGATGCAAAATAGCGAGAATCTTTGAGCAAAGAGAGAGAAGAAGTTGTTAGATTGTTTGAGCAACTTCATAAATTAAAAACATAGCTAAATATAAGCAAGGGTGGTATGGATTAGATTGCAAATAATGGTGGTGTAGACATCTAAATTTGAGCACTTACGTTTGGTCAAATTTCCCCCTTTTCATCTAAATATCCTCTTATCTACATTAATTAAATAATATTGTTATTATTTAATCAATACCCTTAAAGTCCTCTAAATCCCTAAAGTATTTAATTAAATAATTTAATACTTTACCCCTTGTCCCATCTTCCATAATCCACTCCTAATCTTAATCCACCTTGCTTAATCCTTGATTAAGGATGTGCACATTCCTAATAATTGATTAGGGAGGTGTTACATCCTCCATAATATGCAAGTGGGATCCTAATCTCTCTTAGCCACCTAACCCTCCTCTAATCATCCATTAATTAGCCTAGTCTAACCCATGGTCAACCCCCTAATAAATACTACCCACATCCCAATGGAATTTTTAATTCCATTTAATTCTCCCAATACCCCTCATGGAATTTTTAATTCCATTTACAATCCCCATGTCCTTCCCAATGGAATTTTAAATTCCATTTTTTCATCCTAGGTTTCTAAGGAATTTTTAATTCCTTTTATCATTCCCATGCACATTAAAAAGGAATTTTTAATTCCTTTGGTCAACCTTTGATCTCAACCCTTGATCTTCCTTCCCCTTTCAATCTCCACCATCCATTCCATCTCCATTGCTAAATGGCTAACACTAAGCCATTTTTGCATTTTGAACCATTCTAAACCATCTCATGCACACACATTCTCTCACAATATCACCATAACCAAATCCTTGCAACCATAGCTATCTTGCATCCATCTTGTGACCAAATCAAGCAAAAATCAAACCATTATGCTACTGAAATCAATCTAGGAGTGCACATATAAATCCATCAACAAGGGAAAACAACTCCATCAAACTCAAACAAGGTAAAATTGATCTAATTTTCATTCTTAAGTTGAAGTTTCATCTTTAGCCCAATCTTGAGTGTTGTCTTAAATGGTTTTTATCTCTTGCTTGAGTTTATTTCTTACATTTTAGATGAGGTAAAAAAATTGCACACATTTCTAGCACACCCGGTGGGACCCACGTCACAGGTCTCTTTCACATTTTTTTGTTGTTTCATATTTTGCAAGATCGTATTTCACACACAAGGGTGAATCTACCCCTAACGAGTGAATCTGCCTAACGTAGGGGTGAACCTGCTTCCACATAGGTGACTGCGTATACACTTCACTAAAAAGGAGAATTCACAACAGGAAACCAAAAAATATACTTTGAAAGGTGAACCCACATCCAAACAGGTGAATTTGCTACATGAACTAGCGATTGCACAAT
The DNA here is from genome assembly GCA_007258455.2 of Sequoia sempervirens. NCBI lineage: Eukaryota > Viridiplantae > Streptophyta > Pinopsida > Cupressales > Cupressaceae > Sequoia > Sequoia sempervirens. The sequence continues at coordinate 22,479,235 of VDFB02168118.1, forward strand.
CACCCCTCCCTCGAATAGGCAATTTTGCGCTCGCCCATCCCGAACCTGACTTGTAGAGGTGAATCCATTCCTGCCTCTTTCTAGATAGAAAAACTTGCTCACCAGACAAGTGAATGTGCATCCACCTCTTCACAAATAAACGATCTTGTATTTGGGTGAACCTGTGACTTGAATGGGCGACTTCGCTAGGTACAGGGGAAAATTTTCCCCTATCTAACAGAGGCAAACATACACCCCTGAAGGGTGAATCCGTGATCTACAAGGGAAAATTTGTTTGATCTACATAAGGTATAAAAACCCCAATTTTTGGCATACATTTCATAGCGCTTTATAGTTTCCTTTTCAAAAAGAAATTCTTTGGGGGCTTTGCCTCCGGACCCCTTTCGCAGGGGATCAGACCGTCCCCTCGCACCCCCTTTTCATTGGGTTGGGTGTTTCACCTCCCTTGGGCTAACAAACATCTATTTTTCATCATTTATTTTTGGCATCTAATCATCTTCTTGTGCAACTTGTCATCATTTTTCCAAGACTGAAGTATCAAACTACTAACATATCTTTTGTAGGATGAGTGGTCGAAGCCCTTTAGTTAGCTTGTCTATTGCTTTTCATACTAGCTAGGCACATGCAAACATAATTAAAGGGTCAATTAACCTATTTGTTGTGTTTGGGAGCGAGTTGTTGACGTATACACTCCCCTTGCACCTTTCGGTGATCCTAGGTGACGAGAAATCACAACTCATTCCAGTCCAGTCTAGTCTACCCAAGGAAGTGCTAGTGCATGTAAGCTCTCCCCTTGCACTATGTGTGAGTCTGGGGACTAGCCAAAATTTCTAGTATTTCCTTCCCTTAGTGAGACCTGCCTGGGATTTCCTCACCCAGGGGGTGATCTCGACCATGTGTTATTGACAGGGTATATAAAGGTGGGAGAGCCAAAGTTGTACCCCAATCTAGTCATGGCATGTCTAGCGAAGCGTCGAAGCTAGGGTGATACCTAGATAAGACATGCAGGGTTGGTTTGAGTTTCTAGTACCTTGTTGGGGCTCCCGATCCACGCTTGTGATAGGATGGTGTTCACGATTGTGCCTCACACACCCTCCTGGTGTATCGAGGACACACGAGATAGCCTTGTTCAACCTAGATAGAGACTTTTGTTTCAACAGTGGATTGGTATAGTGTAGGGGATGCACATCGTACCTCAAAGTTGCTCACCACATACTCCCTTGGGTTGAGATAGAAATCCTCATGGTGGACTATGATAGTCTCCAAGAGAGAGAGTGAAGGTGAGCCTGTGGCATCTATTGATGACCCTGTGCCACTAAATCTCTAGCTATTCCCCTTCACGAGAAAGGGTGATCCAGAGAACCACCTTGGTATCACAAATTATAAACCTTGGGGTGTCCCCTCAAGGTGGTGGGCCTACATCAAGTTAGAAAACCTTTTATATTAATTTTAGGCTTGTGTTGTCTGGTGTGTCTTCATGTGATATACCAGTGCTTGTCATTAGTTCAAGTCAGTCCAGCCCATTGTCTGCCCCTGCCCTTAATGGCGAGTTTGCTTCTTACAGGTGCGAACATGCATTGTGGACACGTGATCTTGTCCTGGAAGGGGAAATTTCATGTCTTGAGTCCAGTCTAGTCATCCTTTAGCCCAGATTGGGTGAACCACGTTAAATTTTATGTGTTGTCTTGTTTCTGCTATAATTTTCTGTGTGATTCATTTTTCTATTTTATTGATCAAATATGCATTTAACTATTAGATATCTACTTCTAACCCTAACATAATTTGCTTGTGGGTCTCTTAGTTAGGAAACCTCGCGTCTACTTGTTCCATGAATAACAATCTTGTCATCCTTATAGGTGAGTCCGCGTCTAGTCTGTGTCATGTCCATCTGCCTATTCCCTGAATAGGTGATCCCATCATCCTCACAGGTGTTTTTGTGTTTGCTTCTTCTAGTCATCCATATGTACATCCCGTGGAATAGGAAAACCTATTGTCCACAGGGGCGATCTCATTTTAGGTCCGTACTATCCTCATTCGTACATCCTTTAGAATAGGCAAACCTATTCTCCATAGGGGCGATCCCATGTCCAGTTTGTACCACCTTCATTTGTACCTGCCTTAGAACAGGAAAACTTTTTTTCCATAGGGGTTATCCTGCGTCTGAGTTTGTATCCTCTCATCTGCACATCTTCCTAGTTAGGCGAACCTGATCCTTTCTTAGGCAATCCCACACTTCTCTGTATAGTCATTCTTCATAGGCGATCCTATCTTTACGAATAGGAAATCCTAATACCTATAGAGGCGATTATGTGATCCATTAGATAGGTGATCCCGTTACCTAGAAAGGCGAATCTATTACCTACAAAGGCGCATTTGCTTCCCATACAAAATCCAGAGAGTCAACCCTTCATGTCACGATTAGCCTATATCTTTCTCAGTCTAAAACTATAGTCCAATAATTTTTCCTCTACATATCCATCTTCAAATAATCACTTCCATCTCATCAAACCTTGTCAATCTATCCAAACATCATCCCCTTTGAGCAAGGAGTCAGCTAAATTTATCCTTCATTCATCCAACAATCGTCCTCATCATTTTAGCTATATCCTTGAACTTAGGAATCTATCCCATCACATCCTTCAATCATCCTACTCTGAGCTTCAATCCAATCCTACTCTAAGCTTCAATCCAATCCTAATATGAGCTTAAATCAAACTCCAATTTGAGCTTAATGTACCTCCCAATTTGAGCTTTAGTCCATCCACATCTAAGGTCATCTGATATCGAAACAAATCTTAAGACCCCTTTTTCCATGTTCTTTTAATCCATTCCATTTGTATTTTTATCATCTTTTTTTTTCTTCTAATCATCTATTCCCATCTTTTCAATCCATATCCATCCAATCCAACATCATGAATCCTTATCCTTCATCAGTGCAACCAAAAATAGTAGTCAAGAGAAATCCCAATTATGTTGATGATGATAATGAAAGTCTTTTTTATCAAGATGTGTATGATATAGATCCCTCTGATGCTATCATTTCTAGTAAACTTTCCCCAAGCATTATCCAAAATCCAATCACTCATCCAAGCTATCTCATCATGCCTTCATCCACACCTAATAATAATTCTTGATGCTACCTTTGACAAGGGATATCCACTATCTTCCCCATCTACATATTTGTCATATCATTCATATACATCTCCCTCTTATCCATCACCCACATACCCATCTCATTCCACATCCATGTCTCCATGTTCTTCTCCGTCCATATCCTCTTATGTCCCTCCATCTTCACACAACAACATTATCACCTTCAGCCCTAGTCCAAACCCTCCATCTTATTATCCTCCAATGCTTGATCCTCATCTACCATCCACATTCTCCTATCTTAATCCACCATCCCAATCTTCCCATCCTAATCCACCATCCCCATATTCCTACCTTAATTCCCCATCCACTTTCTCCAACATCAATCCACCATCCACGTCCTATCCTAATCCACCATCCCAATATTCCTACCTTAATCCTCCATTTAATCTTGATCCCCCCACCAATCCTAATCCTCCACCTACTTTTAGTCCTCCATTCAATCCCATCCATCTATCTAATCCTAATCCACCAATCCATGATCCTAACCCTCCACCCATCCATAAGTCTTCATCTATTCCCATCACCCCAACTAAGCCTAGAATATGCAAGTATCTCACTCTAGATGTCGTCCAAGGACTCATGACAAAGAATGCATCCCCAACTCCACATCTTGAAGTCGTGGAACCATATTTCCCCACTCCCCTATGTGCAGTCACTAGTGATGAGACCCTCCTCCATCCCACACCTATCATTACTATTACCAACCCTAGCACCACTCAAATCGTTGAAACCATCAAACCCACAGAATCCATTGAATCCCCATCTTTTACTCCTAGATCCACCCAATCCATTGAAGATACCAAAATCCAATCCACTCCTCCCACTTCTAGTATCACTGAAATCCATTCCCATGAACTTCATTAATCCTCCATCCTTCCATCTCCCCTACTTGAGGAGTCCCTCCAACACTCCATCATCATGCCTCCCACACCAATGAGTCATGCCAAGAGCTTGATCCAAAGCATACCAACATATCCCCTCCTCCACATCAAGTTTCTACCATCCTATCTACCCCAACTCAAGATCATAGTCCCCCATCCATTCCATCCCATGATCCCCTTGGAACTCAAGATCCAACCACTCCATCTCATGAGCTCTTATTTCCCACTACCACAAATCTAGATCCTATCATATCACCTAATCCCTCTCCTAACCCCTTGTCACTCACTCCTCCTAATCAAGATGTTGTCATCCCATCATCTCCATCTCATGATTATCTATTGCCTCCTAACCCTACCATCCCAACACCACTTTTATATCACATTGGTACCATTACACTCATCCATGGTGGTTTCCTTGTAGAAGAAAAACAAAGCATATACACCACTCATCCTCCTTCACCTAATAATGGACTTGCATCATGCTTCCAAAATAACAAGCATCCTACCATAGATCGAATTCTCAAGCACATGAACTATCAAGGAAAAGGTTTAGGCCTTCATGAGCAAGGTATTTTAGAGCCCATACAGGTCAAAGAACACTCATGTACACGAGGTATTGGATATACCTCTCAAGACTCACAATCCAAAAATGTTGGTACAACCTCCATACATCCTCAACGATCCTCTTATAAAAGAATAAGAGGCTCCTCCCATCACTCCACCAAACCATTTGTTGCCATCCCCCCTCCTCAATACATCCTCAACGATCCTCTTATAAAAGAATAATAGGCTCCTCCCATCACTCCACCAAACCATTTGTTGCCATCCCCCCTCCTCCATCATATTACCTCAAAACAACCATCCATATTCCTCCTTCATCCTCCAAATCCATTTTGGGTCCTTATGTCCCTCCATCCACCATCACACATCCTCCATGTACTAAGTCCATTTTGGGCCCTTATATCTGAAAATCATATCCTCCATCTTGTCCTATTCATCCTTTTATCCATCCATCACCTATCCCTAGTGCACATCATAAAAAATATAACCTCATAATCCCTGATCAAGATCAACAAAGGAACCTCTCTATGCCTACTATCTTGCACCCTCCATCTATTCATCACCTCCAAAATCCTACCTCTATCACTTCATTCATGTTTCCTCCACATCATCCATCTCCTTGTACCCATCCCATTGCTATTAAAATCACTTTGGATGCCAAAGTAAAAATGCATAAATCTAAACATCCACATGAATCTAAATCTCCTCATGTACCCTTAAAAGGACATGTTGAAGAAAATTAAAATCAAATCAAACCCACAAGACACAAACGCCCACCAAAGCAAAAATTAAAACCATGTGGATCCCAAATAAAAAAGATGCAATGCCTTCAAATGAAAAATCCATAACGACATCCAAAGTTGCTAATCCAACAACAAATAATTCGCATCCTCCATCTCCTAAATCCATTTTGGGTCCTTATCTACCAAAATTCACTATCCCAACTCCTTTGTTATCCCCACATTCTCCATCCATTAATCCTCCTATCATTTCACATACCCCACCATATGTGTCGATGTTGGTCCTAAAAACATTCCCCCATCACATATCCACTCCATCATTCCACATATCTCCCCCACCAAATCCCTTTAATCCATTCCCTTGCATAATCCATCCATCCTAATGAGGTTGTACCAACATCCAATAGTCATTTCACACATGGGATCTTATTACCTCGTATGGAACTTGATGCTTCAGTCTATCTATCCCCCCATCAAATGTCTTCCAAATCCCTTTATCACATCCCTATCCTTATCCATCTCCATCCGCATACTATCCAAAAAGTCAAAAAGTCAAAAAAAATCCAAAAAAAAGTAAAGAGAAAAATTAGTCCAATGGTGAAAACTTGGGAAACAAGCACCTTGGATAAGTACCATGATGAAAACCTAGCAATAGGCACCATGTGTAAATCCCCCATCCGTTTTCTTTCCACACTTGAGGGCAACTTCATGCTATGCACCCTCTTCACCCATCTTCTCCATCCCACCTATCTTACACATCCTACCTGTCATTTCCCATTTATCCCAATCCCTCCATCCTCCTTGTGATCTTGCTATAGATAGGGGAAAACATATAATACATTCTTTGGAAACCTCTTGGAATACATCCCCTTCATCTATACACTATCATATTCCTTGTCTACGCATCACACTACCACCCATATGCCTTCCTTATCCATGCATCTTATCCACATCCATCTCCCTTCCTTATCCCTACATCCTATCCATATCCATCTCACTCCCTTATTCACCCATCCTCTTATCTTCCATCCCTCTTGCCTCAGCACACATGACATATCTAGAGTGGGGCATATCCTTCTTTGTGACATAGTCCTTGGAGACAACATTCATCAATCCTGTCCTCCCTTCCATCTCCCCATTCTTATCTTTCTATTTATCCAAAAATTCCTTCCATCTTCCCCATCCTTATCTTCCCATCCACCTATCCAAAAATCCTGCTCATCTCCCCATCCTTATCTTCCTTTCCACTCATCATGTCATCCCTTCCATCCCTACCCTTATCTCCCTATTTATTCATCCCTATCCTCATTCCATCTTGTTGTACCCCAAAATTAAAATTTTTGTTACACTTAGACATTTTGAAGAAATAAGTAAAAGTCTTGTTAAATCAATCAAAAAGGTCAAAATTTAGGTGTGCATGTCTTGCATGAGGGGTTAAAATGCAAAATTTTCAAAATCTAACGATCTAGGTCTGCTCAGAGCAGCTTAATCTACAAAACCCAGATCTCAGTTTTTCATCCCCGCTTTTTAGGAAAATTGCTATTTTTAGATTTTTTCTAAAAATAGTAACTTTTATGGGTTTCTTTAGAAACAGATACTAGCAAAACTTTCTAAAAATAGAAAGTTGGTCTGTCAGGGTCCAAACTGATTTTGATTCGCTCAAAATATGTCCATATAGGCTGGTGCAGTTAGAATCTCAAAATAATCAATTTTGCCCTAGTGGGTCTATTCTGCTTTTTTAGAAGCATAACAGGAGCTCCGAGGTCATTAATGGAGGTCATTCAGCTGCCAGGTGTCAGATTCAACATTCAAAGCATTCAACAAAAGGTGAGTTGGTGAGTGAGCACGAAGAACGGAGAAAGAAAGTGAAAAATGTGAAAATTTTCTAACACTAGTTGACTTGGGTGCCCCAGAAGAGAATAGGCGCCCATCTTTTTAGGGCACTAAATGATAAAATTAGGGTTTATACTTCTAATCAAAGTTGTTCATTTCTTTCCCAGCTCTGCAACGAATCTAACAGTGTAGTCATCAGATTATCCAGTCATCTAGGATTCAAGGCTGAACAGGGAGGATTCACACAGAAGTCAAAATGAAAAGCATGAAGATTATCAAAATTTTACTAAGTGTGGAGACTTTGGGTGCCCCTGGTGAAGAAGGGCACCCAGATTTTTGAAGCGCCTAACTCAGCAATTAGGGTTTGAGAATATGCTCAATCTCTTCAGTATTCAGCCAGCTTTAATACATCTGTCTCCGTCAGATCATCCGACTATCCAATCTCCTGTAGATTCAGATCAAAGAGGAAAATACAAAATGAAGGTTTTAAACTCTAAAGAAAGTCAAATAAAAAAATGGCTAAGTCTGGAAGGTTTGGGTGCCCCTAGTGAAGAAGGGCACCCAATATTTTAAGAGGTAAAACAAATAAATCTAGAGAAGTGGTTCTAATATGATCTCTTCGCAGTTGATCTGGCTTTCCAAAGAGACACTCAGCACGTCAATCAAAGGTTGCAGTCGCCAGATATGAGGAGCAGAACAGAGAGTCTGATGAGAGCTAAGGATCAAAGTTCAAAAGCAAACAGGAAAAAGTGGAAAATATTCTAACTCTGGTGAGTTTGGGCGCCCCAGCTTGCCAGGGGGGCCCAAGCTTTTGGAGGTCTAAATTCAACTGTTTGGCAAAGCTTCTCCCAGGAGACCCCTCCTAATATTTCCTCGGATTCGCAATGAGCATAATCGATAGTCAATCTGACGCCTGAGTCACCAGATTCAACAAGATCATTTGTAGAAAAGGAGTTAATGAAGAAATTGAAGATCATTAAAAATGGCTAACTCTGGATAAAATGGGCGCCCCTGGAGGAATAAGGCTCCCATGAATTCAAAGGTCGAGATGAAGATTTTAGCCATAGACTCCTCCAAAACAATCTTCTCAGAATTAGTCAGGCTCCACGATGAATCCTTCAGCTCGTTCATCAGATTAGTCTGCAAGCTGGAAATCGAAGGCGAAGTAGGGGGTCAAAATGGCAGAAAGTTGAAAATATCAAAAAATTGACTAACACTGCTTGAAATGGGCGCCCCTAGTCAAGAAGGGCGCCCATCTTCTCATGCCTTAGCGAAATTTTCAAGATTTTCAAATTTTCAAAATTGCAAGAAGGAAGATGGCGTCCAAGTTCAATGAGCTGAGATTTTAGGGTTTTGAAAATAAAAGCAAAAGAAAGAAAACCTAATTCAAAACCCTAATTCTATTTAACACCTTTCTTTCATGTAATTTTCATTATTTTTGCAGGTAGCATTCAAAGGAGAAAGTTGGAGTAGCAAGTTTGAAGAATTTTTATGATTCAAGAATTCATATTTGTTGGTTATTCATCAAAATTTTCAAATCAGCAACATAAACCCTTGCTTTTTCAAGCTTTTTCATCCAAAAGATCAAGTTTTTCAAGGAGAAGGCCAAGGTTTTCAAATTTTCAGCCATCTGGGTCTTTTCACTTCATTCTTCTGAAGAAATTTTCAAGAACTTCATCAAGTTGCAGCAGTTGCTTTTTATTTGCATGTCAGTGAAATATTCAGTGCATTTAGTTTTCAATCATCTGGGTCCTTTCAAATCAGTCTTCTAAAGAAAACCCATATCACAGGTTTTTCAAGAAAATTTCAAATCCTAGGGTTGGCTGCTTTTTTGATCAACCATCAGTATTTTGCAAATCTAATCAACTGGGTCCATTTCTAATCATATTCTGAACAAAACCCAGGTGCCAACTTTTTTCGTGAAAATTGAAGAAATTAGGGTTTGCTACTTTTTCATGCAAAATTCAAAATTTTCAAGAACAAACGATTTGGGTTGTCTTGCAAATAAATTCTGAGCAAAACCCATATCGCAGAAATTTTTTCAAAAAATTTGTCCGTTGGAGCAAGAAAATCAGCATTCTAAAAATAGTAAGTTGCTCAAAACTTGTCTAAACATAGGCGAGTTTACAGTCATTCTTCAAGGTTTCCGAAATGGAGTACACTCCCAATATTTTCAAGACTAAATCAACTCTCTATCATGATTTCATCAAAATAGCTGAGACAGACTTGCATCATATCAAGCCGGTGTTTGATTTACATGCTTTGGAGAGCGCATGAAACACGTTAATCAGAAACCTGGGACACTCTGGACTCCTCGCAGAAGCATCTATTCCTATATCAGTTTAGAGTCTTGAGTTCGTAATCGCTTGCATCAAGCATTACAACCCAGCTACAAGGGAGATCCAGTCAGTAGATGGCAGATTGATTTGCAGTCTGAAGCCTGATATGATTGAGAAGTGTTTTTCCATTCCCCCATGGCCTGAAAGTGTTACTATCTCAAAGGGTGAATGTGAAAGGATATGGGAAAAGCACAAAGATAAATATAGCAAGAAGATTGCACAAAGATGGATGAAAGAAAAGCATAAGACTTTGCCAAAGAACATTGGGTGAGGAGAGTTTAATGATGAAATTGCTATCATTATTACCTTGCTCAATAGGGTAACTGGCTTAGAAGATGCCACCAAGTTTCAGCCTTGGATGTTTTACGCCATACCCCACATCATGAATAAAACTGAGTTCTATGATTGGCCTACCTTGGTCAGTGACAACCTACATCAACAGATAACAAAATACTTCCAATTTCATGAGTTTCATATGGTGTCTTACCTAGTCTACCCGGTGGCCTATCAAGGTCAATTCAGAGGATTGAACACCGAGGGATCATTGAGTGTACAACATATATATAACTACTATCCCTAGTTGGAATTCACGAAGTCCATGCATCACTACAAGAGAGTGAACGAGGCTTTCCTGATGTACACAGTGCAGGACCTGGACAACGAATTACACGTCTGTATATCTTTAGTTGCTAGGGCAGCGATGGCGGAGTGGGAAAATTGGTTCATACAATTTCCCACTTTCACCTATCTCAGGGTCTATGGCTATTCAGGTGCCCCGCTTATGTTACCAAGGTATTCCTCAGACGAGGTCATCTTCATGGAGTTCTTGAGGCAAACACACGATGTCCACACAGTCTTGAGGAATAGAAAGAAACCCTCCCTTCATTTTCCTTTAGGGCTGGGAATTTATACATGCAGGACTACTACAAATGCTAAGACAATGGGAGATGAGTTGGATAAACTCGGCCTCAAGTCTTACAGCGAGAGATGATCATTTGATCCTCATGGTGTCTACGCTGGCTGACTTGAGAAGAACTATGATCATATATCCGCCCTTGAATATTTTTGGGCTAATTGTACAGATGAGTCCGAGGTGCGAAGGCATAGTTACAGTAGGCTCACTCTCCACCAGATGAAGGACTATTTAAATGAAGACATAGAAGGGTTATCAGATGATGATGAGGATGTGCTTCTCCCGATGTATACTCAGAAGCGAATTGACGATCAGCCCTTTTCACAAGTTAACTAGGCTAATAAAGAGTCCCTCTCAATTGAAGATAGGACAAGACAAGTCCTTGAGCATAGCAAGGTTTTCTTAATCCTTAAGAGGAAAAACTCCATTCTAGTAGCAGAGCCGCTAAAGAAAATTCCCTCTTCTTCCAGAGCACAGTCAAAAGGAAAGGGAAAAAGTCAATCTCAAGAAGGCGTCAAAGGTAATAGATCAAGTAAAAATCTAAGAAGAAGGTTACACTTCTCACGCATAGTCGTACAGGAGCAACCTACATCAGTAACAAAAGCTCCTCTTGATGAGCCCATACCTCAGAAAGAAGTAGAGGAGCCACCTTCAACACATGCTTTTGTACCTTTGAAAAAACCTTTACCGATTCACATCGACCTTAATATTGAAGATGAAGAGATTGAAATTGCACCTCCTAAGGAAGTTAGTAAAGATACTACCGTGTCTTGGCTTGAGAAATCCTTGGGAAGGGTAAGAAGAAGGCCTTCATATCAAGTGAGTGTTGATGATCTCGATAACATCTATCAGGAACCTCCTAAGAAGAAAGCAAAGAAGCAAGTTCACTTTGATAGGAATCCTGACAACGAGATAGTCATGGAGACTGCATTGCCCCCATAAGATAAGAACATGGATGAGGTGAATATGGATGAATTCGTCATGGCCAAGGCTAATCTTGGTAGAAATACCAGACATGTGGATGTGAGTCTTTTCAGAGTTGTGTCTAAAAACCTTCAGGAAAGAGTGCTTAAGGATGGAGAAGACAAGGCATCCCTCAAGGCTGAAAATCAGCAGCTCAGGCTTTATATTTCTAACCTTGTCCATGGTTCTTCATAGGCAACCCAGTTGTTGCCCCAAATCTTAGAGACACCAGTTGATCATCATCAGTTGAGACAGCTGGTCATTTGTGGGAAAGAAACTCAGGAGTGGATCAAGAGTTTCATTGTCAGAGGAAAGGAGATCTTGGCATAGATGTTCCAGTTGAGAGAAAATGCTCATGAGCTATGTCAAGGTATCCAAGGGTTTGAACAAACACTGGCTGAAGTAAGACCAAGGCATGAGATCATCATTGTTGATTTAGACACAGCCTATGGTTCAACAGTTTCAAAAGAACACAAGAGACAAATCCTTGCTTGGAGAGAGTGTCACATTTTCAAAGTTAAAACCTATGAGAGGATATCCGAAGAATTTATTGCCTACAAACAAAGGGTGATTGAAGCTCTTCTTTTCATTAGTGAGTTCATCACAGAGATTCCTTCTCAATACAGTCTTGAAGATGGTTCCTACATCGGGCTTGACGAAGTGCAAGATCAATTTTAGAGTGTTGTTCGCAGTTGCAATCCAGTTGGTGGAAGGATAGGTCATATTTCGATGATGTCAAAAAAGTTTGAGAAAGCGGCCAATGAGGTCAAAGATTTCATGAGATCTGTTGTAGATGCTGAAGATATTCTAGAAAAGTAGTGTTTTGCTATTGGGGGCATAGATGCACCGAACCGAGACACAATTTCTAATTTTCTAGCAAATGTGATCGAGCTTTAAAGTAGCTTTCTTCTAGAAGCTTTTTTTCTCGCTTTCTTTCTATTCTTGGAATGATTCTTATCCATTCTTTGAGAAGAGAAAGAAGATAAAATGTAATAGTTGGCGTTTCCCGCTTTTTCTGCTTTCTTAGGTGTTAGATGTTATCTTCTTTCTAGATTTAGTAATAAAGCTTGCTTGCTGAGCAAGCCCTAGATTGTGAAAGCAAGGATATTTTAGGGTTCCCTACTCCTCTGCTTGTCTATAAATAAGATCCTTTTTCTCATTAGTTTCTTTAACCATGCTAGTGATAACAAAACGCTGAGCCTATTGTGCCTTCTATTTGTTATTCGAATGTTGTTCAATTGTTTTGTGATAGCAAATTGTTGAGTCTCTTTTAGCCAATAAGGAGTTATTGTGATTGTTGTTTCTATTGTGTAAGAACAAGATTGCAAGCCTCTTTAGCTGCAATTTCTTATTCCAGGCATGTTAGAAGTGAGTTTTGTTCCAGAAGTTTGAGTAATAAAATCATGAGCCTCCTTTTCCTTGATATAACATCTCATATTTCCATTATTTATGTTCTACTTTTATGATCTTGATTTCAACTCACATTGAAGTGTGTAGATGTTTGTTGAGAGAGAGTTTATTGAAGTATTTTTTTAGAAATCAACCTTGTTCATTTCTAGTTTCTCTTGCTCTGCTTATTGCTTGAGAAGTTAGAAACGTCTTTAGTTTAAGTTAGTCATAGTTGAAGTTCTTAAAACAAAAAATCTCAGCTGCGGCGTTTGTGTTTAATAAACCTTGTGCTCTAAGCTGATAAAAAATATAGGCAACTTAGTTCTTAGTTTACTTTCTTCCAACACCATCAGCAAGAGGGAGCTTCCCCTCCTAATTTGAAGAGCAGTTTATCTGTGCATAGCTATCTGTTTCAAATACGCATTCCAGAGGTGCGAATTTAAACGCCAACACATCTCATAATCCCTTGTCATTGGTATCTAGCTACAAGCTTCTCCCATGCAACCCGATGCCATCCCTCTCACTGTCATCACTCCCACCTCTTTCACACATCTTTCCAATCTCCTATTAATTTTTATCACTCATCTATCCATCATATTATCGTCCCAATTCATCTTTTGATGATTTGGATAACTATCCCTTTCCTAAGCTACATGTGATCACCACCATCCTATCCACCAGGTCTATCTTGTCTCAATGTATTGACTCCATCATTGTATCTACTTGTCATGTTCATCTCATCATCCTTTATCCATTGTTTGCCATTGTTCTTTTGTCGAACTACGTTGCCTCTGAGCTGTCACGTAAGCAAGGCTAATCATTTGTTCATCCCCTGAGGCTTTGTCCGTCCTTTTGTGTTGGTCTTCATCATCCATCTGGGTCTCCATTGTCCTCTTTCTGCTATTATCTTTGGTTGATCGTTAGTATTTTATCAAACTACGAGGGCTTTGTACTTTCACATAGGAAAGGCTAATCATTTGATCAACCCTTGAGGCTTTTGTCCATCCTTTTGTGTCAGTCTTGGTCTTCCATTTGGGTCTCCATTGTCCTCTTTTCGCTATTATCCATGGTCGTTCGTCAGTCTTTTATAGAACTACGAGGGCTCTACGCTTTCATGTAGGAAAGGCTAATCTTTGATTAGCCCTCAAGCCTCTAGGTCTTTAGGGTGTGTCACGGTCCTATGTCATGTCATCAAGTATGTGCTTATTCAGCTGGTTCCTAACAAACAAAATCTATTAGTATCATGAGATTCAATCAGCTTCAAGTATCCTGAGTCATGTCGATCACCTAATCTACCCTCCATCCTTAGTCTTAACATGATGTATATTTCCTAAATTAGACCGCATCAATCCCGTCCACCTACTAATCCTATGACAAAGGACATTTGAAATTTGTTGTGATCTTTTGGTGCTCTTGCATTTTGCTTATCATTTGAGCTTCCTATTATATCTCATCGGGGTCACGACAATCCATCATATCATGGTGTACTTTCACTAGTAGACATAGGGCCATATCTTGATTTTCTAGATGATCGTGTTTTCCTAGTTGTCCCACGTAGTATCCACCAAGATCCTTTGTGGTCTTGTGTTATGTTGGGGCAACCTCTTGTGTTTGTGGTTTTCCAACATTGGCCCTACCAAATCCCCTATGACTTTGGGATGTTGGAGTAACCTTTGATTATTATGTCAGTCCCATGATGCATGTAGTACGAAGTCGCCTTGGTTCCTCATACCCTGGTGCATAGTATCTCATGCTATATCAAATTAAGTGCTCATTACATGGTAGCATAACGCATAACAATTAAATTGCTTGATTTGGTTACTATCCTTTCATCTCCCCATCTCCCATCCTCTCATCTATCAAAATCCCCCTATCCATTCATCATTCACCACTCTCCCTTAGCTATCTATCCTATCTATTTTCATTACTCCACTATCTTCATCTTCATTATTTCATTATCTCCTTAATATTCTTAGCATAATATAAATTTGTTATTCTAAGCATCTTTTCATCCACCTTCATCATTTCATCATCTCTTTAATCTTCTTAGGATAATATAGATTTTTTATTCTAAGCATCTTTTCCTCCATCATCTTCATTCATTTCAACAATCTCACATCTCAATCCCATCCTTATCCATTCAATCTAGCACAAATCATCTAATCACATCCTTGGTCTTGTTCCATGCCTTACTACAAGCCTTGATCCAATCACCATCATCATTATCATCAGGATGTATCCTTCCCTATCTTTTTGTGTTGTGTTGGGATGTATCCTTCCCTCATCAACAACACTCTCATCATCATCAGGATGTATCCTTCCCTATCCTTTTGTGTTGTTTTGGGATGTATCCTTCCCTCATCAACAACACTCTCATCATCATCGGGATGTATCCTTCCCTATCCTTTTGTGTTGTTTTGGGATGTATCATTCCCTCATCAATAACACTTTCATCATCATCATCAGAATGTATCCTTCCCTATCCTTGTGTTGTTCTGGGATATATCGTTCCCTCGTCGACAACACTCCATCCATCATCAATCAATCTTGGCTTGCAGCTTGACCAAGGAAACATCATACTTATCCTTGAATCCATTTGTGCTTTCTCTCTTCTCATCTTCTCTTCCCAATCTCCTATCGCTTATCATCCTCTCTTATCTATCATTTTACATCATATTCCCCATCTACCCTTGCATCATCTCATCCATTACGAGATCACACTTGTGTTCTTTTGAACCCACATGTCCTCTCGAGGGGGCATCCTCAATCCCTAATCTTCATCTTCACTCCCATCACCTTTCCTCCTTGTCACTCCTTTGAATGACTGGGGCATCTTTCACAATCTAACCATCTTCTTGGTGCTATGTCTTAATCTTCTTTGAAATGATGCTACTTCCTAATACCATTTCAAAAAGGGAAAAATGTAGACATCTAAATTTGACCACTTACGTTTGGTCAAATTTACCCCTTTTCATCTAAATATCCTCTTATCTACATTAATTAAATAATATTGTTGTTATTTAATTAATACCCTTAAAGTCCTCTAAATCCCTAAGGTATTTAATTAAATAATTAAATACTTTACCCCTTGTCCCATTCTCCATAACCCACTCCTAATCTTAATCCACCTTGCTTAATCCTTAATTAAGGATGTGCACATTCCCAATTATTGATTAGGAAGGTGTCACATCCTCCATAATATGCAAGTGGGATCCTAATATCTCTTAGCCACCTAACCCTCCTCTAATCATCCATTAATTAGCCTAGTCTAACCCATGGTCAACCCCCTAATAAATACTACCCACATCCCAATGGAGTTTTTAATTCCATTTTATTCTCCCAATACCCCTCATGGAATTTTTAATTCCATTTACAATCCACATGTCCTTCCTAATGGAATTTTAAATTCCATTTTTTCATCCAAGGTTTCTAAGGAATTTTTAATTCCTTTTATCATTCCCATGCACATTAAAAAGGAATTTTTAATTCCTTTGGTCAACATTTGATCTCAACCCTTGATCTTCCTTCCCCTTTCAATCTTGACTGTCCATTCCATCTCCCTTGCTAAATGGCTAACACTTAGCCATTTTTGAATGTTGAACCATTCTCAACCATCTCATGCACATACAATCTCTCACACTATCATCATAACCAAATCCTTGGAACCACAACCATCTTGCATCCATCTTGTGACCAAATCAACCAAAAATCAAACCGTTATGTTGCCAAAATTGATCTAGAAGCACACATATCAAGCCATCAACGAGGGAAAACAACTCCATCAAACTCAAATAAGGTAAAATTGATCTAATTTTCATTCGTAAGTCAGAGTTTCATCTTTAGCCCAATCTTGAGTGTTGTCTTTGGTTTTTATCTCTTGGTTGAGTTTATTTTTTGCATTTTAGATGAGGTAAAAGCATTGCACACAGGTGGAAATGATTATGAGAAGGTGCAGGATTTGCTATTGATTGATGTTACTTTGCTCAACTTGGGGCTTGAAATGGCAGGCAATGTGATGACGACGCTTATTCCTCAAAACACTTTTGTTCCAGATTTGACAGAGTTGGCAATTGAAAGCTTAAAATCTATGGAGGTTATTAAATTTGACGTGCTTTGGAAGAGACTCATCCGAAGCATTCTTGAACATTATTTGGTGAAGTTAAAATCTTCGTTGGGGCTGATTTAACGTTACAAGTGGAAATGTAGGGGATATCATGTTTGTACCGGTTGGAATTCAAGTGGGAGATTGTTGAGAATGTGAAGTCCAATAGTCAAATGGCCTTTCACCTTCTTCCATCTCTTCATTTGATGGATGTCTCTTCATATCTGAAGAGCATAACAATTGTATAAATATATATGAGTGCATACCATGTAAGTAATGAATTACGGATAATAGAAGATGTTCCATGCTTTCCCGTGGATGTAGCCTTAAATGGTTAACCATGTAATCATTGTGTTATGTCTTTATTTTCTATCTATCTTCTTATCATTTTGCTATTTCAGTATGTTTTATTTGCTCGTTTAATACTCAACATATAATATATCATTTAAGTTATAATATATAATATAATATAATATAATATATAAGTTATAATATATAATATTTAATACATAGTAGATTTCTAAGTTTAAATAACGGATATCCGTTTCAAAAAACTGGATATCCGTTACTAATAACCAGATATCTATTATATGTATATAATGAATATCCATTATTGATAATTAATATATTAATATATATATATATAAATAATATAATATTATATATTTTATATAATATTAATGTATAATATATTAATATTTATATTTATATATTATAATATTATATATAATAAATTAATATAAAAATTGTTAATATATATTAATATCTTAATATTAAGATATTTTAATATTTATTAAATAATTATAATATTAATATATTATATGAATAACTAATGTTATATATTATATTAAATATATATATTAACATATAAATATATTATATAGATTATATAGATTAATATATTATATATACTAATATAAAATATATATAAATATTCATATTATAACATCTTAAATGTTAATATATAATGATTTGTATAGATTAATATTTCTACTTTTAATAAACAAATATTCGTTTCTTAAGTATTTATTAACGAATATCCGTTATGCAGCCATACATATCAAACATCTATTTCTTATCAGATATCCATTTTTTTTGTTAAAAAATGGATATCCATTTCTATCGGATATCTGATATTAACGAATATCCATTTTGCTTCAATATTTGGCTTGGGGGTGACCAACCTGAAAAGTCAACATCCCCAACATGTTTACAGGGGTTGAAAGAGTTTTTTGAACTTCACCCTTTGTGTTGATGGCATTTTTTTCAACTGATTTTGATGAAACAAAAAGGGTTTGTTCAGCAAATTGACAACATTCTACCGATATAAGATATGCTTTATTTTGAATTTAATAAGTAATATTATTGATTTTTTACATGCACTATGTGTAAAGTCTTGATTGATAGGCTGATTGAAAAGCATCTATAAATTTTAAACGGTTAAACATTTTCTGAATCCAAAAGATGCTTCACAAATTATAACTTAAAAAAATATATATAATTTTTTGACCAATTTTTTTTATATATTGAACAAAGCAAATTGCAAATAATAAGAGCTACCAACAGGTTGAAAATAATGTACATGAAAAATCATCAAAAAAAAACATAACAGCCAGAAGGCTAAGAGTTCATTACATATATTGAACAATTTTACTTTTCCAAACATTACTAGCCAGCTGAAATTGCAACACTTGGTCTTTAATTTGTTGAAGATGATCCTTGGTTGCCATATTCTTCTTGCATAAAACTAGAAGTTGTGAGAACAAAAAAGCCACCTGAAGAAAGATGTTAGAGTAAAGCCTTAAAGTTTCAGTTAGCTGATGAAAGTTCTTAGAAAACATTGCAGAACATCTAGCTTTCCATTTATGCCTCAAAATAACCTGTCTAATAGAATCAACAATAACATTGTTGTGCATTCCCAAACCAAGGATAGCCTCTTTCAAATTGAGAACATGAAAGAAGATAGATGGAAAATTATTAAACACAACTGACCATTGTTGCTTAACAAAAATGTTGTCCCAAAATATATGTTTCATATTCTTAGTGCAAAGACAAAATGGGCAACTATTTGGATAAACCATCATACATTTTAATCTATCCCCAACAGGAAGTTTGCAATGTAGAATTTTCCAAGACAACACTTGTGTATCTTAATCAACTTTTGACTTCCATGTTTGAGCACTAATTTTCATCCAAAATTTGGCACTAAATCTGCATTTCCACTTATGGTTAAGACGAGGAGTAAGAGGTCAGCAAGGAAGGATTTGAGAATAAACCTTCTTCAAAGGAAAAAATTTGAACGAACTAAATGACAACCATCTCCAATCTTTGAAAAAAATACAATCTCTGGGAGTACAAAGCTTCATAGAGAGGTCAATAGGAACTAAGGACTGTAGAAATATCAAAAAATGTTTAAAATTTTCACTCAGCCCATACTGCTCTTTGATGAAATGCCAAGAAGCTCAATCAAATGTGTTAAAATCCCAGATATATTTGAATTTTTGAATACCTTTCTTAAATAGATAATAAGCTTTCTTTGGGAAGCTAATGGCAAGAGGTTGATTGTGATAAGTAATAAGTCTATTCCACCAAATAGAGGCTAAAGAAAAACTAAAACCATGCTGCAAGGAGGCGTTATTCCATTCTAAAAATTGACACACTTGTTGCCAAGCTTTCCAAATGGATTAAAGAGGAAAAGAGGCTTTGATTTTAAAGAAGGGAGACATTAATATCTTATCCAACCAATTGACATCTTTCCATTTTTTTGTATTGCCACTTCCATGATTTTATGGAAAACCAAGATTTTCCATGGCTCATCCCCACTCGCAGCCCGAATGATCCATTTAGTCACAAGGAAAATCCCTTGAGTTTTGAGTTCTATAAGGCCAAGGTCACCTTTAGTTTTAGGTTGAATGCAATGAGACCAAGAGGACACAATAAAACTAGCATTACCATCCCATTTAGACCAAAGAAATTTTTGAATTATTTTATTCAATTCTTCATAACCTTTCTTGGAAGGCATCCAACAAGATGAGTAATAAACTTGAGCAACGATAAGAATCTTGTTAGCAACTTGTATCTTACCAGCTAAAGAAAGAAACTTGTGGCCCCAATTGAATAGTTTATTTTTTAGTCTATTTAAGAACCACCTCCACATTTCAGAAAGAGATACCCCTATACCAAAAGGAATACCCAAATACCTTGTTATCTCCCCATGTTTAATAAGCTTCCAGTCTTTAGGAATCCAATGAGGAATGAGTAGTTTTGAGACATTAAAAATTCAGTTTTGTTATGAGCAAGTTCAGAACCAGAAACAACACAGTAAAGATCAAGGATGCCCAAAGTGTGATTTAATTCCTCTTCAAAATTTTGAAGAAACAACATGCTATATCAACAAAGTGAGAATTGATAACCACCTTATCCTGGGGAATGGATATACCTCTAATAAGCTTCATCTAGTTATCCTTTTGAAGAAGATATCCAAGCACATCGGCGGTAAGAACATATAAAAAAGGGGATAAAGGACACCCTTTCCTTATGGAATGTTGAAGCTCAAAGGTTGCCTAAATAGATTGATTAATAACGAGGTGAGCATTAGCATCTTTAAACAAAATTTGCACATGATTCTAGATCTTTGGACTGAAACCTGGAACCATTGCAACATTTTAAGAATGAAACACCAACGAATTTTTTCATAAGCCTTATCCAAATATAACTTGATCACTAAAGCATTTTGACCTAACTATGGAGCCCACTCCATAGTCTCCCAAGCCAGCATAAGATTATCAAGTATAAATCTACCTTTAATGAAACCTGTTTGTTTAGATCTCACTATACCATGCACAATTGGCTTAATCCTGATAGCTAAAGCTTTGGCTATGATTTTGTATGAAGTATTTAGCAAGGTAATTGGTCTCAAACCAGCAATAGAATCGTCATTTTTCCCTTTAGGAATAATTTTAATCAAACCTTTGTTAATACTTGGACCTAAGGATCCCTTTTGGAGAGCTTCCAAGTAAAACATATAAAATTCCTCTTTGATATGATGCCACATGGTTTGATAAAATTCAGCTGGAAGACCATCAAAGCTAAGACTTTTATTTTTTTCATAGAGAAAAGGGCCTGTTCAAGTTCTTCTATGGAGAGAATTTGATCCAAATATCGACTATAACCTGGATCAATCCTATTAGGAACATAATTTTGAACTTCTTCTTCCCAAACTTGCTGAATATCTTGCCAATTGTTTTCTTCTTTAAATAATTTTGCATAAAAAAATTGGAACAAATTAATAATTTCAGCAGGATCAGTAAGAAGTTTTCATTCATACATTATAGCCCCTATTTTCTCCTTCTTATGTTTATAATTAAGATATTTGAAGAAAAACTTAGAACCTTTATTCCCTTTCTTTATCCAATGAAGCCTAGCTCTAATTTTAGCACCATGCACTTTATAATGGTCCAATTTTTGTAGTTGTGCTTTAGTAACAACAATAGACTTTTAAATATTTTTATCAAAAGGGTTGGAATTTAGTTGTTTCCTAGTATGTTCCAATTGTCCTTGAAGGGTTTTTTCCCTACGCTTCTGTATCCAAGCCATTCTCTTTCCAATGAATTGAAGAAACTCAATGCATTTGGATATAGCAACACACCACCATGTAATCCATGACTCGCCCTCTTGAGGTTTCAGGATAGAATTCCAAATTCCCACCAAGGAGGAAACATATTCAAGGTTTTTTAAATGGGAACTATTAAGCTTGTAGGGGAGTGCATCTTTAGGAACAAGCTTTTGAGTAAGAGAGATAGAACAAGTGATAGGAAAATGGTCAGAAAGAGTAGTTGTATAATCAACCAAGACACATGAACCAGAAGAAGAAACCTCCAGATTCAAGTTGTGGGAAACATAAAACCGATCTAATTTTCTCAACTTTCTATCAATCCCCCATCTACAATTGGACCATGTAAACCAATTAGTTGCATGGGTGGCAGAATTATTGCGAATGGGGTCCACCACTCCAACAATGTTCTGACAATAAATCCATCTTTCATAGTCCTCTTAACTGAGTTTACAATGATTGAACCAACTATGATCTTCATGATGTTGAACCATATAAAAGTCTCCTCCGATCACCCAATCAACATTAGGGGGGTACTTAGCCATCCAATCCCAAAGAAGAGACCTATCTTTAGAATTATTGGGAGCATATATGGAGAAAAAACCAATAGGCTTCCCATTGATAAATGAGAGGGCCCAAACACAACTATGTGACGAGTCCTCTCCTTTATTAATGACATGTTTGGAAATCCAAGGAGACAAACCAAGCACCGCTCCACTAGAACCATCACTATGCGATGTATGGAGGAACATAGAATCTTTCCAAAGATGAAAAATATTCATATCCAAGCGAACATTATTTAGTTTTACTTCTTGTAGAAATAAAACATCTGGTTTCCATTTTAAAACATCTTTAACCTTAAATTTCCTTTGAGGGTTGGAAAATCCTCACATTCCAAGATAAAATTTTGCAATTCATGGAGAACTAGAAGGGTTATTATCCACTTCTTGTAGAAAGACTCCAAAATGGTTGGAAAGAGAGACAACCTAATCATTACTTGATCTTTCATTTGAAACAGGTGGAGACCTTGAACTCTGTCTAGAATTAGGAGGAGGAGAAGCAAACCTATTAGGGGAATTCAACAAGCTTTGAGAATGGGAGTGTGGTAAACCATTGGCTGAAGAATGAGGCCAAGAGGAAGAGGGAGAGGATTCCTTCCTTTTTTTAATAGTTCTCCATTCATTTGACATGACCACATCTTTATAAGAGGAACTCAAAGAATCAACATCAGAAGGAGCTTGATCACAAAGGGGGGTATAATAGAATTAGTTGGAGAGGAAGATGCAAATGGTGCTTTGAGGAAAGTAGGAGACTTAGGAGATGAACTGCTGAAAGACTATGGTGCAACATATGCAGATTGGAAAAGAACAAATCTATTTTTCCTGGTAGGACAATCTTGAATCAAATGGCCCTCTTGTCAACACAAAAAGTAGGCATTAGGCTTGTTCAAATAAACTATTGGCTAATCTATTTCAAAACCAGGGCCATACAATTTGATAGTCTCTAAAAGAGGTTTGTTCAAATCCACTTCCACACAAAATCTTAGGTGAACTCTTAGACTAGCAAGCTTGTCAAAAATTTGTTTGCACCGAATTACTTTACCCAGTTGGGCCACACTGTATTTAAGGTACAGATTGAAGACTAAGTTTAAAAATGGCAATTCCAGCCACATTGGGTAGTGAGATCAGGAGGGTCCTTCTGGGTGAAAGTCAAATGTCTAGGCTTGGAGGTAACAAATTTTCCCATAGATCACCCATGTTCCATATTGCAATACAACATGTGCATGCTCTGGTAATTTAAACGTACATGAGACATGACCCTTGCCTAAACCTCTTATCCTTTCAATCTTGCATCCCCTATTCTCCCAGTTTATTTTTTCCCATTTGAAAAAATCCAATTCTATAGGAATTCCTCTCAAAAAAAACAAAATAACAAGTTTACTTTTATTTTCAGCAATGAGATCAAAACTACATCAGGCAACTGAAACTCTAGGGTTTTACCTTGTGCTTCATTTGAAATTTTTGGACTCGTTTCTCCTCCTTCAAAATTCTTGGTGGAAACGATGCACTCTGTTTTGGGCATTTTAGTTGCTACTTCAAGGATTTATGCACATCTTGCATTTTTTCTCCCTCCACATGAATATTTTCTTCCATAGCATCTAAATCCAAAGTAGAATCCATTGAATCGTTATCCTAAGTGACTCTCGTTTTCCTTGCCACAACTTTCAATCTCATAGCCTACTTTTTTCTTTCCCCTTTCACCATGCTCCGCTCTATAAAAGATGTCATAGCAGCAACAAAAGAATCCGCCACCGGATTCATATGCTGCATAAGAACCTGAGATCAAATGCTAGGGTTTGTAAAAAAAAACTTCAGAACGCTGTTGCTCCTCCTAGGGGTATTATCTTGCTTACCTAGTGATCTTAGCATAGGCATCTCAAAGCACTCAATTTTTATTTTTATTTTTGGTGGCCAAACAAATGGTTTTTAATATTTTTTAAAATTCCTACTAGAAAATTCATAACTAAATATTTACTAGCCAAAAAATCACAAAAAAATATGTGTCAAATCCGAGCATGTGTCCTCTACTTATATTGAAAGATTCATAATAAAATATTTATTTTTTCTCCCCATTAGAGAATGATAACTCTCGGCATATTTTATATATATTAATATTAAATGTATGTATGCTAGTTTTAATTTAGTTAAAATATTAATTTTTAAAAATTAAATAATTAAAATCACGTGCTACAAACTAAAGAATCTCAAATGTTCTATAATGAAGGTAAAATTATGATTTATACTATAAGTTAGATATCCATCCTTTGTTTCCTTAGAAATAATTATAATTTAAAAAGAAATGTAAGAGCATATAGATATTTGATCTCAAAAAAATTGTTGCCGGTATTGGCATGGTGTGATGGTTTATAGGTGGCATTGTTGTTCTTGCCACCAAGGTTTAAACCCCGTTGGGGTGGTATTGTTGAATGGTTGTATTCTAGTTCATAGCTCAGGCCAAAAGCGTTTACCCCTTGAATAATATATATATATAAATAAAGATCTCAAAAAAATTGTTTCTAAATAGTGATTTTATCTCTTGATCACCCTAGTGAAGTCATCATTTCTATCTTGATCTTATGCATGTTCTTGTATGGAATTTCATGGATTTTCTTTTATATCAGATTTTAAAAAAATAGCAATTTAGTATCAAGTTAAACATCAATCTAAATAGAAAGTAGATATAATGAACATAATATATTTATTAACAAATTAAAAATATAAAATTACATTAATTTTAAAGAGAAAATTCTTTAAAATTGAACAATTAAAAAATACTATAAATTTATAAATATTTTCATTA
The DNA here is from genome assembly GCA_007258455.2 of Sequoia sempervirens. Taxonomy (NCBI): domain Eukaryota; kingdom Viridiplantae; phylum Streptophyta; class Pinopsida; order Cupressales; family Cupressaceae; genus Sequoia; species Sequoia sempervirens. The sequence continues at coordinate 22,504,081 of VDFB02168118.1, forward strand.
GAAAATAATATAATTTAAAAAGGAGTGGGAAAGCATGTAGAGATCTTATTTCTAAAAAAATAGCTTTTTAAAGTAGTGATATAAGAAAAAAAAACAACTTAAATTGATTGCAGAGAGGCTCAAAACTTGTCTTTCTATGGTGATTTCTGAGGAGCAAGGGGGTTTTGTGGTTGGCAAACAGATTCTGGATGGGGTGGTAGTGGCTTATGAGGTTATTCACTCTATGAAAACTTCAAAGGAGAGATCTATGCTCATTAAATTGGGCATGGACAAGGCTTATGACAGAGTCAAATGGAGTTTTCTTTAGAAAATTCTCTTAGCCTTTGGTTTTAGTCCTAAATGGGTGAGTTGGTCTATGAGATGTGTTACTTCTGCTTCTTTTTCAGTTATTGTGAATGGAGAACCTTCAGAGCCTTTTGGTGCTTCCAGAGGCCTTCGCTAAGGGGATCCTCTCTCCCCTTACCTGTTTATTATTTTGGCTAAGGGTCTGGGCTGTTTTCTAAAATTTCAATTTGCTCGGGGCTTGATTCATGGATGGCAATGGGGCAATGGCTTGCCACATCTCTCGCATCTCCAGTTTGTAGATGACACGTCACTTATGGGATTGACTCGTCTTCAGGAAGCTGAATCTTTTAGGAAAGCCTTGAATGTTTACCTTGTGGCTTTAGGTCAAAAATTCAATGAGCATAAATCCTCCATTTTCTTTTGCAATACCCCTCAGGCCATTCAGAGGTGTATTGCTGATATTCTGTGGTTCTAGATTGGGTCTCTTACCTTTGTTTATTTGGGCATTCCTCTTACTGTTGGTAGACATCCCAGATCCTCTTGGAAAATTTTGCTTGACAAGCTGCATCAGAAGGTTAATCATTAGACTCACCGTTGGTTTTCTTCTGCTTCTTGTTTGACTCTTTTAAAGTCAGTTATTCAAGCTCTTCCTATATACAGGTGTTTTGTTTAGGCTGCTCCCATGTATTTTCTTTGGGAATTTGATGCCCTTTCTTTTCAATTCCTTTGGAGTGGGAATTTATCAACTACTAAATGTAGCCTTGTTAAGTGGGAAGTTGTGTGCAGACCTAAGAATGAGGGCAGCCTTGGCTTACGTTTTTCTATTTTAAATGGGAAAGTTCTTGTTGCTAAGTTGTATTAGCGCTAATGTACCAGCTAGAACCAACTTTAGGCCCGCATTCTCACCCTTAAGTATCTTCTAGGTGTTAATGTGTTTGGTGTTCCCCGCTTTCCTTTGGTGGGAAGAGGTTCTATGATCTGGAACACTTTGAAACTTGGGGCTCAGTTGGTTAAGAATGGTCTCTTTTGGATTTGTCATACGGGTTCTCAAGCTCTTTTTTGGTTGGATTCTTGGGATGGACATCCTTCTATCCTTTCTACTCATCCCCACCTTTAGGCCCCTTTGTGATTCCTTTACTGTTGTTGGCTGGGAAACGGTTGACCATTATAAGATTGCCCATAATTGTGGGTTGGCAGTTCGCTTTTGCTGGAAACATCCTTCTGAATGGCCTCCAGGAGGATCTGAGGAAGATAGGCATGCACTGGCTCATATTCTAGAGTCTCGTGAGTGCACTACCTTGGTTGGGAATGATGTTTTGGCTTGGGCTAGTAGTGATTTGTCTAGGAAGTTTTTTATTTCTGCAGGGTATGTTGAGCTAGTGTGGCAGACTTTTGGGGAAATTTAGGTTCCTTGGTGGAAACAAGTTTGGTATAAGTTCTCATGACCCAAGTGCAATTTTTTCATGTGGTTGGTGGTCCACAACCGGTGCCTTACTTGGGATAATTTATGTAAACGAGGCTTTCAAGGCCCCTCAATGTGTGTGTTGTGTCGTAACAGTGAAGAAGTTGTCTCTCATCTCTTTTTCCAGTGCTCCTTCAATAGGCATATCTGGCACTCTTGGTGGGAGGTGTGGAATCAAGCTTGTTGGCATGTTTCTTCTTTGGCTGAGTTCTTTGCTCAATGGGGCAAGGCTCGTATCAAGACTTCTTTTCTTCATGTTTCTTGGACTCTTGACCCTTCTTTTATTATCTGGCATATTTGGTTGGAGAGGAATCGTCAGATCTTTCAAGATGTGATGTTGGAGGCTCACCACTTGTGGGGGAAAATTCTCCATTCTTTGAGGGAAACTGTTTCGGCTAAATGTGACCTGTCAGAGGTTGTGGATTCTGGTGATGTTATATGCTATAATTGTCTCAATATTCCTCCTCCACCAAGGCTAGCTCATGAGGAATAGATGCAAACACCCTCTTCGGAAGATAAATAGGGTGGGGAGGTGGAGTCCTCCTCTGCAGGGCATTCTAAAAATCAACACGAACAGGTCTTCTCAAGGAAACCCAGGTCCTGTGGGTATTGGTGGAGTTGGTAGAGATAGTTTGGGGATTGTTCAGTTTATGTTTTTTGTTTATAAAGGTCATCATACTAACAATTTGATGAAGGCTATTGCTATTTTGTATGCTATGGAGCGAGCTTATGCTCTGGGTTGGAGCAGGCTCAATTGTGAATTTGATTCGTAGGTGGCAGTGCATTTGCTCACCCGACAACATTATGAGGATGTTTGTTGGCAGTTAGCTTTGGTGGTTAACCAAATTCTTACTTTGTGTGCTTCTTTGGATTTTGTTACTTTCACTCATATCCCCAGGGAGTGGAATGAAGTCGCGGATTGTTTGGCCAAATGGGCTTCTAATCACATGCAAAATTGGAATATTGTGGATAAGGGTCAATTACCTCTAGGTTTGTCTCAACAGTTTGACCACTTAGTGGATCTTGATAGGGCTCTTTGAAGCCCGTGCTCTGTAATTCTTCTTGTTTGAATAAATTTTAACCCCTCTTTTATTTCAAAGATAAAATGGGTAATATTATCTAAAGATTTGATTTTTGGAAAAATAGATTTTTTAAGCAATGATATTATCTTATACTAATTTTTTTTTCTATATTGCTAAAATTGTTGAATGGTCAAATCTTTCTCAATTGTGTCTTGTATCATTCTAACAACTTCTCCATTGATAACAAAAGTCAGCTGATTGATTCATATAAGAAACATCTTTGACATAATTAAAATATTCTCATTAAAATAAATAGAAGATTAAATGAAAAATAATAAAGATACACTAATTTCCACCATTACAATAGTATAGATATACAAATATTTTTATTTTAGACAACTAATTATCTAATGGGAACTCGTGTGAAATCTATCTACAAAATAAGTAACGAAATTGTGAAGAGAAAGCATTGCTAATATTAAAGGAGAATAATAATTCATGTTTAAAGTTAGACGGTTGAACTTCCTTAACTGTCCTATTGCTATATAAAAGATGCATTGGAACTTGGGCAATGTAAAATCATTCCATGCACAAGTCTAATAGACAACTGACCATATCCTTTCCAACAGTAATAAATGGCTCTTTCATCCAATTCTCCTTGGCCTTTCCCAGACTTATCACTGATTCTGCTGCTTCTGCTAGTGCTCACACATTTCAATGGTGGTGACTCCCATGCAATCAAATCAAAGGCAACTAATGCAAATCTTACAACAGGTAATATGAACTCATTTGTTTCATTTCAGTTTTTGATTTTGTTAGGGAGATCAGCCTAGTGATTTGTAGAATTTCAGTGCAATTAGAAAATGGTAAATCCGTTCCAGATATCAACATAAATACTGTAGAAAATGGACTACAATGGAGTTCAAAATTTTGAAAAAGTGGGTTGTATTAAGAGATGAAATTATAATAATGGTAACTTATTTTACAGAGACTGCTTGGTATAAGAAAGACTTTTGGAAGTACCTTGGTGCAAATGTAACTCAAGTTTCGGACAGAATATACAGACAAGGATTGGCATGTGGTGGTTGCTTGCAGGTTACATTCTATATATACATAGTTCTTAGTTGCAAAGTTTCTGGATTTGATTGTGTGAGTTTATTTTGTATCAACGCTTCAGATCACATTCCGCGATCTATCATCAGGATGTAGAGAACATAAAAAAAAAAAATCTCTATAAATTGTCGAAATCTTCTATCATTAATTGAAATAGTTATGTTTTCTAACTTAATTTCTTATATTTTTTCAGTTTTAAAATGAGTTTTTCACATCTTAAATGCTTTTTTTTATTTATCATATTACTAATTTTCTCATAAACAGGTGAAATGCATTAATCAGACTCATTGCACAGACAACAAAGTCAATTTGGTGGTGGTGGGTTCTGGTTATGGAGGAGAAAATGATCTTCTTATAAATTGGGATGCTTACACACAATTTTTCGCTAAGGGCATGAATTACCAAGTCCCAGGGAGCATTGACATTGTCTACAAAAGGTAGGCAGGGTTCTCAGCATTTTCACATATTTTTCATTCTTTACAAAATTATTTTGTAGAATATACTGGACCATCTTATTGAAATATCATCCTATTCAATGATCAAACAATCAAATTGTAATTTTACATTTCATTTATATCAAAAAGCAGTAAATATTTATTCTATTTTTATAGATCAAAATTAATTTTTAACGATGAACTGAAATATGTTTAAAAATAGTCATCTGAAATCAAATAAATCCCACATTACATATTCCCAAATACCTTTTAGAAATCACAAATTAAAATAACAAGAAACTTGAATTTTTTTAGATATTCCCAAATACCTTTTGAGAATCACAAATAAAAATAACACTATTCCTACAAGGAGCTTCAACTTTTTTGAGTTTCTCATAAACATAGATTATATATATCACAGGGAAATGTATAATGCTTCTCCTTCTACCTCATATATGCAAGATTTTCCAAATATAATGGTTCCCTGTTGATCACAAGATACAGTTTTCTTCCTCAACTTTCATAGTTCTAAGGAAAAACCATTCTAATTTTGATATGTTTCCTTTTGGACAATCAGAGTGCCTTGCCATTATCATCACAACTTGACCTTTTGGGTGGAAAATAGCAGCCCTTCTTTCATGCAGCTTGTATTTTGGTATGTGGCAGGCAACAGAGATATAGTTGGAGTCCAACTTAGAGAGGTATGCACCTATATGTATATCTATTCCCTCCTCCATATCACTATTGGTTATTTAGTTTAGAGAATGTATTTTTCATCATAGTACGATTGTTTTTTGGTTTCAGACAAATTTACCGTTAATTTACTGTCAATAAATTTATCTTTAACAATTCATCATCGACAATTTATCGCGTGGTGAATTTTCTATGAGATGAATTTGTAATCGTGATGAATTGTTGGAGGTGAATTTGTTGGCAGTGAATTATTGGCAATGAATTGTTGACAGTGAATTTTCCTAAAGCCCTTTTTTTATTTTCAATTAATTAATAAATAAGATCAAAAGTGCATTCTTGAAACTGAATAGACGTTTCCCTAAACACATATACATGTTACTTTGGATGATAACTGAAATGCATCTAATGTGAGTGTAATTCTACTGCAGGAGAGGGAGTTGAATTGGAGAGCTATGGAGCGTAGAAATGGGTCTCCTGTGTGGTGGATTAACTTTTGGGATGCATATGGACGTTCCATAAAGGATAATCTTGTTATTCGTTTTAATGTAAGTGACTGCCACAGTAGTGAATGGACCAATGCTTCAACTGTCATACCATTTTCTGATGCAGATGCTTGGTCTGGTGGAGCTGAATATGATTCTGGAGTTCAGATTGCTTAGATTTAAGCCTCCCATAGTTAAATTACTTTGGGATTTTTTGGGTGCTGGTAATTAGAGGTAGGTTTGCCAGATATAGTAGACAATGGTCTGAGTGGTGATGTTTTACTCTGGTAGAATGTCCAAGAGCATTTGTTTGACTAATAAACACATCAGATAATAGCTATATTTATCCATTGTAAGAGTTTGCTTTACTAGCTATATAATTTAGCTAAAACTTTCTCACAGAAAGATAGATAATATATAAATATTTATAATAGATCTAAATTTTTGTCATAAGTAGATTGAATATAAAATAATTTTGGAAATGTATATATGTTAATTTTGATTTTTTTACTAATAAAATTTAATTATATAATTTTATAAAAGATATAATGTATATTATATATTTAGGTATGTTTATGTTACAATTATGTATATAAAAATTAAAGTATATTAGATATATATTTAAAAAAATTATAATTGTAAAATGCTTTTTTAAGTAAATAGAATATTTACGCCCAAGGCGTATCTTTATTTGAGATGAGCGGGCTAATTTATGAGATCGACGGTTTAATTACATTATTAAGGGATGCAATACGGTTAAATTCATCTTAATCGTCTATTTTCGTTACTGCCAAACCGTCCTTTGCTAACGTCAGTCATTCAATTCACATGAATATCCGTTGGATTAAAGCATGGTAAAAAAATAACTGCGTGCGTTTAGAATATGTGATTGATTGTCAGGTCCCACCACATCATAGTTGTCATTCGTATTTGCCCTAGTATTTCATTCAAACGTACTAATTACTTAACATTTATCAAACGTCTCATTAATAATATGATATTATACAATAAATATTATATAATATAAAATGATATTCTAAATTATTAAATATATTTTTTATATAATATTTTATTTATTACAAAATTATTATTTTTAAATATTTTATATATTGTTTATATTTATATATATGTTATTTAATTATTAATTATTTTTATATGATGTAAATTATAGTATATGTAATGTAATTATACTTATTATTATATAGTATTTGATATATAAATTATAATATTATTATATACTATATTTTACAATAAAAACTATTAAATATAAATATTACATTAATTAATATATTTTGATATGTAAATATAATAGAATATGTAATATATATAATAATTATATTTATTATTATTATATAATATTTTATATATTAAAATTTCTTTATTATTATTATATATTAGAATTTTTATTTTTTATTTATTTGTAAAACGCAGCCTAACTGCATACTTTTATATTTTTTTTATATATTAGAAATTATTAAATATAAATACAAAATTATTACAATTAATAATTAATATATTTTATATAATACAAATTAAATTAATATATAAAAATTATAATAGTTCAATTGATATTCGTAAGGAGAGCAAGAGATAGAGGATGAAAAAGAAAGAGAGATAATATCTCTCTATCTCTTCCTCTCTATCTCTCTCCTTTTCTCTCTATCTATTGAAATATCTCTCCCTCTCTCCCCCCATCTTCTCTCTCTCTCTCTCCACGTATCTCTCCCTCTCTATAAATGTTCAGGATAAGGATGAAAGTTGGCACTTTACTTACATCACTTTACCAGTAAAGTGTCTTATTTATAGCTATTGTGCTTTCCAAACATTTGAATCATTTAATAATCTCCAAAAGCAAATGATAAGTTCTTCCAAAGCATTTGAAAGCACCATATTAAATTTCCTTTTCATTGCATAAAGCGAAGGATTTGCTGGGGAGATTTTTATTTAAATGCACTTCTATGTGAGCTTCACTGATGTGGCTATGAAAATATCTTGAGTCCAATTGTTTCTAATGTTTTATTTTTCTTCTTTTAAAGGATAAAATTATTTTATTAGATTTTATATACTCTAAATGAATTAAGATTAGTTTATAATAACTATGCACTTCTTATACACCATATAGATAATATATAGTACATATAAATACTTATATCTATTTATAAAATTATAAATACTTACCAACATATCAATAATAATTAAAATATTATAGTAGCTAATACCTAATACTAATCATTTATAATATCACTGACAATAATTAAGTATAATATAATTAGTTATAAATAATTAAATAATTATATATTAATTCATTATAGTATATAATAGTATTAATTACTTCATTATAGTATATAATTATATATATTAATAATAATATAATATAAGAGCCATCTCCCCATCTCTCATTGTCTCCCTCTTTCTATCTCCTTCCATCTCTCCTCTATATATTTACTTATCTCTCACCCTGTATATCTATATTTACCCTCTCTCCCTCTCTCCTTATCACTCCCTCTTTCTATATCTCTCAACTTCTCTCTCTCTATTTATCTCCCTTTATCTCCCTACCTCTTTATATACCTATATCTCCCTCTCTCTCCCTATATCCATATCACTCCCTCCTTTTTATATATCATATCTCTACCTCTCTCTTTTTTACTCCATCTCTCTTAATCTATATCTCTATCTCTTAATTTATCTCTCTCCTCTCTCTCTCTGTCTCTCTCCCCCTATTTTTGTATCTCTCTACTTCTCCTCTCTATTTATCTCTCTACCTCTTTCTTTCCTTATCTCCCCTCTCCTATATCTCCCTATCACTCTCTCTTTCTATATATCATTATCTCTACCTCTCTCTTTTATTTACTCCATCTCTCATGCTCTATATATCTATCTCTTTGTTTCTCTCTCTCCTCTCTCTATTTATTCCTATCCATATATCTCTATCTCTATGTCCCTATCTCTCTATATCTGACTCTATCTCTTTCCTTATCTCTCTCTATCTCTATATATATATCCCTCTATCTATATCACTTCCTCACCCCTCTCTATCCATTGAGCAACATGAGCTTGTTGATAATGGAGCCTGATTATCTTCCTTATTTAGAGGTTTTGTTTTGGTCATGTTTGGATTCTTGTATCTTAAAGCTATCACTTCTCCATTATGACCTTTGTTGCACAAACAACATCATTTTCTAAATGGCCTACCAATTGATCTCACTCCTCTCATTATCTCTTCTATCCATATATTTTCTACCTATATCTCCCTATCTCTTTATCTCTATTCATATCCTCTCTATCTCTCTATATCACCCTCTATCTATAGCTCTACCTCTCCCTCTCCATGTATATATATTGAGCTATATCTCCCTCTCTCCCTCTCTACATATCTATCTCCCTCTTTCCCCCCTCTTCTCTCTCCCCTTCCTCTACCCATTTATCTCCCTCTCTCCCTCCTCTATTGATCTCTCTTCCTCTAACCCCCTCTTCCTATATATCTCTTTCTCTCTCCCTCTCAATCTCCCTATCTCTCTATATCTTTGTCTTTCCCTCTACCTATTTTTATCTCTCTATATATTTCTCTCCCTTTTCCTCTCTCCTTCTATCTTCATATCCACCTCTATCTTTCTCTCCCCCTATATCTCTAGACATGTCTCCATTTATCTATCCATCGATCTCTCTCCCTCTCTCCCTCTCCCTCTTCTTATACCTCTACATCTATGTCTTTGCCTATTTATCTCTCTCCATATTTCTTCTTCCATCCCCCCTCTATCTCTATCTCTCCATCTCTCTCTACCCCTATATCTCTCCCTCTCTCTACCTCTATGTATCACTTCATGTCTCTATATTTTATATTTTATCTTTCTATCTCTCCCTCTCACATTCTTTCCCTCTTTCTCCCTCTTTATCTATTTGTCTCTTCCATCTCTATCTATCCCTCTCTCCTCTCTCTTTATCTCTCCTTCTCCTCTCCATATCCATTTACTCTCTATCTACATGTGCATCTAAATCTCTATCTCTATCTTCCTCTCTATCTCCTTACCCCTCTCTTTCTTGTGTTAGAGTGAATAATTTATCTATTCATTATACTTAATTGTACATAGGTTGATGAGGTTAGACAACATCTTATCTAACTGAATGTGCAAATTTTAGACCTCTAGAGGTTACCAAGTTATTTGGTAAACCTCATGTTCTACCTTTTTGAGGTTGGAATACTTTCCATTTCACCTTAAAGGTCACTCAACATTTGGCATCAAGGTTGATGACTTGGTCAATTAGGTTTTTGGTTTGCACATTCCAAGTGATCCTAGGGTTGATACCTATAGGACACTTACCTACTCTTTTGTTCCACTTCATGGGGCACTTGTTAAGCCACATCATAGGTTGATTGCATCTTCCTTGTCTATATACATACAATATTTGCATTGTTCACTTGTGTTTGTTTCTTATCTCCATGATCTCATAATTCTTATATCTTGCTCTTCCCCTCTATCTCTCCCTCTCTCTCCATCTCTCCCTCTTGCAATCATAACTTGAGCATGTTGGTAATGGAGCCTAAATATCTCTTCTTGATTCACAGGTCCTACTAATTGACCTCATGTATTTACACAAATGCATTAAGAAAAAAGACCAAAATATTAACTAGTTGACCTTCCACACCTCTTCGGCGTACCCATTGCACACCAAAGTGTGATAGCTAGTATTTAAATATAAAAAATGTAAATAAAATTAAATAATTTTAAAGATTAATTCTTAAGTAAATAAAATAATACAAGAGCAATATGTCTTTTTCTATTATTTTTTAGATAGATGTATTTAATATAGGTATTAATATATGTTTAAAAAATTGATGTCTTTATATTTGAGAAATAAATGTTGGTTCTAAATCTCTAATTAAGTTTTTTCACAATGATATGAAGCTCATAAGTGTCACATATATGGACAAACCTCTATTGAGAAAAATGGGATTTATGGACTACGTGCACAAAAAAATGGAGTCGTTAACACACATTCAAATAAGTGCAATGAATTAATAAAATAGATATGATAGATATACAACTTGTATTTAAATTCATAAATGAATAGGTTACAAAATGATGATAAAGTACACAATGAGTGAGAACCTTTGTGACTAGAATGGGTAAGACACTTCAATCTAGTTTACTTATGATTGTATAATATTCATTGTTGTCCCATGTGGAGAAGCAATATAAAGAATCCATTACAATTACAAAGTTATAATGGCTCAATGTGAACCATTAACCTTTTAATTTCCTTGTTGGTTGTGTGTCCTAATAATTGGAGTTTTGTTACATGTCCTCAAACATCCCCATGTAGATCTATTGAAGTTGATAGGTGTTTTATGCAAATTATACATAACCATGCATGGGAACACATGATGAGCAATGTGCAATGTCATGTGTGGAGGCACATGTTAAACATTTAGAGTTGTGTGTCGGATATCAAACATAATATTAACAACTATTGGTATCAAACATAATATTGAATTTAGAGTGGATATTAACAACTATGTTTGATACTGATCGTAGATGGATCACGGAGTGTGATCCGAAACGTTGATGCTAAAAACATTGCAGAGGTTTGTTAACCTTAAGTAGATGGATAATCCCTATTAAACTATTGATTGAGGGTTATGCAATCTCGTTTGTACTAAGAATCATCGTTGATTAGAAAACAATAATATTAAGTTGGTAAAATTAAATGCTCATTATATTATCATCATTAATAATATCCTAATAATGATGTAATTAATTTAAGTTAAATATTAAATACTAATATGACTATTTCAGTAAGTGATGTTCATATCAATGTGCCCTTAAAATGTTAGAATAAAAATAAACTAGCACCATCATCTGGTTTGTGTGAGCTTGATAGAAAGTATGTATCAACCAACCAACAATAATGTCCCCTCTAATAGTTGCAAACATCCAATAAATAAATTTAGCATCATTTGAGGGTGGAATGAAAATATCATTGTAACATTTAAATTATGGTAGTCTTATATGATCTTTAGTATGGAGTTAGTGATCAACTAGATATGCAATTAAGTTGGACAAACAACTATTGGTATCAAACATAATATTGAATTTAGAGTGAATATTAACATCATTAGTGACCAAAGCAAGAACCCCATGCTATTACTTAGAAAAAAAATAGCAAAGTTGGGATAAATAGATTATATTAAATGTTAATATTAGAAGTAACATTAATTTTTTTTGACCAAATTTATTGTGATAGAATGAAAGCAAAACAACATTTTATTAAAATTTTAGTCTCGCATGACATTGATTTTGGCTTCCAAGAATATTATATATATTGAGGGTTAAATCAGAATTTGTTAGGACGGATAAAAGCACTATTTAATGTGGCCTTGATTGTGTTATACAAAGGTATAAGCTAATGTGTTAGTGCAACATAACATCTTTAAGTGAGAACTAGTCGTCAAGGTTATGTTACTATTAATAAGTAAATATGTGAATACAAAAAAAAACATGAGTATGGATTAGATGAAGTGGTATGATTATGTTAATAATTAATCTATGGTTAAGTAACTAACCTTTCCTTGTTTTACCCATGACCCGTCGAGTGTTACTAATATTATATATTGGTGATGAGAGGATCTTATAATATTGCACTATCATTATTGATACCTTTAGCATCATTATTACTCTTTAATGTTAGTCAAAAGGAAAATAACCTGAGGTATTGGGGTAATGTGCTTACCACCTACTCTAAATTTTGGCTAGCTCAACAATATATTATCTATGACCGTTAGAGTAACATTTTTTGTGAGAATATAATTCATATTTAAGACGATGTTATTCAAGAACCTAGATATGGCTTGTCCTTAGTACAAGTTGTTGACCATGGAGTTCTAGCAAGGACATTAACTTTCATGCAAAAGTGAGCATCAACTTTTGGCGGGAAGTTAAGATTTTCGTAAACCCTATATTTGAAGTTAACCCAAATTCATATTCATTCCCTTATCTCACTCTTAGGCGACATGTCGATGATGGTGTTGCACGGACTACATCACCCAATGCACATTGTATCTATCATGCACATGTATGAGTATTAAATGAGTATTTGGTGATATTTGGTGAGTATTTGTGTTTTTTTTGTTTTATTTATTTATTTTATTGTTGAAAATTTATGGGCATGATAGAGAGATACAGATATATGGGAAGATAGAGAGAGAGAGAGAACCTATAGAGATATAGAGGTATAGATGAAGATAGAGGAAGAGAGGAAGATGCAGACAAATGGATAGAGAGATAGAGAGAGGTAGAGGGAGAATAAATATAGAGAAAGATAGGGTGATAGAGAGGGAGAGAGAGTGAGAGAGAGAGAGAGAGATGAAGATAAAGAGAGAGAACCTCTAGAGATAGAGAGATATAAACAAGTAATAGAGAGAGGGAGAAAGAGAGATAGAGGGAGGAGAGATAAAGAGGTAGAGATAGATATAGGGAGGGAGAAACATGGAGTGTGTGTGTGTGAGTGAGTGAGAGAGATATAGATATAGAAATAGGGAGGCAAAAATAGGGAGTGTGTGTGTGAGAGAGTGAGGGGTAGATATGAAGATAAAGATAGAGAGGGAGAGAGATATATAAATATAGAGAGATGGAGAGAAATAGAGGATAGAGGTGACATAGAGATATAGAAAGAGGAAGTAATAAGGAGAGTGAGAGAGGGAGAGATATGGATAGAAAGAGGGAGAGATAGATATAGTGGGAAATATAGAGGGGGAAGAAAGAGATGCAAGGAGAGGTAAGGATATAAAGATACAGGAGAGAGATAGAGATGGAGATGGAGTAGATATTTCACATATTTTGTATACATATTACCTAGTAATGTGGTTTCCAAGGGGCACCATAATATGCTTGAACAAAGGTATCAATGGAGAAGTGATAACTTCAAATCAACTATGCATCCACTTACAAGGACCCAAACACATGGCTGAAATAAAAACTCTGAATTAGGAAGATAATCAAGCTCCCTTAAGGTCATGTTATGTTTACAATAGGGAGAGAGGTGGAGAGGAAGAGATAGCAATAGAAAGAGGGAGAGAGGGGGTAAAGGATAAACAGATAGAGAGGAAGATAGATATAGAGATGGAGATGGAGATGGAGATGGAGATGGATAAGAACATTTATTTGTTAAAAAAATATATCCCTAGAGCCCAACATGCATTAAGTAGAAAAATTAGATTGACAAACATAGAAATTTATTGCACAATGAAGTGACACTCAATTATCTTTGAAAGGCCAATAAACCCCATTTGTACATAATCATAATTTTCTATCTTTTGTCATAAAGACCCTTCAAAAAAGTATCTCAACTCCACTTTTATATGGTTGGGAGTTGGAGTCATCTTTTCAAGTGGGCCCAATATGTCTTTCCTCTCGTGCTTTCCTTGTCTTAATTATTTTTTATTTAAATTATTTTGCAATATATTTCAAATATATTTAGACTTTTCAAGGTCTTTAAGAAAATTAGTTGTATTTAAATAATAAAAATGATGATCTATTTTTTATTATATTATTTATCGAAGTTTTTTTTTGTTATGATTGATCTTCATTTGACCCTTAATAATTTTGATGGATTGGATCATTTATTTTTGATAGTTTAATCAAATGATAACTTCAATTTAGATATATGCTCCCTCATAATAATTAATCTAACATATACTAAAATACATAATCCAAAAAATATTGTATATATAAAATAAATGATTAAGTATGTCAATTATTTTAATTTAGATAAGATATTAATTTTTTAAAAATAAATAATTAAAATCACGTGCTACACACTAAAAATTTCAAATGTTCTATAATGAAGGTACAATTACATCCTTTGTTTCCTTAGAAATAATTATAATTACGTTGAGAGGCGTATTACAATGGCATCCACCAAAAAACAAAATTCAATGTAAGAAAAAACTCTTTAGCTTGAATTTGATGTTCAACTACATAACTACATTCATTGTATGTAGACATTTTTTATTATAGATTTCAAATTATTTTAAAATAAGAGAAAAATGGATGTTATATCTTTCTTTAAAATTTATTTGGAAGATATTATCTTTCTTTCTTTTCAAAATATTATAAGATCAATAAAATTCAATTTAACTAAAAAAATTAGAACAAGAGGTTTATTTCTCCTAACAATCTATTTAAAAGATACAAATCAAAAGCTTTTTTACTTAAAATATTTTATGACTTTTTTGAAATTAGAATTTATTTTACTTTTAGAATGTGAAATGATTTGCATGCAAAAAAGGAAAAAATAAAATAGAAATGTTGCTTTTATATCTAAGTTTTCAAGATATTGTATATATGCACCTTGATAATGATAACTATGGAATTTCATGGATTTTCATTAGAAAATAATAGAACTTAAAAAGTAATCCAAGAGACATGTAGAGATCTTATTTCTTAAAAAAATAGATTTTTAAAGTAGTGATATTATCTCTTTGATTCATGAGGGGAAAATAAACAACTTAAAAAGGAATGGGAGAGAATGTAGAGATTTGATTTCTTAAAAAAATAGATTTTTTTAAAGTAGTGATATTATCTATTGATTTTCTTTTTCTATATTGCTAAAATTGTTGAATGGTCGAATCTTTCTCAATCCTCTTGCATCATTCTAAAACGTTGATTGATTCATATAAGAAACATCTTTGATATAATTAAAATATTGTCATTAAAATAAATACAAAATTAAATGAAAAACAATAAAGATACACTAATTTCCACCATTACCTACAATAGTTATAGATATACAAATATTTTTATTTTAAAAAACTAGTTATCTAATGGGAACACGTGTGAAATAATTATTATAATTTTATAAAAGATATAATGTATATTATATTTATGTATGTTTATGTTACAATCATGTACATAAAAATTAAAGTATAGTAGATATATATTTTTAAAAATTATAATTGTAAAATAATTTTTAAGTAAATAGAATAATATTATTTAAATATAAATAATGTAAATAAAATTAAATAGTTTTAAAGATTAATTCTTAAGTAAATAAAATAATGCAAGAGTCATATGTCTTTTTCCTTTGTTTTTTAGATAGATGTATTTAATATATTACTTTATACATGATATAGTATAGATACCTTAAATACATTTATCTAGATACTCAAAAGATATTAATTTTAAACTATTTTATTTAGTGGAGAATTATTTTATTTTACTTAAATTATTATTTTTATTACATAATTTACATGGACTCTAATATTTTATTTTTATTTAAGAATTATTTTATTGTATGATCTACATCATTTACTTGATTTTCAAAAGAAGTAAATATTATATATTTATATGTTCACAACTTTTTAATAGTTTAATTTGTAGGTATTAATATATTTTAAAAAATTGATGTCTTTATATTTGAGAAATAAATGTTGGATCTAAATCTCTAATTAGTTTTTTTCACAATGATATGAAGCTCATAAGTGTCATAAATATGGACAAACCTCCATTGAGAAAAATGGAATTAATGGACTATGTGCACAAAAAAATGAATGAGTCTTCAACACACATTCAAGTAAGTGCAAAGAATTAATAAAATAGATATACTAGAACTTAACTTTTTAATTTCCTTGTTGGGTATGCTTCCTAATAATCGATGTTTGTTACATGTCCTTAGTCATCCACATTTAGATCTATTGAATTTGTTAGGTGTTCTATGTAAGTTATACATAACCATGCATGGGAACACATGATGAGCAATGTGCAATGTCACATGTGGAGGTGCATGTTAAACATTGAGAGTTGTGTGTTGGTTGAAGTGCTATAAGAGGAAAGCATAGAAGTACTAACTCTAATGTGTAATGTTTCCAAAGGCTTCTATAGTTATAGTTAGATAAATTTCCCTTTCTTGAGAATCAATGATCCTTATCATGTCTTTAGTAAGCTATGGAAATTAAATGTGAAGCTACTAAATATTGTACCACTTTGCTTGATATAGAGGAAGAGGGAGAGACAGAGAGAGATATAGATAGTGAGATAGAGATATAAAATGAAGAGGATAGAGAGAGATATAGATGGTGAGATAGAGATATAAAATGAAGAGGATAAAGAGAGATATAGATGGTGAGATAGAGTGATAGAGAGATAGAGATATAAAATGAAGAGGGCTTTAATCATGAATATGTGAAGGATCCCTACCGCCCTACATGAATTCATTAAGTTGAAAGAGAGGAGACTTGACCTGACAATTGAGCACAGCTGGGGAGATGTGATCTAGTACTCGAGCTATATAATTATTAGGGTTTATGGCACAACTATTGCACCCCATATACTTCCAAGGGATGTGCCATTAAGAGTTGGTTTTCTTGAAGTGATGTGGAAAATAATCATCTGCTAAATCAAAGGAAGGGAACCTTTTTCCCTTCATACACTGCCTTTTTTATTTCATTATGGTCGAGGGAGGATGGAGTAACATTGTTGACATACTCAAACCATCTAGAATGAAGAGGGTTAGAGCAAGGAATCATGATTCTGAAGGATTCATGGCATGGCTAAAGGCTAGGATCAGAAGTTCTAAATTTATCCACAATTTCTACTTTCTTGAGGATGCCATCAAAAATATTGTTGATTTCCAAAAATAGGATAACAAGAAAATGAAGTGGATTTCATTTTAAAAAATGGAGAAGCAAATGTGGATAAAGGATCCAAGGTATTTAGCTCTTAGGGATAACAAGGATGAAATTCAGAGAGTTGAATGTGTGATTCGAAAATTTGAGCAAGTCGTGGGGAGGTTGAAAGAGGAAAGGATAATTCAAGAAAAAGGAAAAGTTGTGGTAGGTGAGGAACAACGCAAGGGGAAAGCCCCTGAGACAGAGGAAAGACCCACCTACCAACCTCCAAAGAAAATACTAGTGTTTACAAGTGAAAAAGGGCTATTAATGCATGATGGCTCAAGAATCTTACTCCAAATATCTCAAGGTGGCCTAAGAGCATCCCTCATAGTGATTTCATTGAGGAGGTAAATGACTTGATAACTCTTCTCAGTAGAGTTAAGGAATTGCCCAGTTCCAATACTTTTCAGAAGTGGAACAAATCTTTTGGGGGAATCAGATAAAAGATGCCATTTATGAGTAGCTTTCTAAGGTTAGTACTTCATTGAAGTTCTACATGACTTCATACCTAGTTTATGTTGCTACCTCTATGAGGCAATTTACAAGGTTGTTGTTGGATGGTGATAGAAGGAAAGTTCCTTTATATCATTATTATTCGCAATTGAACCTAAAGCAAAGTATTAAGCATTTTAGTAGGGGAGGATTGAATTTAAAAAAGCATAAAAACATATCCAAATCTCTACTATTGGAATATATAGGCTAAGGACTATGAATTATGAAAATCCATGGTAAACGATAAATCAATGATGCACAAAACTATAGGGGTGGTTAGGATGGAATAAGTAGGAAAGACCCTAAAGGATAATGTGAACAATAGAAGAACTACCTAAGGGCTGATATAAACAAGAAAATGTAGTTAATAATTAGATCTAAAATAAGTGGAAGATGCAAAATCCTAAAGTCCAAAACAAGGGATAGTAGGATTAGAAAGAGAAATAATCAAGAAATTATAAGAGAACTCCTAATAGAAGTAGAGTAGTGGTATTAAAGATAAGCAGTTAAAAAAATAGACTTGAAACCATAATGAAGGAGAAGAAATATTAATAGTATATCCTAGTTCATTTTTAAGATAAATCAAGCTCACCAAAATGTAAATAAACATAGTATGGTTTACATAAATTATGTACACTAATTCAATAAATTCAATTGATAAGAACACAATTAATCTAGATAAAAGAACTAGGATTGACAATTGAAATAAATTAAATATGATCATAATTAAATAAGAGGATTGAAGGGTCTAGCTCTAGAATTGATAATGTTTAAGGATGAAGCTGTTGATGTTTTGATCAATTTTCCATTGTGAAAATTTTAGCTACCTTAGTCTAATGAATGTCTCAAAGTCAAAACTATCACATAATACTAGCATAGATATCTTATAAACATTTATCTAAAAGACTTTGATATATCAAACTTGAGGTTTCTATACTATATATCTTAGCACTTTTAAATTAGATGCATTTAAGATATCTATGCTAGTTTAAAATACACATATTATTATATATTACTTCATCATTTGAAAGTATTATGAATTAATTTATATTGATATCTATATAACTATGGACATTGCTCAAATTGACTTAGATTAATGTAAGTAAAATATTTTTCATTACAATATTTATATGGATATTTATGGATATTTTTATTAATATCTATCTAAATTTCTACATACACACAAACATATAAATAAGGTAAACAAGATATAAGAAAATATATATATGCATTATATATTTTAACTTTTACTTAAGAGTTATTTTATTTTCAATAATAATGAAATTAAAAATTAATTTTACTTTTACTTCAAGAGTTATTTTATTTTGCATATGAATATTATTTTTTATATTTATTTAATAGGTAAGTAGATCTAGATAAGTAAGAGAAAATACCTATTTGATTTAATATTTACTTGAGAAATATTTTATTTAAGATGTTATTTATTTTGAAGAGCTATCTTTTGTTTCACTAGAAAATTATTTTTATTTAATAGGATATCAGTAATAGTATGTTTACTAGTAAATACTACTAAATTAACATGTAAATGGATGTTAGGATAACAGACTTTGGTTAACACACTCATGTAATCACTATTCATCCCTTTCTACCATTACAGTTATGTCTCTCAAATTAATGATATAGATCAATCTCAAGTCCCATGAGTTTGATCCCAACTAATAGGAACTTAATCTCACACATGGAATTGATCTATGTTGTCTAAGAAAATTCTATTAATATGTGAGTTTGAAAATATTTTCACATTAACCTTATAGATATCTAAATTATTCAAGGTGGTGTCTAGAGACACTATCAAGGAGCTTGACAACTCAATAGAGAATGGGTTCTCCTAGGTCAAACCTCTAGGTGGATAGATTTAATGAGAAATATTGAAGATACCATTAACAATAATGTCATTTTGATTCCTTTGATGCTCTTTGGAATTGAAGTGTGTTATAACTATTCTATTTTTCCTTGGATTCATTGTTATGTAATTAAGTGCATAATGAATATCTCTAACTACCATGACATAACATGGGATATGAAATATGTGCAAGTCAGCTCACAATAGCTAATAAATAGGGGTTAAAAAGTTGAAATTTGAACCTAAGTTTTGAATTTTGGGACTCATTTTTTACTTGCTTGAGAATAAACTAGGTCAACTCCACATCTCTCATAAATAACTAAAAAAATAAAATACTAATTTTGAGATGGGGATTAAACATACAAAAACCAATATAAATAAGAGTGAAACAAAATCAATAAACATAGAATTATAAACCAAATATTTCATAAATATACTACTTATTCATATATTATTATACTAGCAATTGCACTTTGTTGTGCAATGGGTGCATTGAAGAGGTGTGGAGGGTCAATTAGGAAAAATTGTGGTCTATTTTTTGCTTACATTTGTGTAATACATGAGGTCAATTAGTAGATGATTTAGAAAATAATTTTTTTTATTCAACATATATCTCAATGGACAAGTGATAACTTCAAATCAAATATTCATCCACTTATAGGGATCCAAACATGACTAAAACAAACCTTTTGAATGAGGAAGATAATCAAGATCCATTGCGAATGGGAGCATATTATGTTTTCAATAGGGAGAGAGGGGGAGGGAGGGAGAGATATGGATAGAAAGAGGGAGACATAAAGGGGGAAAGAGTGAGAGTGAGAGAGAGAGAGAGGTAAGAAGATAGAGATATAGATAGATATGGAGATGGAGAAGGAATAATATGGAGGAGAGGGACATATAAAGAGAGAGAGAGAGAGGAGAGAGGGGTGTATAAATATAAAAGAGATAAATAAAGAGAGGGGGAGTGAGGGAGAGATAGAAAGATAAAGATAGAGATAAGAAGTGATATAGAGAGAGGTAGAGAGAGGGAGAGATATAGGAGTGGATAGAGATGGAGAGATAATGATATAGATATAGAGGTAAAAATGGAAGAAGAGATATGGAGAGATCAAGATAGTGAGACAAATAGATATAGATATAGAGGTCTAGGAAGAGGGAGAGAGAGAGAGGGATATAGATGGATGGATAGAGAGAGGAAGAAATTTCTAAAGATAGAAGGGGGTATAGGAATATATAAGTATAGATGAAGATAGAGTGAGAGAGAAAGAGAGATATAATTGGATAGAGAGATAGAGAGAGATAGAGGGAGAGATACAGGTAGAGAAAGATAGGGAGATAGAGAGGGAGAGATACAGATTGAGAAAAATAGGGAGATAGAAAGGGAGAGATAAAGAGGAAAAGATAGAGAGATATAGAGGAAGAGGGGGAGATGGAGAGAGATATAGATGTTGAGATAGAGTGATAGAGAGATAGAGAGATAGAGATATAGGGAGATATAGGGAGGGGGAGAGGGAGATAGAGAGAGATATAGATGGTGAGATCAAGTGATAGAGAGATAGAGATATAAGGAGATATAGAGAGAGGGGGAGAAGGAGATAGAGATAGAGAGATAGACAAAAAAAGAGAAGTAGAGATAGAAAAATAAAGATAGGGGAGATAGATGGAGAGATAGATATAGATAGAGAGATAGATATGTGGGAAGAGAGAGAGAACTTGTAGAGATAAAGAGAGATAGATAGAGGGAGGAGAGATAAAGAGATAGGGAGAGTGTATGTGAGAGTCAAAGAGAAATAAATATAAAGATAGGGAGGAAGAAATAGGGAGTGTGTGTATGAGTGAGAGGGAGATATGGAGATGGAGATAGAGATAGAGGGAGAGAGATATATATAAGTAGATAAAGATGGAGGGACAAAGGGAGAGAAATAGAGAGAGGATAGAGGTGAAGTATAGATACAAAAAGAGGGAGCAATAAGGAGAGTGAGAGAGAGGGAGAGATATGGATAGAAAGAGGGAGAGATAGATATAGCGGGAAAGATAGAGGGGGAAGAAAGAGATGCAAGGAGAGGTAAGGATATAAAGATATGTGAGAGAGATAGAGATGGAGATGGAGTAGATATTTCACATCTTTTGTATACACATTACCTAGTAATGTGGTTTCCAAGGGTCACCATAATATGCTTGATCAAAGGTATTTTTGACATTTCATGCCCCCCTTTAATGTCCCACCATTGATATCCAATCTGAGAAATCCTACATGGGCCATCTTGCATGTCTTCTCCTTGAAGTTTCCTAAATTTTACTAAGTCCTAGAATTTTGGGTTTTTGGATTGTCCCTTACCTACTTACCTTCATGCTTCTTTTCTCCTTCTCCCCTTCATTCCCTTTTCTTACATCGGCCTTTGGCCTTCACTCTTCCCCATTACCTTCTATCAATCTCTTAAGGTAAGCCTTAGGCCTTACCTCTGATCACCAAAGCTTGCCTTAGCTTTTCTCAAAATTTGTCTCAATGTCAAATTTTCAGGCTTAGGGCATAGATCTTCCCTCCACCTTCCAAACTTCTACATCCTTCATCTCCTTTCCCACACTTCAACTAGGTTTCTGGTGTCGACCATTGGCCTTCCCATTTCCCTCCTTTCATCCACTCCCCAATTGTTGAAGGTTCAACAATCACCCTTTCAATCTTCATTGTGTCAAGTTCTCATAGGTCAACCATCGGACTTCCCTCCTACCTCTTACCTTTCTTCGATAAGAAGTAGCCCAACTCTTCGACCCTCAATGTCCGAAAAGCTCCTGTTTGGTGGTCATGATTTCCCTTTGTTTCTTATTTTGGTATGTGGTAGGCCTGAAGCCCAACCCTCGATAGAGATACATTTTTGGGGGATAAAACCATTTAATTCAGAAGCTTCTAAAAGGTATTTTTCGGGCTTGACACCCTAACAATCCATGAATTGGCACAATTTTCTTCATCGATGCCATTAATGTGCAACTACTCCTAGCAGCTAAGCTTGACTCTTAGAGTTTTAAGGACATCTTTAATGCATTTTGGTGACTTCTCCTAGTGGATTTGTGGGTTCCATGCCCATTCATTGATGCTGCTCATCCTCTCTAACAATTCCCATACCTATTTCCCTGATTTCATGGGGATTTTGGATGTACTTTTTTTTAGGAAAATCTTCATGGAAAAGTGGATGGCATGTTGGTTTCGTGTTCTCTGAGCTCCTTTTGGCGTGATTTTCATATCAAGTATGGCAACCATGCTTGATCTGGGCATGAATTTCTTGAATAGATCTTAGGGTTTCTTTGATCAGATTTGTAACCCTAACTAGGTTAAGGACATTAGTTATTGTTCATCTCAGTTATGCATGAACTATAAAGGAAACACTTGTATATTTTTTGGGGGTTCTTCTTTTGGGCTCCTCTCACAACTTTCTTTTGCAGACATTGCATCTTGCATTCTTCCATTATAAATTCTGTCTTTTATGCCTCATATCAATAAAACCTCACTATTATCATAGGTATTTCTTGCATGTTTGAGTAAAAATCTCTTACCTTCATGTCTAAATGCTTGTTTTAGTTGATTTGTTGATGTTTTGTGCAATTTAAAGCAAGATGAAACACATTTCTATCTTGGTGCATCACCTCCCTTTCATTTTCATGTTCTCCTTTTATCCCTTTTCCTCTGTAAGTTGTTTTTGATAGAATAAGCAAGGAAGGGCCTTGATCCCATGGAACAAAAGTAGATAAAAAATAATAGTCAATGTGGGAAACAACACCACCAACCAAACAAAAAAATAGCTTCAAGTTGGCACGAAAAACCAAAATTTAAAACCATTGTAATAGTCCAACCATTATCTATCAAAAAAAAAAAGTTACTACCAGCTAAATTAGAGCTACGAAGACCATTAATTAAGTCCACAGTATACCAAGTGGTATTCCACCAAATCTTATAGAGAATTAATGAACAGTCCCAGAAATTGGTATAATTCAAAAAATCCATCAAAAAGCAAGAAAACAACAAACCAAGCCATTAGCTGGCTTTCCTAAATAGGTCCCCATACTCTCCTAAGAGAGCTTCATATTTGTGTTAGTTAGGTCCCTCTGTTTCATCTAGCAATTTGAGGGCATCAGATTTCCCCTACTTCTTCAATTTTCTAGTTATCTTCACTTCTCCCAAGGCTGCTCCCAGCATTGCACGTCTCATTAACCTATTAGTAACTCTCATTAGAGAAACCAAATCCTTTTCCATATCATTGAATTGTACCTACAAAAATGTTAATCTACTTTAAAAAAAATCAATACTCAATTCTTCATTTTTATTCTCTAGGCTAGAAAGCTCAACATCTTGTTTGTTCCTAGTTTCATTCTTTTCCTCAGACGGCTCCACTTGCTCCTCCTCTTCCTCATCTTTTTCCTCCAAATTTTCTTCCCCCATATCGTAGGCAGTTTCCTCAAAATCATAATCTTCAAAATCATCATCTTCCTGAGCCTCAAACTCCTCATAACCTAGTATATCCTCCACATCCACAGACACTTTTTCTTTCCCCTTTTTCTCTTTTGAGGCCACCTTCCCTAGCCGGGTGGACCTTCTACCACTACTCCCCTATCCTTATAAATTATCCTTGACCTTCTCCTTTTGATTCACATCCTCAGAAATATGAATAACTTCACCAGGATTAACATGCCTTCTAGGTTTCTTGGCTTTTAGGGACTCAAGCAGCAGGGGAGAGTGTTTTCTTTTTTTAGGGGTAGCTCTGGAAAGCAACAAGTCAACACTCTTTGAATCCTCACTTTTTTGGGATCGAGGGGTAGAAGGGTTCAACACATTAGCCACCAGAGAGTTGCTCTTAGCAGGGATGAGAAAATTTCTCGCAACAACAACAGGAGGGTTACAAGGAGGTTGTTCAACAACCATGGGTTCAACAATATCTAGGTTATCCACCCTCTGCGGTTCAACATTGTCCTCATCAGATTGGTCAGGGTTCTCAACTCTAGCATTAAGAGGATTACCATGGGGATTTTGGGAAAGGGAAAATTTGTACGGAGTAAGCATTAGGCCTTGGTGGAGTGGCGGGTTAGCACCTTTCTCTATATTCAGTTGCATTGAGGACAAAAGGTAAAACGACAGGTTTATGCGCTCCCCATGTCTGATATGGTTTAAAATAGGAAAGTGATAAGCATGGACAGACATATAGCGACCTTCAAGATAAAAATAGCACATAACAAATAGAATCACAAGGGTAAAAGGAGGAGGAAGTTCAAGTATTGCATACCCATTCTGGAGCCACTTGAGATTTTCTCCTTCATGCAGAAAATTATTCACAAATCTTTGGGAATTGGCTCCACTTTTTTTGACAACCTTCAGACCAAAATTTTGCAACCTTGTGGCCTCGGCTATGAAACGAGAAGTAACCTCAAATTTCACAACACCTGTAGAAACCCAACCTCTCCTCCAAGAATTAACGAATTTCACCGTTAAACTTTCATTATAGCCTTTGAGGGATTGGAAGAAGGGATCCATTCCCGCATTTTCAAACATACTCCAGAGGTCGCCATTTTGTTTCAAAGCTTGGAAGTTAGGTGGTTTAGTTCTTTTTCTTGGGCCTCACATCTTGCTCGTCTGCAAGTTCTTATGCAGAGACTAGCTAGACTTCATGCTCTCCCTAGCAAACTTCTTTCTTTCGTGACTAAAACCAGTGTTCAAAACCCAAACTAAACACAAAATCACAAAAGACTTGCAATTCAAGAAGTTTCTTCTTAGGGAAAACAACTTCAGATTTCCTGGAACCAAAAAATGATTATGAATTTTACAACCATTAATAATCATAATTAAATTCTTGCCATTTCCCTCTATAGAAATATGAGAATAACTGACAGAGGGATTTTCGGCACATATTGAAATGACAACCTTTATCAAAACCAATATTGGCATGTGATTTTTTATCATACTCTTTAACTGAAAATTAATGGGATTATCTCCCTCGAGGATCCTCCTATACCTACACATACACCTTAAGCCATCATTACTAGGAAAGCTTGATAGCACCACTTTGGACCCTTCTATCTCACCAACATCCAATTTTTCAGATACGCATTTGATATTCATTTTCAAACTTTTCATTGAGGATGACATCTTTAAGAGGCAGTGGCAAATTTCCATTTGTCCACCATGTCCAACCCTTACACCCCAGTGCCACATTGGCAGCACAGTCAATAGCTCTATTCCCTTCCCTATACACATGTTGAACCCGACAGTTAGTAAATAATTTTTTGATTATTTTAGGTCTGTCTATAATATTTTTTATTTCCCATGGGGGTGCAACAACATCATTTAAAATGTCCACAATTAACTTTGAGTCTCCTTCAATGATTGTGTTTTTGAAACCCAACTCCTTTAAGAAATTGAAGGCACCAAGAGCAGCCATAACTTCAGCTTTGTTGTTAGAGTAGGTACCAGTTTACTTCAAAATCCATTATACAATCGCTAGTTTGGTTTCTCACTAGGCCACTTGCTCTAGCCTAACCCGAGTTACCTTTTGAGCAGCCATCAAAGTTGCACTTCACCCAATCTTTCAGAGGAGGACTCCAAACAGTACCCATCCTATTAAGCATCTTAGACTAGTTCATATTATTTAAGTCTCTACTTATACCCCAAATTTTTTTTATTCTCATCTCCTTGTAGTTCAACCAGGAGTTGGAGAAGTTATTTCTTCTTGCCTCAATATTTTCCTTAATTTGAGATCCAATTATCTGAAACACCTCCCCACTGCTTCTCTCCGCTATGTTTTTTCTCTCCTTCCATAGCACCCATGTAACAAAAGGGGGAACTTCATTCCACAAGTCCACAATAACATTATGAGAGAAAGGATAGTTTTACCATCCTTCAATAAACAACTTCAAAGAGTTTGGAAACACCCAATTCGAAGACAACAACTGCAACACCTTGGACCACACTTCCCTCACATAATTGCAATGGAAGAACAAATGAGTTATTGATTCTTCCTCCTATTTACATAAAGAACACCAATTAACCAACTGGAAACCTCTCTTAACCAGGTTATCAATGGTGGGGATATTGCCATGGGAAGCAATCCACCAGAAACAATTAATTTTAGGAATCAGATTCTTAAGCCACACCACTTTCTAGAAAGAATTAGGAATAACATCTTGGATCCTCTCCAAATCTTCATAGGTCTTTCTAACCAAGAAATAGCTAGAGGAGCTTATTTTCTAGAGTCATTCATCCTCCCATCCTCTAGCAAACCACTTGGCCTCCCTAATCAAATTGTGCAAGTTGATGAGGAGAGGATCCCAGTTCACTTGTCTTTGACCCTGCAAATTATTTCTCCTTAACAAGGCATCAAAATCCTTCCATTTTGGTTCCTCCCCCTCCCAGATTATATAATCACTCACCTTTTTTCCACAAATTCTTTGGAGGCTACACTTTAGGGGATTCAAATCCTCACTAGCAGATAGGGTGGCATTCTCAATCTAAGGATCCTTCCAAAAATCCATGTTAATCCCATTCCCTATTCTCTTCCTTTCCCCCAACTTCAACATATTCCTTAATATGATAAGATGGTTCCATAAGGAAAAACTAGGAGGAAGATCTAATTGAGACAGAAAACAGCTAGAATTCATGTTTCTCAAGTATTTGGTTTGCAAAAATTTAACCCAATCTTTAGAGCCTTCTAGAAGATTCCACCCAATTTTAGTAGTTAAGGATTTATTTAGCATATAAAGTTTTTGCATCCCTAACCCCGCACACCTTTTAGGCCTACAAACTTTATCCCAGTTGACAAGAGATAGTTTATTTTTTTTCCTCTGTTCCAGACCACATAAATTTCCACTAATTTTTTTCTATCTTCTCCCCTATATGAGTAGGAATTTTAAACAAAGAAAGATAATACATTGGAATATTATGAAGAGAGGCTTTAAGGAGTTGGATTTTACCTTCCAAACTTAGCAGCTTCCCCTTCCATCCTGCCAATTTATGTTGAATCCTTTCTAATAATTGATTCCAATAATTATTTTATAATCTCTTGGAAAACAATGGAAGCCCTAGGTAGGTATCAGGTAACTCAACTTCTTGACAACCCAAAATTCTTTTCACTATGCTCCTAATCTTTTGACCAATGTTGAGAAAGTAAACTTTTCTTCTATCATAGTTAATGCACTAACCAAAAACAACAGCATAATCATTCAAAATTTATTTCCATAAGCATGCTTCCCCCACCAAAGCTTCCCCAACCAACAAGGTATCATCAACAAATTGTTGATGGGAATCAGGCCTGAGAGAGGAAGCAATCTTGATACATTTAAGAGCTTACACATCAACCAACCTTTGAATATTCCTTCCTAGGGCTTCAACAACTATAATAAACAGGTATGGAGAAAGAAGGTCCCCCTGCCTAAGACCACGACCACAGGAGAAGAAGCCTTGGGGGACACCATTAACCAAAAAAAAATACATAGGTGAAGTGACACATCCCAAGATCATCTTTAAAAATCTTCCATCTATCCTATACTTCTTAAGAACAACAAAGAGGAACGGCCAAGAGACCCTATCATAGGCTTTGGAGATGTCAATTTTGAAGGCTATCCCAGGTTTTTTTGAATGCTCCATAGAGTGGATTATCTCATGGGTAGAGATAAAAGCATCAAGAATGTTTCTACCTTGAACAAAACCTTTTTTATTAGAGTTATCATTTTTCCAAGCACCAGTTTGAGTCTAAACACCAAAATTTTAGAATTTTTTTTATAAATCATATTACAAAGGTTAATAGGTCTAAATTCTTTCATAGCCGACACATCGGTAGATTTAGGGATAAGATCTATAAAAGTGGCATTCAAATTACTAAAAAGCCTTCCCAACCTAAAAAATTCTATGGCAGCATTAAAGAGGTCATTTTTGACAATTTCCCAGTAAGTTTGAAAAAAAATAGGGGGAAAATCCATCAAGACCAAGGGCTTTAAGAGCTCCAAATGAAAACACGACCTTTTTGACTTCTTCCAAAGAAACAACATTAGTCATCGTCTTTAAGTCTAAGTCAAAGACAACATTAGGGATAACATTAAGAAAATCAACATTAACCTAGGGATCATTAAAAAGATTTAAAAGATAAGAAGAGAAGAAGTTAACAGCTTCACTAGTAATCTCTCTTTCATTTGTTACAATAGAACTGTCCTCTTTGACCAACGATATGATTTTGTTTCTACTTCTGTGTTTGAGCATAGATTGGTGGAAAACTTTGGTGTTCATGTCCCCTTCTATCAACCATTGGAGTCTTGAATTTTGTTTCCAAAATATTGCCTCCCTTTTGTTAATCTTATACCATTGAGATCTCAGGTCTCTTTCCTTTGCACGAATCTCTTCATACACCAAGCCAGACTCCATACTATCTTGTACCTCTTTTATACTTTTTCCCATAGAATTTTTTAACTCAAAAATGTTTCCAAAGGTAAGCTTATTCCACCCTTTCACTTTTTGCTTAACTTTGCAATTTTTTCAGCCAAACAAAACATAGGAATTCCAAGGATTAGTTCCTCCCACCACGATTGAATTAAAGCAGCAAAATCCAAGTGAGCACACTACATGGCTTCAAATCTAAAAGGGAAGGGGACCTTATTATGATCCACATGTTTTTTCAGAACCAAAGCATTATGATCCGAACTAGACCTAGGAAGAGTAGAGAGAGAAAGGAATTGGGAGATATCCCAATTAGCAGAAACCAAGAATCTATCCAGTTTAACTTGAATTATATGGTTCCCAATCCTCCTATTAGACTAGGTAAATTTAGTGTCTTGAAGAGGAATATCAATTAGACATGTCGAGTTGAAGAATTCAACAAGCTCCATCATACTATCTGAGTAATCATCCAATCCTCCTGAATTTTTTGAAGGAAGGAGGGGAGAATTGAAGTCTCCTCCTAGCATCCAATTTTGATCACACCTTTTAGAAATAGCTTCACTAAGATGTTCCCACAAAAAAACTCTATCTCTGCTAGAATTAGGGGCATAAATATTTACAAGATTCCAAGACTCCTGAGAGCCAAGATCTTCTAGGGTAATCTCAAGGTGATTCTTACTAGTTGATCATAATGAGCCTTTCCATTTAGAGGGATTCCATAGGGTAGCAATGCCACCTAATTCTCCTTCAACTTCACATACAAAAAAACTAGCTCCAGGCCAAAAACTAACAATAGCTTTTTTGAAAGTTTTTATCTTCATCTTTGTTTCTTGTATTAGGACATCAATTTTATTATCCAGGATTCAGGATTTAACCCAAAAAAATTTATAGGGACTATTAAGGCCCCTAATATTCCAAGAGATGTACTTCATTAAAAGCAAAAGCACCCTCCTTCCCCAACACCTAACAGTTCCCAAACTACTTTTTCTTAGGCTTTGATCCCATGATCAAATCCAAGGTATTTTGTTTTCCAACAGCCACATCCCTTACAGTGTCTTTCAATCTTGATTCCTTCTGGGAGGGTCTTCCCACCATATTTCCCCCTCCAACATCTGGTTTCTTTTTCTTTTTGCATTTCATGGTTGCTTGTGACCATCCCTAGTCATCCTCCTTATCACTTTATCCTTGAGGAGGTCGAGAATGGCCAACGTCTCATTTATATTTTGAACACCAAACTGGGTGATAGGATTTAGCTCCTCTAGAGGCAAAGTTATTTCTTGAAGAACATACTCTCCCTCCTCCAGGACTTCCACAATTCCTTTTGATAGCTCATTAGCCTTCAGATCCTGGACATTCTTCATCTCCTCAACTTGGACCTTAACCTCCTAAAATTCAACAGGAGGAACAATGAACACCTCATAAACATTATCCTTCAGAAGGAGAATGGACACCTTCTAGGGGACGTAAGAGGAGGTTGCACACTAGAGTCCATGGCTTTAGGCAAAATATCACCTTCAGACCTCTTAGCTTTAGCTTTTGAACTTTCACCTAGACCCACAGAAGAGTTAATAAGGTGACCAAATCTCTTACAATGCTGGCAAAAGAGGCAAGAATTTTCATACTCCAGGGGTTGGGTCCAGTTTCCAAACTTAGACTTAAGCAAAAAAGAAGAGGGAAGAACCGTATTAACAACCACATTGACATAGATATGAGCATACACAAGTCTCAATCTCTCCTAGGTGGTTTTATCAATGGCCAGTAGACTCTTGAAAGAGTTAGCAATACCCTATCAAATTCCTTTCTCCCAAAACTCCAAGGGAAACCTTGGAAGGCGAACCCAAGTAGGCGCAGATGCCCCCAAATCAGTCGACGGGTCAAAACCCGGTTTCCATTTACAAAAAGAGAGAAATTTTTTAAAGCCCGAGTCAAAGGCCCAAGGACCTTCAATTAGAATTTTCAACATATCCTCATATACCACAAAAGAGAATAGAAAAATACCTCAAGGCATGGCATTTATGGTGACACTACCTTTGAGGTTCCAAGTGGAAGCAACACACTAACGAACTAGTTGAACATTTGGCCTAAACGCCAAGAACTTTCCAACCAAAGCCATTTTGAGGTTATCCATTGCCTTCAGCATAAGGGCCTCAAGCACATCGACTTCCCAACCAGTAACTGAGCAAGAAGCAGATTCTGTAATTCTTTTAGTCAAGGCTAGCGAGTTATACCCCACCAACTTGTCCACGTAGGAAGTGAGAGTTTCCTCCAAAAAAAGGAATTAATCCCAAACATTAGAGAGAAGGGCGACTTCCCAAAGATTCCATTAGTCTTTTCCCCAGGAGAAAGGACATCAGTATGAGGAGAAGACATATTTTAGGTAGACTGGCCACTGCCACCACAAGCATAGCTCTAGAAGTAGGGACAATGTCCTTGGAATGGGGAGCCCTCTCACCTCCTCCTGCCCCCCCCCCCGAACAACCCATGAAACAAACAATAGAAAAACAGTGTCAGAAATTCAAAAAATAGCCAGTGTGGGAAGAGTAGAGCATAGCAAAGACGAGTTTTTGTAAGTTGTTAGATTAGAGTAGTGGTAGGATTTCATGTGTTGCGTTGGACTAGCACATTGTACTGGAATTGAAAAAGGAAGCCAACCTTCTCTAGAGATTCGACCTCATATGCACAAAGGTCCCACACCTTGAGGTCATTTCCATTGTGTCATTTGAATGTTGAACTTTGTGCTCGTTAGGGTGCAATTTCCTATGACAACATTTTTTGGCACACTTAGTGGGACTACTTCTTTTCATTGAAGAATCTAGTGTTTTCTTCAGTGCATCTTTCCTTTTGGGGCATATGATCAAACACCATGGTGAATCTATAAAAAATCAGTTGGTTCAAGCAGCCTAGTTCCATTTCATGCCATTGAAGAATTGGTGCCTTCTTCAACGTTTCATCATTTGGAGGTAGCCTTACAAGCATTTTGCGACTCTAAAAGACACATCTTTGGGTGACTCTTTGGTATGTACCCAAAATCTTTGGTTGGGAAATCCTTTGTTTCCCTTTCAAAATTTCAAAACATTTTCCATTCATAAAGTCTAGTTTTAATGGAAATCATATGTACACCCCCCCATTTCATGATACTGACAGCTTTTCACCTCCCAAACAACCATATCAGGCTAGTTATGCCTCCCATTTCATTCCACATAACCCTGTTATTGTGGGTTCTCAACCTTTTCAAAATGCTTAACATCCACCCCACCCTGCTCAATCTTCTTGGACACCTAAAAATTCATATCAACAGCCCCAAGAGACTCATCATTTTCAAAATCAGCCTTGTTTTTCTCCTACTCAACCCCAAAATTTTGATAACTTAAGTGCAAGTGAAATCACAAGAATTTTATTTGATTTCAATAGACAATTTTATGAGCTTCAAAGACAACAAGAGTTTGACCTACAATAGGAGGAGTGGGAAAATCAAGCCTATCAAGGGCAGCAAGGTTATTTCCCATGTCATAATGAGTTTTCCCATCAAGCTCTTTATTCACAGCAACAAAATAAGGAAGCTAAATCGAGGTATAAGAAGTAGATGGAGGCACAAAAGGGAAACAAGAAGAGTGTACAACAAGAGATATTGTTGCTAGGCAAGCGATAATTTGTATTTCCCTTACACTAGCACAAGTTCCTGAGACCCAGGCAACCCCTTGTGTGCCTAGTTTCAAACAAACACCTCTGCCATTTCCAAAATAGCCTACTAAGGAGGAGGTAAGAAAGCATAAGTTTGTGAGTTTCAAGAAACCTAGCAGACCTCTTGAAACCCCCATTGTCCCTCCTTTTGTTCCAAAATATCCTATTGTGCAAGAGGGTTTCAAACACAAAAAAATTAGTTTCAAGAATCCCAATCAGCCCCTTGAAACTTCTATTGAACCTCTTATGCCATCAAGCGGATCTTCTATGTTAGAGATCCTAAGTTTTGCAAGCCTCTGTTCCTCACAAGAACCTATCCTTGAAGAGGCTCAACCTTTTACTCCTATTGAGCAATTTCAGGCTAGGAGTTAAGAGGTTGTTGTTGTGGAGCCTTCACGTGCTCAAAATAATGAGTGCTTTGATTTTTTGCAAGAAACAACTAAAGATGAAATATTGTTGCAGCATAAATGAATTAAAAAGGTAGAAAATTTTGATAGAGTAGAGGAACCAATCCTCTCATTTGATGTTCTCCCTTTCTTTATTGAAGATGGGGATGATAGATCACATATGCCTACATTAGAAGAAGCCTCTGAATAGCTTGGTATTGGCTTGATGGATGAAGACAACTCCATGATTTTGGAGCAACAACAACAGACATGTTTATCCCATATTATTGTGGATGAAGATCCCCAATCTATTGAGGTCTATAGTTCTGAGGTAGAGTACCTCCCTTGGGATGTTATAGAAGCCTTTTGTTTAAGCTTGGACATCAAATCATCACCCCCAAAAGAGGAGCTTTGTGGGCAGCAACATAAGAGTAAGGAAACAATAGAGGACATGGCAACCATTACATGCCAAGAGTTTGATTTTGTTGTAGCTAGTTGCCAAGAAGAGGTCAAAACAGAGAGACAATTTAAATAATTTAGTTCTTCACCCAAAGTGTCTCAAAAATCTGAGGTATGTGTTAATGAAGTGTGCATCAATACAAGTAATTATGATGTTTGTTGGTTTTTTGTTGTCCCTAAACATGTAGCAATATTGAATATGAGGTCTTCATTCAAGTTGAAGATGTTACCTTTGGCATTAGGGATAATGTGACTGAGTTAGAGTTCTTCACATGGAGCCAACAAACTGAAAAATCCACCATTGAACAACCACACATTTGTTTGGAGAGTGATTATCTCGTTGCTCAATTTGTTAGTATGCCTAAGTTTTAAAGTTTCTCATTTGAGGTGCATGAAGAAGAGTCTCCTTTTGTAGATCAAAAATCAGATTTGGCATATTTTGCATCACCATGTGAGTTGGAAACACTCTCCTTTTTCTTTAACTCATGCATTGAGGAGGTCAACAATGATGGTATTGTCTTATCCTTTTGTGAGGTGAGTTCTCTTCCCTCTACATAAGGTTTGTTCTTGGATGTTGACTTTCCTTCAAAGTTCACCCCTGCTGGTGTATGTTTAGCTGAGACATCAATGTTAGATGAGTCTAACACTTGCATCATATGGTTTCCTTTCAATGGAAAAATTTGCAATGAAGCGATCCTAGTTCACCTTGTAAGTGTTTTGGGAAATTACATGCATGTTGACAACAAATTTCAGTAGTTATAGCTGAGTAAGTTTTGCAACTATGATTTGAGGGAGATCAACTCCTTCAAAAGGTTCATTTTTTACAAAAGAAAACTTCTATTCTTTGCTTTTTGTTAGTTTGTGTATGTATTGTAAATATTTGCTTTCCATGAAATGCTTTTTTCACCCTACATTCTCCTTAAGGGAATGTATGTTCCTAGTTTCCATGCTTTTCTACAAGTGCAATTACACATGTTTTGTTTTACTCGAAGAAGTCCCAACTATTGAAGTTTCACCCTCATGACCTCATGCCCAATGGATTGATAAGACCTTTGGACTCCATGATTAGCCAACAATCATCCTGTAGAATTCACCATTAATGTTGAAATTTCATGCCCCCTTTCATGTCCCATCACTAATATTTGATCTAAGAGATTCTACATGGGCCATCTTGCATGTTTTCTCCTTGAAGTTTCCTAAATTTTGCTAAGTCCCAAAATTTCAAGTTTTTGAACTGTCCCTTACTTGCTTACCTTCATGCTTGCTTTCTCCTTCTCCCCTTCCTTCCCTTTTCTTCCATCGGCCTTCAACCTTTGTTCTTTCTCGTTACCTTCTATCAATCCCTTAAGGTAAGCCTCGGGCCTTACCTCTAACCACCAAAGCTTGCCTTGGATTTTTTTTGAATTTGTCTAAGTGTCAAATTTTTGGGCTTTGGGGGTCGGTCTTCTCGCCACACTCTTCCATGCTTCTACATAGTTCATCTCCTTTCCCGCCCTTCAACTAGGTTTTGGGTGTCAACCATCGACCTTCCCCTTTCCCGCCTTTCATCCTCTCCCTGATTCTCGAAGGTTTGACAATCACCCTTGCAATCTTTATTATGTCAGGTTTTCATAGGTCGGCCTTCAGCGTTCCCTCCTACCTCTTACCTTTCTTCGGTAAGAGGTAGCCCAACTCTTTGACCCCTGATGTTTGACAAGCTCTTATTTGTTGGTTGTGATTTCCCTTGATTTCTTCTTTTGGTATGCAGTAGGCCTAAAGCCTGACCCCCAACAAAGATACATTTTTTAGGGGCTAAGACCATTTAATTCACAAGCTTTTAAAAGGTTTTTTTTGAGACCAATGCTTCAACAATCCATGAATTGGCACAATTTTCTTTACCAACACCATTAATGCAAAACTACTCCCAGTGGCCGAGCTTGAAATTTAGGGTTTGGGTATGTGCAAGATCATCATGGAAAAATAGGCCCTTAAGTGGCGATGAAAATTTTAAAAAATCAGAGTCAGGCATCTTGATGTAAGAATTCGAATAAGTTATCTATATTATTTCAAAAATATGTAAGAATAGAATCTATAGAAAATTGAATGTAGTTTCTAAACTACTAGGTTTTTTTTAACTATTTGGTGAAAATTTGTAATTTCAATGAGCACTTAAATTTCAGGAAAAAATAAGAAGTAGGCTGCCTCCAAATCTAACCACAATAAAATGATAATATTTTTTATAAGATTTTAGATATAAGTAGAGGAATCATGTCCTGATGTGAGCATATTTTTGTAATTTTTTTCGAAGTAAATAATTAATTATGATTTTTTTATTACAAACTTTTAAAAAATATAAAAACTCGTGATGTCTAGCCACCTTAACTTGGTCAGAAATTCATGAAATCTAATTCTTTTTTAATCCTATAGTATGAAAAGCATAGAATGTGATGCATGTTTCAGATTCAAAAATGTGATACCATTTGAAAGCTATAGATGTTTTTCAATCAGCCTATCAATCAAGACTTTAGTTGTAATTCAAATAGAAAATGAATAATAATTATTTATTAAATTCAAAGTAACTTGCATAATTGAAATATTGGTGGAAAGTTTAGAATCTCCTTTAAAAACCCTTTTTGTTTCATCAATTTTGGGTAAAAAAAATGTCGTCAGCCACATACCCTACACATACCCATCATATCACCACTTTTTGGCCCATCATGATCCTGCACATACCCATTTCAAGGAAATCTTTAATGCATTTTAGTGAGTTCTCCTAGTAGATTTGTGGGTGCCATTCCCATTCATTTTTGTCGCTCATCATCTCTGACCATTCTCATACCTATTTCCCTGATTTCACAAGGATTTTGGATGCTCTTTTTAGGAAAATCTTCATGGCGTGTTGGTTTTGTTTTCTCCAAGCTCCTTTTGGTGTGATTTTCATAGCAAGTATGGCAAGCATGCTTGATCTGGCACAAATTTCTTGAATAGATCTTAGGGTTTCTTTGATCAGATTTGTAACCCTAGCTAGGTTAGGGTTAGTTATTGTTCATCCCAGTTATGCTTGAACTATAAAGGAAACACTTGTATATTTTTTGGGGTTCTTCTTTTAGGCTCCTCTCACAGTTTTCTTTTATAGACACTGCATCTTGCATTCTTCCATTTTAAAGTCTAGATTTTATGCCTCATATCAATAAAATCTTACTATTATCATAGGTATTTCTTGCATGTTTGAGTAAAAATCTCTTACCTTCATGTTTGAATGCTTGTTTTAGCCAATTTGTTGATGTTTTGTGCAATCTGAAGCAAAGAAGAAACAAATTTCTATCTTCCAATGCATCACCTCCCTTTCATTTTCATATTCTCCTTCTATTTATTTTCCTCTATAAGTTGTTAGATTAGAGTAGTGGCAAGATTTCATGTGTGGGGTTGATTTTAATGGAAAGGGACAAAATGATAAAGTACAAAAAGTAAGTGCAGAAATAATAAAACAAGTAAATGAGAACTAGGGTGATGAACACCAACTCACTAAAATGTCAGTTTTCTAGTGAGCTCCACACACACGTTCACCTACAGACAAGGAAGAAGGGGAAAATTGTTGGGGCTATATAGGGGCCTACCTTAGTCAAACCCACGCTTTGGTGTTTCCACCTCAACGGATAGCCAGAAAAGCAACAGAGTAGAAAGTATGATAAAGAAAATAGAAGAGCAAGAAAGACTATTGAACACTATGAAACAATACTATGCTACTCTATCAAACCAAAAAAGGGACAGTGAAGCATTACCACCTGTACCCAAAGGCACTCAAGGCCAATGAAGGGAGAATGCAAGCAACGAACTTGGAAAAGTCACCACAGCCGCAACAGTGATGAAGGGAGGTCTCACAAGACTCCAAGCTTGCAACTTCTATGGTAGCCTCACACGTACAAAATGGAGTGAATAGAGTAACCAGCTGTTGTAATGCTCAATGGAGCTATGAAAGCTACTTGAATTGTAAAAAATGGAGTGCTCAAGAGAATGTGGAAGATCAAGAAGTGTGTACAAAGATGAAGTGATAGTGAAGATTGTTCTTTTGAAGGTGGGATGAGAAGGAATAAGCCATTTTTGGGTCGGTTGGTTGACAGTACAATTCGTCCCCAATGAGGAGTGTAACTTTTCTGCCAACTTCATACACAAGAATCCGTTAGATACGGCCGCGCACTGTGCAGATGTCCACATGCATGGCTTGCGTCCCCGACAAATATTCTCTCCTTAACACACAGGACAAACACCAAGTGGGTGGAAGGCAGGTGGGTGATGTGGAATTTCTCCTTTGGGTTTGATTTTCTAAGGTGAGGGTATGCAAAAGGGGAATTTACATAAGGGGTGCAAATTCACTCCTATATAATATGATTGATCTTCATCTGATCCCTAATAATTTTGATGGATTAGATCATTTATTTGTGATAGTTTAACCAAATGATAACTTATAATTTAGATATATGCTCCCTCATAATAATTAATCTAACATATAATAAAATACATAATCCAAAAGAAAAATTGTATATATAAAATAAATGATTAAGTATGTCAATTATTTTAATTTAGATAAAATATTAATTTTAGAAACTTAATTAATTAAAACAATTGCTACAAACTAAAGAGTTTCAAATGTTCTATAATGGAGGTAAAATTACATCCTTTGTTTCCTTAGAAATAATTATTATTTAAAAAGGAATGTAAGAGCATATAGATATTTGATCTTAAAAAAAAATGTTTTTAAATAGTGATTTTATCTCTTGATTACCCTAGTAAAGTTGTCATTTCTATGTTGATCCTATGCATGCTCTTATATGGAATTTCATGGATTTTCTTTTGTCATATTTATTCATTAGCAATAGAAATAAAAATAGCAATAGTATCAAGTTAAACATCAATTTAAATAGAAAGTAGATATATTGACGACGATATATTTATTAATAATTTAAAAATATAAAATTACATAAATTTTAGAGAGAATTTAAAAAAAATGAGCAATTAAAAAATACTATAAAATAAATAATTTCATTAAAAAATAATACTAGCATACATATATTAAATATTAATATATATAAAACATGCCGAGAGTTATTGCAATTATAAACATTTAATTACTATAATTAAATTAATTATAATTATTAATATTAAATTTCAATATTAATAATAATAAAAATGAAATCATTATAAAATTGATTATGGTATAAAAAACAAGTATTTTAGAGTGGATAAGAATATTTTATTTTTTGGCGTCCATGAGACAAAAAGGGTCTGCTCTCAGAACTCGGATGAGCTCATCATACAGAATGCACCAAAAACCTAGCTCGCTTCAAGCACCCAATAAGCTCCAATTCCATCTGCAATGCAACAATGCAATTATGTACAACAAGGTACAAACCCTCAAGAAGACTCGCAGGTCTTAGGGTTTCAAGTGCTACACTAGCAATTTAAAACTCCTACTCAATTACAATCAACTCGGACTATGCATTCCTAACTCTATAGAAAAACAAGACATTTGAATCCCCTTTGTCTTTTCTAAAACAACACCCCTTCTTATAGAATTTTGGGGTCGAGTCGGAAATCCGCACAACCAATCAAATGATACCCATTTGCATCACACGGACGCATCCAACCAACCAATGAAATGATACCCATTTGCATGCACAGATCATAATCCAGGTCAACCAATAGGAAACTCACAACGCAACACTCAAAAGCATCCAAAACATCCAACTCAGCACACATCAAAAATACATGCATTTGCTTAGCCCCACTTTGCAAACCAACATCGAATTAGACTCGAGCTCGGATCAGCTCGGAAACACCACGCTTTCGGAACCAGCTTAGCTAGCTTCGCTCTAGCGCTCAAAATGCTCAACATTCTACCTCACCTTAAATAGGCGACATCCCCGACGCTGGTACGACCTCCACAGCCATACGGGAGCACCATTGACTGCTTATTTCTTGGTTGGGGCAGAGCGCCTCTCGAGGAACTCTACCACTTTCTCCTCAGCTTGCCATAATGCCTCGCCTCTTTCCTAGGTGGCATCTTGGCATGGCCTATTCTTCCAGACCACAAGGAACTCCTACAACTTGTGTCGGCCAATTCCCCACTCTCTCATGTTGATGATCTCCTCTACTTCATATTATGGTCTATCAATCACATTGGCAAGACCCTAGGTCAGAATATTACACAGGAGATCTTCCTCATCAGCATGATGGGGTCTCAATTGATTAACATTGAAGACCGGGTGCACTTTCATGTGCAAAGGTAGCCTCAGCCTATATGCAACTTTACCAACTCGCCCAATGACATCAAAAGGGCCATCATACCTTCAAACTAGGGTGTGGCTCATACCCTTCCACGGCCTGAACTATTGAGGATCCATCCAAAGCAACACCTTATCGCCAACCTAGAACTCAACTTTCCTTCGCTTAGCATCCGCACCTTTCTTCATTTTGTCGCTTGCCTTTGTTAAGTAGTACCTTGCAAGGTCTACTCTCTCATTGAACTCCTTTAGATATAATCACTAGCATTCATGCTACCAGCTCCATGGTATGCACTCAACACCGTGTGTAGGGTCAAGGTCTATTGTCTTGTAGCCAACTGAAAAGGAGAAAACTAGCTTGAACCCAACTTCTGCAAATTCGGTGGAGGGGTTTTCACATTGTCTATGTAAAACAAATATAGCAAATCCATTTAAAGCCATTTTTAAATCTACTCTAAATCTGCTTGAAAAGATGTCTACATACAATGAATGTAGTTATGCTAGCTGCACTAAAGAGTTTTTCCTTACATTGAGTTTTGCTTTTTTTGGTGGATGTCATTGTAATACACCTCTCAGTGTAATAACTTAAAAAACAATCCAGGAGAACATGTAGAGATCTTATTATCTATAGATATTAACTTTTTTTCTATATTGCTAAAATCGTTGAATGGTCAAATCTTTCTCAATGGTCTTAATCATTCTAACACATTATGAACTATTGATAACAAAAATCAGTTGATTGATTCATAGAAGAAACATCTTTGACACAATTAAAATATTCTCATTAAAATAAATACAAGATTAAATGAAAAATAATAAGAATACACTAATTTCCACCATTACAATAGTATAGATATACAAATATTTTTATTATTTTAAACAACTAATTATCTAATGGGAACCCGTGTGAAACTTATCTACAAAATCAGTAACGAAATTGTGAAGAGAATGCATTGCTTATATTAAAGAAGAATAATAATTCATGTTTAAAGTGAGACGGTTCAACTTCCTTAACTGTCCTATTGCTATATAAACGATGCATTGGAACTTGGGCAATGTAAAATCATTCCATGCAAAAGTCTAATAGACAACTGACCATATCCTTTCCAACAGTAATAAATGGCTCTTTCTTCTAATTCTCCTTGGCCTTTCCCAGGCTTGTCATTGATTCTGCTGCTTCTGCTAGTGCTCACACATTTCAATGGTGGTGACTCCCATCCAATCAAATCAAAGGCAACTAATGCAAATCTTACAACAGGTAATATGAACTCATTTTTTTCAATTTCAGTTTTTGGTTTTGTTAGGAAGATCAGCCTGGTGATTTGTAGAATTTCAGTGCAATTAGAAAATGGTAAATCTGTTCCAGATATCAACATAAATACTGTAGAAAATGGACTACAATGGAGTTCAAAATTTTGAAAAAGTGGGTTGTATTATTTTAGAAAGAAATGAAATTATAGTAATGGTAACTTATTTTACAGAGACTGCTTGGTATAAGAAAGACTTTTGGAAGTACCTTGGTGTAAATGTAACTCAAGTTTCGGACAGAATATACAGACAAGGATTGGCATGTGGTAGTTGCTTGCAGGTTACACTCTATATATATATTATATGAATGAAATAGTTCTTAGTTGTAAAGTTTCTGGATTTGATTGTGTGAGTTTATTTTGCATAACATTTCGGATCGCATTATGTGATCCATCATTAGGATGAAGTAGAGAGCATAAGGAAAAATATTTATGGATTATGAAAATCTGCTATCATTAATTGAAATACTTTTGCTTTCTAACTTATTATATTTCTTATATTTTTCCAGTTTTAAAGTGAATTTCTCACATCTTAGATGCTTTTCATATTTATCTTATTAGTAATTTTCTCATAAACAGGTGAAATGCATTCATCAGACTCATTGCATAGACAACAAAGTCAATTTGGTGGTGGTGGGTTCTGGTTATGGAGGAGAAAATGATCTTCTTATAAATTGGGATGCTTACACGCAATTCTTCCCCAAGGGAATGAATTACCAAGTACCAGGGAGCATTGACATTGCCTACAAAAGGTAGGCACAATTCTTGGCATTTTCACATATTTTTCATTCTTTACAAAATTATTTTGTAGAATGTATAGGGACATCTTATTGAAATATCTTCGATTCAATGTTCAAGCAGTCAATTGTAATTTTACATCTCATTTATATCAAAAAACATTAAATATTTATTCTGTTTTTATGGATCAAAATTAATTTTTAACTGATGAACTGAAATATGCTGAAAAATAATAGTGGGGAATCGAATAAACCCCACATTATATATTCTCAAATACCTTTTGAGAATCACAAATTAAACTAACACTATTCCTACCAGAAACTTGATTTTTTTTAGAATTCCCATATATCTTTTGATAATCACAAATTAAAATAACACTATTCCTACCAGAAGCTTGAACTTTTTTTTTTAAGTTTCTCATAAACATAGATTATATATATCACAGGGAAATGTATAATGCTTCTCCTGCTCCCTCATATATGCAAGATTTTCCAAATATAATGTTTCCCTGTTGATACAGTTTTCTTCCTCAACTTTCATATTAGTTATAATCAAAACCATTCTAATTTTGATATGTTTCCTTTTGGACAATCAGAGTACCTTGCCATTATCATCACAACTTGACCATTTGGGTGGAAAATAGTAGCCCTTCTTTCATGCAGCTTGTATTTTGGTATGTGTCAGGCAACAGAGATATAGTTGCAGTCCAACTTAGAGAGGTATGCATCTATATGTATATCTATTCCCTCCTCCATATCATTATTGTCTATCTAGTTTAGAGAATATACTTTTGATCTAGTACAATTGTTATTTGGTTTTATGCAAATTCACTTTCAACAAATTCATTTCCAACAATTTATCGTCAGCAATTCATCGTCATGACAAATTCATCTTGTGGATGAATTATTGACACTGAATTGTTGGAGGTGAATTTGTTGACAGTGAATTGTTGGCTGTGAATTTCCTAGAACCCTGTTTTTTATTTTCAGTCAATTAATAAATACGATCAAAAATGTGTTCTCGAAACTGAATAGACGTTTCTCCATATCTATCTAAACACATATACATATGTCACTTGAAAAGTGAAAGGTATCTAATGTGTGAGTGTAATTCTACTCCAGGAGAGGGAGTTGAATTGGAGAGCTATGGAACGCAGAAATGGGTCTGCTGTGTGGTGGATTAACTTTTGGGATGCATATGGACGTTCGCTAAAGGATAATGTTGTTATTCGTTTTAATGTAAGTGACTGCCATAGTAGTGAATGGACCAATACTTCAACTGTCATACCATTTTCTGATGCAGATGCTTGGTCTGGTGGAGCTGAATATGATTCTGGAATTCAGCTTGCTTAGATTTAAGCCTTCCATAGTTAAATCACTTCGGGATTTTTTTGGGTGCTGGTAATTATAGGAAGGTTTTCTAGATATAGTAGACAATGGTCTGAGTGGTGATGTTTCACTCTGGTAGAATGTCCAAGAGGATTTGTTTGACTAATAAACACATCAGATAATAGCTATATTTATCCATTGTAAGAGTTTGCTTTACAAGAGATATAATTTCTAAAACTTTCTCACAGAAAGATAGATAATATATAAATATTTATAATGGATCTCAATGTTTGTCATAAGTAGATTGAATATAAAATAATTTTGGAAATGTATATATGTTAATTATGATTTTTTTTTACTAATAAAATTTAATTATATAATTTTATAAAAGATATAATGTATATTATATTTAGGTATGTTTATGTTACAATCATGTACATAAAAATTAAAGTATAGTAGATATATATTTTAAAAAATTATAATTGTAAAATACTTTTTTAAGTAAATAGAATATTATTTAAATATAAACAATGTAAATAAAATTAAATAATTTTAAAGATGAATTCTTAAGTAAATAAAATAATGCAAGAGTAATATGTCTTTTTCCATTATTTTTTAGATAGATGTATTTAATATAGGTATTAATATATTTTAAAAAAAATTGATGTCTTTATATTTGAGAAATAAATGTTGGCTCTAAATCTCTAATTAAGTTTTTTCACAATGTTATGAAGCTCATAAGTGTCATATATATGGACAAACCTCTATTGAGAAAAATGGGATTTATGGACTATGTGCACAAAAAAATGAAGAGTCATTAACACACATTCAAATAAGTGCAAGGAATTAATAAAATAGATATGATAGATATACAACTTTAATTTAAATTCATAAATGAATAAGTTACAAAATGATGATAAAGTACACAATGAGTGAGAACCCTTGTGACTAGAATGGGTAAGACACTTCAATCTAGTTTACTTATAATTGTATAATATTCATTGTTGTCCCTCAATGTGGAGAAGCAATATAAAGAATCCATTAGAATTACAAAGTTATAAT
This sequence comes from Sequoia sempervirens, assembly GCA_007258455.2. Lineage (NCBI taxonomy): Eukaryota > Viridiplantae > Streptophyta > Pinopsida > Cupressales > Cupressaceae > Sequoia > Sequoia sempervirens. Next base: position 22,548,223 of record VDFB02168118.1, read on the forward strand.
GGCTCAATGTGAACCATTAACCTTTTAATTTCCTTGTTGGTTGTGTGTCCTACTAGTTGGAGTTTTGTTACATGTCCTCAACCATCCCCATATAGATCTATTGAATTTGATAGGTTTTTTATGCAATTTATACATAACCATGCATGGGAACACATGATGAGCAATGTGCAATGTCATGTGTGGAGGCACATGTTAAACATTGAGAGTTGTGTGTCAGGTGTAAGTGCTATAGAGGAGAGAATAGAAGTGCTAACTATAATGACGTGCACAATATTTCTAAAGGCTTCCATAGTTATAGTTGGATCATTTTCCCATTCTTGAGAACCAGTGATCCATATCATGTCTTTAGAAAGCTATGAAAATTAAATGTGAAGCAACTAAATATTGTACCACTTTTCTTGATCCAAATATTGCCTATCCTTAGCCACTAGATAGATTATATGTGATCCTTGGCAAGTATGCATTGTGGTAGTTTAAATTATCTAGTCTTGTGTGATACTATGCAAGTGCTCATAATCCAAGTTTGAAGGATATTGAAATGATGCTTGCACAATAATATGGTGTAGCCTTGGTGGGTAATATAACTAAACAAAAATCCCACACTATGTAGCCATGAAGAATAGATGTAAGATCACTTTAAATGTAAATCAATATTGACAACACCCATTATTATTGATTTCATAGCAAGGAACAAACCCATTTTATAGTTTCTCCAAGTGAATCAAAATGACAAGAAGAACACATTTATACTTGTTGCAAGTGAAATCAACATGACAAGAACAATCCCTTATAGTTTTTGCAAGTGAACTCAACACAAAAAAAATCAGCATGTACACATATAGATAATCCACATATGATAGCTTGAATAAGATATAAACATCTATTTTGATTTATAGGCTTGAAAATTATATAAATTATAACGATAAATACATATAACATAAGTAATATACATAATTAAATGGACATCCTTAACTATTAGATGAGTTGTGAGGCTATTCTTAAAGGATCATATAGGATTGAAGATGCACATTCCCATAAATTATGCAACCTCCCCTATTCCAAAATATTTGTTTCAATCCCTTCAAAGTAAAATATATATTCCCACCTATTAAAAATAATCTTACCCTTCTATATGAGGTCCTCCATTTTTTCACACATTGAAAATTATCCAACAAAATGATCCATAAGCACCTATTTATCTATTGATTCATGTAGAAGATAGAGCATTTTTTAAATAATTGTCCACTATGTTGTTATCCTTCTTTTTTAAATATACCCTTTTCCCAATATCAATATTGCATAGATCTATGTCATTTTCTTAAGTATGAACCTCTTAGCTATCTTTTGACACCTCTCCCTTGATATCCAAAAATAACTCAAAAATATCCTACCCACAAATGGATTTTTTAATTTTAAAGGATGTCCATAGCTATAGAACTTGTTCATATTCAAGGGCACATAGCTTCTGAGAGGGGGGAGTGAGTCAATACATCAAATCTATTTAAAACTCTTAACTCAAATGCATATACTTAAATCAAAGCAAAAATCTAATGATCAAGGAACAACATAAGCACACACATCTACACAAATGAACACTAGATATACTTGGAAGCCTCGAATGGAAAAAACCACAGTGAGAAAAGTTGCTTGGATCTATTTCCAAATCCAACTTCACAATGCAAAAATACACAAGTTAATTTTACACACTAAATTAGGAACCAACCTATCTGAGACAACAATCCCCTATTGCATTTGTAGGCACCAACCTATTGGAGACACCAATCCCCAAATCAAATATTACAACAAATAGAACACCAATCCTATCAGTTCATATAATGATAAAGCTCAAGTGGATCTTCAAAGTAACTCAACACATTCCATAGTTATAGCTAACATTCTTCCTCACTACATATAATATTTTGATACAGGTGTACACTGGAACACAATTCTTCCTTTTATCTTCATCACCTTCTCTTCAATTTTCACCAATGACCAACTCTTCTTCACACAAGTGTAATTCTAATTCATGCAGTCATACACAAATACACGTTGATGCATCTGAACATTTGAAATATATACATGACATTATATTAACACTCTTCCATGTCAGCGAGGTATTCACAAATAGCCAGGACGATGTAGGGTGGACCTAAATTCAAATTACATGAAATATGTAAAACCATGGTCCAAAAATAACTTTCCTGTCACCAAAATAACTTGATGTCATGTGCTACCACAAATATCTTAGCCAAGTCCTATCTCAACACCACATGCAAGATTTGAATTTTGAATGTTGCTAGTCATTACTGCACACGCCTTGAACACGAATAGGTTTTCAGACAAGAATAGAGAGCCTTTGTCACTTCAAACTTCTTGTGCACTTAACATCACCTTTGAAAAATCAAGAATCTAATAATACTAGTGTAGACATACTCTCCTTCCAAACTACAAAGCAAAAGTGCATTTCAAAAAGAAATGCTAACCATAATTGCATTGCTAAAGAAATCTCTTTTCCCAAAAGATATCCTTAAACAAAAACATATTGATGTAGGACATTCAGACCACCACAAACATAGACAACAAATACAATCAAGATGTTGCAAGCATACAACAACAATTGATAATATATATTTCTTATTTTTTCTTCCTAACAATAAAGTTACCAACACTGAACAGACTAAACTTCTAACATACAACACTTTAAGTCAAGGTGAATATTATGATAATTCAAAGTACTACAATCTCTTTCATCCTTGATAAAATTTTGACTACAAACTCTATCATTATTGACAACCTTTGACATCAATGGAAACCGATGTTCAAGAATCTCCCCCTTTATCATTGATGGTAAAAATAAAAATGTTGGACCACCAAAAGAACTACTAAATAGAACTATTGCACCACCAAAACAACTTTTAGAATGATTTATTCACTGTAGCATTTTCTTCACCCTCTCCCCCTATGAAAGATATAGCATTCTAAGATCATTATTCTTTTTGAGCAATTCAACATTTGAGATTACTCTCTCCCCCTTTGACATCAATGGAAAATGATCAACAAACTTTTTTCATTTTTTGGTACACTACATAATTTGAAAACCTGTTTCCTAGAAATACACCCCCTAAGTCCATGTTCACTACCTTTGAGAATACTCTGCAAGACCACCAAGCCTTCTTGTGGTAGGGAGACCAAGCTCCCCCTCAACCTGTGCTACCTATTGATTCAAGAGGAGGGAGCAACAACTCCCAACTTATGTCGGAGAAATTCAAATATCTCCTTAGGAAGTGGCTTCGTGAATATATCTACAACTTGCTCCTTTGTATCAACATACTCCAATCTTACCTCCTTCTTTACAAAATTTTCCCTCACTAAGTGATACTTTATTGTAATGTGTTTTGTTCTTGAGTGCATCACCAAATTCTTTGAAATATTTATGGCACTGGTGTTATCACAAAGACTAGTGATAGGTTCATCAAATTCAATCTTCATTTTTTTTCAAATTCTACTTCATCCAAAGCACATGAGTGCATCATGGTGTTGCAGCAATGTATTCTACTTCTGTTGTAGATAGAGAGATTGATTCTTGTTTCTTCCTCAACCAAGACATCGAGTAGTCATCAAGAAAGAATGCTCCTCCACTTGTGCTCTTCCAGTCATCAACACATCCTTCCCAATATACATTTGTGTATGCATTTAGAGTTAAATTTAAACTCTTTGTACACCATAGTTCAAAATCCATAGTAGCCTTCAAATACCTGAATATTCCCTTTACTTATTTAACATGAGTCTCTTTAGGTTCTTTCTGAAACCCAGCAACCATTCTAACTACTTGCATAATATATGATCTAGATGTTGTCATATACAACAAACTGTCAATTATGGATCTGTACAAAGTTTGATATGTTAGAGTAGATTCATCATCTTTACTTAATTTTCACCCTATAACTATTATCTATTGAAATTTGCACCCTAGCTAAGCTTTGCATGATTTAACAAGTTAAGCTGCAGTACTTAGCATTCCATAGAAAAACATGGGAAGACCTCTAAAGTCGTGGGTCACTTATAAGCAGAGGTCAACCTCCGGAGAAGGTTGGCTTCCTAGTTTGCATATCACCTAATTTACTGACTTGTTAGGAAAAGGGGAAGAAAGAGTACTTGAAATAAAACTTAACCCTACAACGATACACCAAATTTACCAATAAGACATATAACATAGTTTACACACACAATTTCAGTCAATGACAAAAGCTTTGTCATACACAACTCAATAACATATGTTTTCTACATAAACATTTCATGAAAGGTTCATATGACTACACCCCTAGAAGGAAGAAAGACTCCACAACTTGAGAATTCTGCATTTTAAACACATTTCACAACCTAAAAAAATACATATTGCTCTACAAAACAATGCTAGGATAAAACATAACCAAAAGGAATCATACAGTTTCAAAAGTAGTTTCATCAAATATACAAATACACACAATTTAACAAAGAGATTGAAAAGGTAAAGTACTTATACTCATTTATTCAAAAGGTGAAACACTAATATACATGCCTATCATGAGCTACAAAATGTAATCTCTCTCTTCTGCAAAGGACTCCCAAAGTCACAAAATAGAAAAGTATCAAGTAAGAACTAACTCAAGAATGAGTTACTAGAGTGAATATATCCATCTCCAACTAAGCTCCACCAAAATAGGATCTAGAAACTCTTGAACTCGTATGCTTCCATAAAGCCCAAAATCTAGCAACTGATTCTTCCCCAAAGAGGCTTCAAATGGGTGAAAAAGTCAAATTTGACTTGGTCCAACATGAAGGCACATGAAAATGGGCCTAAATCATCTCAAATGTGCTTTAAAAGGTTAAAACAACCTCCAACAAGATGAGTAAAGGACTCTATATTTTCTCCACATGTTTGTAACTCATTCTCAACTCCTCTATATGCTTGCAAATCATAACTCCCAGCATATTTCATATTTTCTTTGCCCTACGTTGAAAACTTCCATCTTATTTTTCTTTTAAAATAACACTTTAATTAAGTGGTTTATATTCACACCACTAACTAAATGTTTTACATTTAGCATGAGCAAAATAATAATAAAAAAATCCACGATTCAACCTAACCAAAGGCATTACAAGTCTTAAAGACTTAGTATTTACAATATTAAAAGAATCATGAATTTTAAAATTCTAAGGAAAAACAAAAGCCATGGTCATGGATAAATTGCAAAGTTTTGTTTTAAAACAAAGTAGAAATTCCACTATGGTATCCATGCTAAGTTTAGGGTAAAAACCCTAAAGTAAAATAGTCAAAACATAAAGCATTCCTCATTTTTCTTGTTGAACTTCTGAAGAGCTCCAAACGCCGCCATTAATGAATATAGATTAAGACTCAAATGTTGCTAGAAATGAGGGCTTTTTGTAGATGACTGTGCATATCAAGGTAATTTTCACCATCTGCATATAATGTTATTTCGTTTCTCTATGCGCATAGCATTCTGGGTTTTGAATTTTTGAATGCCCTTATCCTTCATAGGCCGAGATTTTACTCTTGTTTATAGTGAAAACCTAGCTTAACCTCAAAACCCCAAGCCACGGGGTTTTGTGTTGAAAATTTCATTCTTTGTATATTTCATGCTTTTGCAAATATGGAGCACTATTGCTTTTATTCAAAAACTGGAGATTTTAGAACAAAACCATAGGTCGTAGCTTCCTTTCTATAGATTTTTGTCTCTATTGGAAAAGATTGGTCATGGCTCAGCCTCATAACACTCTGTATGGTGCATTCTCCCTTTGTGGTCATCTCTCTTTTTTAATGATTTCATGTATCTTTCTGTAGATGAAAATCTATCTAGGCCACGACTATATATATTTTCAGGAATTTATTTGGGGTTCTGGGTTATCATACCCGTGCCACCATTAATTTCTCACTCTGCATAGTTGGTTGGTCTTGATTCATGCCTTTAGCTATGATAATATTGAGCAAGATTATAACATGAATGATACTCTATGAGATGTTTGGTCAGCTATTGGATTATCCTGCAAGTTGTGGCTTCTTTGTATCTCCATTTCAACTTTTCTATAGATACGTTTGTTTCTTGTACCTTTATGTGGTATTTTTATATTCAATTTTTGAAACAAGTGCTCGCTTCAATTTATTTTATATAGAAATATTAGTTTGTTTAGGTCTTCATAGATAACTTAAGACCTTTTCCTGAGTCTCTTCTCTTTCGCTTCTTTGCATTTCTCTGTAAAAACATAGAGGAAATGGTCGCGGCCAACAGGTATGCATATCTCCTTCCAAAAGTTTAAACCCTGGCATCTGAACTTCATATTCTCCGATGTGACCAACGTACAATATTATAGCATGAATGAGATTTCATGAGGGGCGGGTAGTTGAACAAGAGTCATCGAAGACAACTGTTCTATAGGAAAATGTTGCTCTATAAAAGAAAATGGTTTTGTAAAAATGATTAAACACCATTGTATGATTCAAGGCTCGATGTATCTTTTCCATCCCTTTATGAATCTTTATTTTGTGATGCATTCACTATAATTTTCACTAAGTTTCCTTTTTATATTGAGCCATATGTTGAAACTATGTTGTTGTCACACTTCTATACTGCCATTGGGTGGGCTACCAAAATACTAATTTACTCCTTTATATCTGTCACACTTGCCCTATGATCATATGCATAATCATTCATTTTGAAGGAAGTGTTTGACTATCCTTCGATGCATTTTGACTGTACTTGGAAAAAATGTTTGTCACTGTCTTGATTATACATATGGCTGCAACTCATACAATGGCATCTGCAATTTTTTTTTTAAAGGTCCTCTTGAAAGATAACTACCATGTTAATGACCTCATAATGTGTAATATCAAGTGACTGTCACAAAGACACAAGGCCTATCACTTATATGTTGATGTTGTTCCTTCACTTGCACCTGATGAAGCTTTCACTGTTTTGTTTTTTTTTTAATAATAATGTGATTCCATTGAGCTTTTGAAAATTGCTTCTCTTGTTATAATCTGCATCGGACTTACTATTGGGTATTCTTTGATCTCACTGTCATATGGAAGCCCATAATCATGGTATTTAGCTTTTAGCACTATTATCCCATTGATTTGCCATCATTTTTTATAACAATGGATTCATGGATTGCATTGTTATGGACAATAAATGCTTCCTCAATTGCATTACATTGTCTTGGAATCTAATCATAACATAACTGCAAGCATGCTAGGCTCAACCCTTGTGGGAGCCACATTTATCCCACGTGCTAAAATTTATTAGATTAAATCAGAAACACAAATGCACTTGTATCCGCACGTGAAGCAAACATATTAGTGAAACAAATGGATATTTTAGGTGTGTTTGATGACCTGATGGTTTTCCTAGACACCTAAAGTATGCCTGCTTGTTTAATGCATTTTGAAGATGAGTTTATATGTGGATAGGTATTTGTTTATGTAAGGTTTGAAACCTTTCATTGCTTAGAGCATTTCTCTAATATCATTGCAATTGCTTGATGTAGGAACTAGGAGCAACCTGGAGCTATTAGGACATAGACAACTTGGGGCAACAACAAGACAAGACGACGCATCCTGGACCAGTCATTCTCAGGAAATGACCGGTTTCCCTCCCTACATGCACATTACTTTTTTTTCACTTATCCATGTATATGATTTTCTTTGTTTGTATTGAATAAACTAAGTCAATCTCATGGTTTGTGTGAGATAATGTACACTTTTATGTTCAATAAAGATATCTTTGTTCATAAAAATCTTTGAATATTTCTTCTGTTACATGCATATGTATGAATTAATTGTAATCTTTTCTGGATTATTTCATTTATGCATTTGAACGTAATGTAGGAAAGATTAAAATGTACCTCTCTTAATTTGGAATCACAAAGCTCAGCCTAATTGAGAAAGTAGCGAAATTAGGTAACAATAACCATAGGTGTTCCAACCAGTTTGTAATCTTCCATCCTAAACTTATTCAACTTCTCCTTTATTCACTTTTTTTTTGAATTGAAAATTCCTTTGTTTGATTGCACAATCTGCAACACAAGAAAGATAGATAATTCTCCTAGCATTGACATTCTAGATTAATTCTACATTACCTTCTAAAAGTCCTTGCACATGTATGCACTATTATGTCCAAAAATGATGTCATCTACATAGACCACAACCATCAGTAGTTGTTCTCCTTTTGTTTTTGATGTATAGAATACTATCTACTCTTCCTCCCTAGAATCCTTGTTGCTGCAAGTATCCATCCAACCTTGAATACCAATCTTTGGGAGCTTGCTTGAGTCCATACAAATCCTTCTTCAATCTGCAAACATAATTTGAATTGTTAGAACATTGAAATCCTTCTAGTTGTTCAATATAAACCTCTTCTTCTAGTTATTCATTCAATAATGTTGACTTCACATCCATCTGGTACACATTGAAGTTCTTGAATGCAAAAAATGCTATGAACATTTTGATTTCCTCAAGTCTTGCCACCAAAGAAAATATCTCTTCAAAGTCTATGCCTTCACCCTAAGAAAACATTTTACACACAATTCTTTCCTTGTTTTTTATTACCTCTCCTTCATTTAGCTTGTTTCTGAAAACCCACCTGGTTCCAATCACATTCTTTCCTTTAGGTCTTGGGACAAGTTCCCAAATTTCATTTTTCATGATCTAATTCAATTCTTCCTCCATAGCTTCTTTCCATCCTTTTTCTTTGCTTACTTATTTATATGACTTATGCTCTATCTTTTATAGTAAAGCAAAGTGTACTTGCTCACTTTCTCTCTCAAGTATCTTCTAGGTCTAAACCCCACTGTCTTTATCTCCTATGATATGATCTTTAAAATGATTTCTCTGAACATACTTTGTTGGAGTCTTTGTAACCACTTCTTTTGAATCTTCAATGCTACTATGAATTGATTCTTCATCATATGCTACTTCCAAAATACTAGTAGATTGAATAGTCCCATTAGTTACTCTCACATTTTCACTTTCAACTATCCTCTTCAATTTTTTGTTATAATATCTGTAGGCTTGACTTCTTAAATAATAACCAAAGAAAATGCCTTCATCTAATTTAGAATCAAACTTACCCAAATTTTCTTCATCTCTCTTAATGTAGCACTTACTCCCAAATATTCTAAGGTGTCTTACTGATGTCGATCTTCCTCTCTATAGCTTATGTGGTGTCTTCTCAATTTTTCACTTGATCTAGACTCTGTTCAAAATATATAAAACATTTTGTGTAGCTTCTCTCCCATACATGTATGGTACATTTTATTGACATAGCATAGTTCTTGCCATCTCCTATACGAACTGATTCTCTTTTTGCAACTCCATTTTTTTGTGGAGTTCTAGGAGAAGAGAACTACATCTGGATCCTATTCTCTTCACAAAATTTATCAAACTTCTTAGAAGTGAATTCTCCATCTTTGTCAGATCTCAAAACTTTGATTATCCTTCCAGTTTCATTTTCTACTAATGCCTTGAATTCCTTAAACTTCTCAAAAGCTTCTAACTTTTCTTTTAGAAAGGTTATCCAAGTCATCCTTATATAATCATCAATGAGAATCATGAAATACATGCCTCCTTGTGGGATTTTAGTCTTCATGGGTCTCCAAATATTTGTATGAATCAAATCTAATGGTTTTATTATGGAGTACTCCTTAGCAATATATTTGCTTCTTTTCCACTTCCCTTCATGACATGGCTTGTAACTGATTGATAGAGGCTTCTTAATCTTTACAATATGATCAAAATTTATATGCTACAAAAAAACAGGCAATTAGCACCTAAAATAGTGCCAAATTTTAATGCATTTGAGTTCATGAATTGGACACTTCTGTCAGCATAAAACTCGACAAAAAACTACATTTCACTTCAACACCATTTTTTGATCGGATTTTGTTACTTCCAATTTGGCTTCTGATTTTGCTTTTGGTTTTGCTTCTTGTGTTTCTTCCAAGTTTGCTTTTAGTTTTGCTTCCAGTTTTTCTTCTGGTTTTGCTTCTAGTTTTGCCTCCATTTTTGTTTCCAGTTTTTCTTCCATTTTTGCTTCCAATTTTGCTTCTGGTTTTACTTCCAATTTTTCTTATGATATAATGTCACTTGTTGCATCTAGCTTTGCTTCCATTTTTACATCTTTTGTTGCTTCTAATATGGCTTCTATTATTGCATCTTTTGTTGCTTCTAAAATTGCCTCCATTATTACTTCTTTGTTTGCTCCCTGAATTGCTTTTGTTTTTGCTTTCTAGATAACGCCAAGTTTTGCTTCCAAGATTTCTTTGGTTTTCTTCTAGTTTGGCTTCCATTGTTGCTTCTTTTTTTGCTTCTAAAAATGCTTTTTGTTTTGCTTCCATTTATTAATTTAATATGGTTTATTTTAATTTAATTAGTTAAATATATCATGCCCCTTAAATAACTCATATGATTATAGAGTAAGTAATTTAATTATTTAACTCATATGATTAAATAACAAGATAATTATTATAACATGATCATCATTTATAATTAAAACAAGTGAGTCAAATATCTATAGTTTAATTGAATTTGACAACATCCATCCTGAGTAGTAAATTAAAATCATCATACGTAATAAATATCCATCCAAAAATCATCAACCACTTTGAATATATATAAATTGACAAGTCAATACTAATAAGATCATCATCATATATAACTAAAACAAGTGAAATTCAAATATGCCCGTAGATCAATAACATGTCAAAATTATACATGTCCAATAGTTGACATAAGTCAAAATGATACATGTACAAATGATAAATTATTTAACTCAAAATTATACAAGTCAAGATGATACATGTCCAAATGATATAAGTCAAAATTATCCATGTCAAAATTATACAACTCAATAATATGGTATTGCAGGTCGTGAAATGATACATATGATAGTAACCATGAAAAGAGGCATCATAACGATATATTAGCAATGATTTATGATGCAGTCTATATGATCATGAATGTCACTGGCTACTACTAGCAACTGCCTCATCATGATCATCACCATCATGATCATCACCATCATGATCATGATCATCATGATCATCACCACCGTCATCATCATCATCATCATCGGCATCAGTGTCTTTTGTATCAGCATCATCATCATCCTCTATCATGTGATATGTACCAAAACCATTATCCTCTGGATCTATATCATGAGGATCATCTTGATCTTTTGGAAGACTCGTGTTCTGCAAAAAAAACATTTAAAAAGAAAATTTATTATTTATTTCATGCAATAATTTATTTTTTTGTTATATATCTAATATTACAACATATGAAATGAACCATAATCATATTACATCATATCAAAGTGCACATACCATAATAAAATTTCAAAAAAGTTACAACTAATATGTCATTCCAATGATGTAAAACATGCATCAATTCTAATAAACGTTAGTAAAATATGCCAATTTGAAACTATCTAGAATTTGATTCATCACATCAATGGACCATCATCAAGCATAAACCAAAACTACATGAATAATCAACTTCTTTTAGTTAGGATTCAAGGATTAAAAGATAATCACTCTAGACACAATCTACAAGTTATCCTTTAAAACATCATAGGCCTTGCATTCAACCAGACTTAATTTCCAATAAATAATAATAATAAATCATTAGATAACTTCATTTATTAATAATATTTATTTTAACATATAAATAATATGTCAAAATATTGGAGCACCTAAGGAGACTGTAATATTTTTCTAATATTTTCCCAGAACCCACCCCAAAGATTATGTTGATTGGAACTTGGATGCATAGACTGACTAACTGAAATGATTGGTACATCCCATTCAAGATACTACCTAATCCTCTTCTCCATTGCTTGAGATGAATTACACTGAACTCGATATGGGAGCCCTATGCTTCAATATAAAATTTAAATATTTATGCCATCAGCTACATTTTTAGCTATCTTCTGAAAAGATGAATAGTGCTAGAAAACTTTAGCTCCAGCAAAAACCACATGCTTGCACTATTATTCATCAATCAATCAGATTACTCAATGAAAAAGGTTTCATTGATCTTCACAATCAACAAATAAAAATAATAAAAAGATCATGAAGAGACACCCCTTGGAGATCTTTTAGAACCAAACAACCCCACCGTGCAAAGAGAATGCACATGTTTTTTATCTTTTTGTTGATTATCTCAACGTGGAGAAAGTTTTCTAAAAGTGTTATTAATTCAAATCAAGGTCTTGATAATTGAAGCCTATTAGTTTGATCTTGTTCGGTCAAGATTCCTAATGTAGTTATAGCTATAAAAGAAAATTAATGTATTGATTTGAAAAATCATTTAAAATATATTATATCAGAAAAAAGGACGTAGATGGTTATAGAAGATTATATCACAGTTTAATTCAAGAATATAACTTTTAAATTTCTCATTAGTTTTTTTTATTTCTCAGAGATATTTTTTTCCAATAGATATACTTGATTAAATATTGGTAATTTTGTTTTATTTATATATATGTAACTTGTCTATGAGAATAGAACAATTTAGGGAAATATTAAATCTTTTGGACTACAAAAATTGGACCTCTACATCTGGTATTTATTTATATATCTCGTACTACTCAATGAACGAGCCCTGGTGCCCTGGAGACTCATCCACATTTCTAAATATTTTTTTTTCAAATCAGAGAAGAAAGGCAACATATTCTTAATATTTTCATATTCTATTTTTATTCCTGAAGGGAGTGCTTATGTATGTTACCTATTGTAGAATATAGGTTTAGTTCCTTAATTGTTGTCATGGAATCAAATAACTTTAGCCAATGATTTGATATGTGAAAGCTACAAGTTTTGTGTTGAAAGTGTCATTATAATCCAAAGAGTGACCCAATTGAAGTCTACTTTCCAAGTTGCTTGTGAAACCAGAAGGACAATGCATTGTTCAACTCCTTTTGTAAGAGTTCAAGGGAAAATGCATAAGGACAACAAATAAAAACGTCTCCCTTGATTGAAAGAACAAAATCATGGCCTTCTAGGATCAATAATTGGCCAAAACTCAATCATACCTCCAATTGCTTCTTGAGATAGTGTTCCCAAGGTAAAACCCCTCTCCAATCATACTGGTGATTAGTGTTCTAGTATTTATCCAGAAAAGGTGAAAAAAAATGAACAAACATTTTGTTCCTGCACATAAATGTACTTATATGTCCACATTTATTTGTATTTAATTGAGAAAGAGAATCACTATTTATATTCTATAAGAGCAGAAAAATTAACTGATCATTACAATACCATTTTGGTGAGTGAGTTCAAGGTACTTAAAGATGAACTTCTATAGTTAATAAATTGAATCATCCCAAGTCCAAAACCAAAGACATCAGAGACATTTTGGGAGCTAGGAATAAAATGTACAAAGCAATAGCTTGTATTTCGAGCTAGGTTCAAGGCATTTTTCCCAATTTAAGTGTGAGGTTAAGACAACTTGGTAACCTTATACTTAATGAATATGGTTTAGTCAATATGTCTATTTGATAAGAAGAAATTCCTTTGTTACATCCTCTTATGTGTGAAGGATTTTGAGGTTAAACCATTGATGACGTTGTTTCTAGAAACACACTACTTTGGCACAAAAATACATTATATGAAGTGGTGGGAACACCAAATTTAGTTGTACATGATGGTGGAAAATTCTACATAAGAACATAAGCCCTATAATAATTCCATTGAGAAGTGTGGTGTTTTAGAGTAGGGTTCAATTGTGCCAATGTATCTCCCCTATAGTTGTGGTTACTGAGTACTATTCAACCACATCAAATCCAAATTGGATTTATTCAATTTCAGGCTTAAATTGCTCAGAAAAAATTCCGCATGCTTCAATATGAGTTTAAAGAGAGAAAACTACTAATAAACTATAAAGCCACCCATAAACCTCCTCTTCTTGATTATTTAACTCAGCAAAATCAATAATAGTCAGGGTATAATGATTGTTTTACAAAGGTCACTTAAATGTCCTGAAGAACTATTCTTCGTATGCTTCAATATGATTTTAAAGAGAGAAAACTACCAATAAACTATAAAGCCACCCAAAAACTTCTTATCTTGATTATTTAACTCGGCAAAATCAATAATAATTAGGGTACAAGGACTGTTTTGCAAAGGTCACTTAAAAATAGTATAATCAAAGTACAAAATCTCCTGAAGAACTATTCTTTGTATGCTCAAGTATTGTTGCATGTCAAAGCTTGCTTACAAACAGAAAATTAAGTCATAAATGTAAAACAGAGTTGTGCTTCAACCATCCCCATAGTACCATTTATACAAATACATTCAAAGAATGAAGTAAAAAAGAATATTACATCCTAAGATCACTGTGATATTAAGAAATGGAAAGAAAAAAGGAGAGCATAGAGTTCTCATGCTACGGTAACTTTAATAAATGTCATACATGATCAAATTGGATTTAAACAATGCTAAATATACATCTTGTTAACTATTTTATGGTTTTTTGGTGCTTGGATTCTAGCGTCACCCCCTCTCTCTATAGGACTTAGGTTTGGATTTTACACCAAACACTCCCTCTATAAGACCTATGTGGTGGTTCAAGGCCCTGTGCCACATCACCCATGGATCCTAGAAGTGGATATTACAATAAAAGTGCCTAGTTTTCAAGCCTAAAACATAGCCTAAACCTCAAGAGGAGGAGTTAGACAATTAACTTCTAGGAACACTAAATGGTACCCTTCCATCAGCCTCAAGGGTTCAGTAAAAACATAGTGGCCCTAGTTAGTAGGTTGTATGGGGAGAAGGATGCTTCTCATTTTCAAGAATCCTAAGTCTCATTGCTACATATGTAGCTTAAAGAAGGGCCAATTTTAAACTAGGTAGTTGTTTTGTCACTCACTTTGTGCAATGAAATAACAAGAGTTGAGTCTCCTCCAGTGGGCACAAAACAAAAATCATATACAACCTCTTACTTGTGTTATATTATTTGTGCAGCTAATAAATTCTTTGGGGATGAATTGTACATGGAGCATCCCATGTCTTTTTGTCCATGTTTATTGCTAGGACTGATGGGAGCACAAATATTCATCCAAATATGAGCACATATGTGATCTATTCTTTGCTCCCTTGCATGAGCTATTATTTGAGAAAAGGTTCCCTAGGTTGTCTGAAGACATGATTAGAATCTTGGAGAACCTAAAAGATTACTCCCTATGAGTTTTTAACATATAGGAAGATCTATGGCACCGCAAAGGTACCCCATACTTTTCCCAATCATGTACCTAACATGTTGTTGATCAAGAAGTTGCATGTCATACTATACTCTTGAGATTTAATGAAGCCATGGAAGTAATGGTAATGGATGTAGATGATATGGATCTAGTGGCTAGGGCTATGAATAGAGTCGCCACAACATAAGAAAATTAATCAAACAACCTTAAAATTACATGAGAAATGGAAGGGCATAAGAAGGAAATTGAGCACTTGAAACATCAAGTGGAATACTACAAGGTTGCAAGGTATGACATAGGTGATTTCATGGAATATGCAATAGAAATCCATGATGACTTGAACTTGGTACAAAAGGAGTTGTACAAGGATGTGTTAGATCTATACGATTCCTACCAAGGTGCATCAAAACATTCTTACATGTTAAAAAAATGGTAGTATGATGAGGAAGGATGGAAAATATGCATGTGGATCACTTAGTAGAATGGC
The DNA here is from genome assembly GCA_007258455.2 of Sequoia sempervirens. NCBI lineage: Eukaryota > Viridiplantae > Streptophyta > Pinopsida > Cupressales > Cupressaceae > Sequoia > Sequoia sempervirens. Next base: position 22,563,961 of record VDFB02168118.1, read on the forward strand.
AACATGAATTCAAGGAAGCACTCCTTGAGATACCATGTTTGAGAGAAAAGAAGATAAATCAAATCAACATGAGACTAAGTTACTCAAATGATACAACTCATAACTTAAACGAGGACACTTAAGAGATATTAAAAGACCATGGTCATTAATTAAAAGATGTGATGAAAATAATGCATGAATGTCACCCACTACCCTTTAAGGAAAATAATATTTTTTCCCTCAACATGAAATAATGGGACAATTAAGTGGGATCTAGGGCCAACAAAGAAGCACTTTAGAACTCATCCTAAGCATCAATAAACAACTCAACACAAGAAATGCAAATTGACATATTAACACAACAATATACAACTAAGTTATTGAAATTCAACTATTGATACCTTGTTCTCCATCTAGATTACAAAATCGGTCCACTTTTTGCTTTGTAACATTTCCTTTTCAAATTGTGTTGGATGTCGGTCATCTTTCTCCTCCTATCAAAACATGGCACATGGACTATTTAAACTAATTAATATGCAATCATTTACTTTTTCCTAGGAAATATATATATCATTTAACATATTAAATATACTTACAAATGTACAGATCAAGGCCTATAAACCTTTCTAACCACTGTGATGTGTGGCACAAATTTTTTCAACCCTAGCCTTGGAGGCCTTGTCCTGAAACATATACTAATTCAATTTAAATATGCACAAATAAAATTTAAAAATCGTTTAATAAATTTGATATAATCTTATGAGCAAATTCAAATACCTGTGCACTCTCCTCACTAGACTTCCTCTGTGCATCAGACCTCTCATATGCTTTTACAAGCTATTTCCATACTTTCACACTTACATTAATTGGCCTTTTTTTGAGCCTTAGCTCAGGAGGGAGTTTTTTTATCTTCTTTGTTTGGTTACATTGAAATCTCCTATAGCTTTGAGACATTTGTAGCTTTATCTTCTTTACAGACCAACCTATGCCAAATTCAGTCTCCATGTCATGGATAACTGCTTTTTGCAGGTGCATGGGTATCTTTGAAAATGGAAAATGTAGATGGTCTTTGAATCATTGAAGGCATGATTCCTTCAACCTATTCACAATTTTTTTTCCAGCATTTGTTATTTGGACTTCCCCTGAAACCACATCATATTCTATCTTGGTATCATAGCTACCAGTGCAAGATGAAAAGCATGGTGTGGTGGAAGAAATTTGTGTCCCAGGAGTGGCTATTACATTAGAAGTCTCTGCTCCCTATTCCACATTCTTAGAGTTTATTGTTATTTATTTCCTCCTAGATCATTTGCTCGATCTAGGACTGGTTGGGGAATCAATTGATTCCCTTTGACACGATTGATTTGGTTGCAATATTTTAGGGGCTTTACTAGATCTTTTTTCTATGTATCTGGCAAGCATTGTTAAGTCCACACCATCCAATTTTTTCACTACCTCTACCCCCAATATGGAAGCCAGTGCCTCTTTATATTTGTTAGTCTCATGTCCCTATATATATATATAATAAATTTCTTCTTTTAAAGTTAGAAATAAAAAACTAAAAACTAAAAATCAAAGAAACAATGGAAACATTTACAAATCTATAAATTGACAATGAATTACCTCATTATGGCCAAAGTTTGCTCCCTTTGCTCCCTTCCCTCTATTGCTTGACATTTTGAGGTGACCTAGGGCAATTTTTTTTCATCTAGTCTGTGGAGGCAAACAAAGTACACACTGTTAGCTATGAAAGTTTCCATCCAGTTTGTGGTATGAAAGTTTTGTTTTGTGGTATGAAAGCAAGCCACCAATCAAAGAAATTAAAAGAAATGGGTGATTTAAAAGAAACAGGTGATTAATGAGAAAGATTTACCTTGAATAACTCTCTTTTTGGATTTAAATGCCTATGAGATGTCTCTTGAGAGTTCAAATCCTATGATGGAATGAATAAAGCAAAAATAAGACCACCAAATAACCCAAATTAATTGAAGCCCAACCATTATCTACTAGGTGGCATCCCTTTAGTACAAATCTATTAGTAAAAATTCTATCTAAATATCTTTATATGGATTCAAATTGAATTGTTACTTGATTTTGCTTCCATCTAAATTAGGTAGGAATGTTATGTTTTTACAGAGTGAAACAAAAGGGTACATTCTTTTCTACTAAGTTTCATTCATATGCATAAAATAAATTATCAAAAGACTGCATTATTTGATTATGCAATTGCATACAATACAATAGAGAGTCAACATTTATTGCAAAGGTAGTATTTATTGATAATCATAAGTGTATAGTGTCCCTCACAAGCTAAGGGACTAACTATTTTAATGCATATAGAGAAAAAACTATACATTTACAAATAAAAGAAAATGCATATGTAAAGAAGGGAACCCATCATTGCCTGAATGATGAATCCTGGTTGAGTTGCCTTGCATCAGCTTTAGTCCTTTGACTCATCCAGCCTCTAGTTGTTGCTTGCCCTTTGCTACTCCAATTTTCCCCCTGCTACTCCTGTTTTCCTACATCAAGTTCAATTATAGAGAGGCACAATGGCAGTGCCAAAGAAACATACATGGCATTCAAAAGAAGGAATTTCACTATGATGAAGACATCAGAAAATTTTGTTGTTTATGCTATTTGTAACAAACCAACATGAAGATTTCATCATATGCATATTCATCAAGGAACCTGAAAAATAGTGATGCATATTGAGTACAACAAGGAGTGCATTGTTTGCAAGAATGTTGAGGTGAGTACTTGTCAAGCATTCACCACAAAGTCACAAGGGTGGAACAACCATTTCATAAAAAATCAAGCATATGTATGAAAAATTATAAGCTTCTCTCAATAGGAGGTGATAGTCCTAAATTATATGATGAGAGAGTATGTAGTCCTCAAGATCTTGCACAACAATGATGTAGTCATTGTGCCTTTTTTGTTCACATGGTATATAAAATTCAATAGTCTTTTGATAGGGAAACATAGTGAACATCCTAACAGTGAATAGATCAAAGCATGAGGTGAATTGGAGGACAATCTTTATACAATGCATAATGACTGATACTTAGTCACAGTCTAGAGCAGTAGGGAAGATAGTCATAAAGATCATGTGGCATTGATAGATAGAGAAGAGTCTATACCATTAAGAGCATGTTCCTTAAATTTTGTGCAGTCATAACAATGGAAGATAGTTCCTTGTTTATAGAGGAGCAACAGTGACAATTAGGGACATGATAGTCACTTCAAACCTGAAAAAATTGGTACTTTAATAATGAGAGAACACCCAGGATGATAGGGTTTGAAGGTTGCTTCGTTGAATAGTGGAGCCAAGTCCATCTATAACTGTATCATGTGGATACCCATGTTCTCTATTTGCTTCAAGGTGATCAATTTTCATATCTAAAGAAAAGTGATGTTTCCAAGCAATACAAGACAGGGGTAGCATTTTCTATCTGCATTTCATACTTGTCATGAGCTATAGAAATAAAGCAATGAATGGCCAAGAAAATATGAAACTCAGAATGCAAAAAAGTAAGTAATAAGGTCACTTGAAAACTAGTAAGAGTATATCTGTCAAAAGGTAATTGCAATAATAGTGTGAAGTTTTCATCCCTGTGTAAACATATTGTTGTTTCATGGAATGAGAGTACCAAGTATATGAAATACATTGTGATTCCTGATGCAAATACACAGTCAAAATATGCAGTCAAGACAGTGATCAAGTTTTTTAAGCAACATTGTCCTATGGTATAGTTGATCGAGGTGGTTCTTGTTTCAAATGAAATAAGGCTAGGGTTTTGAACCCTTATAGCCATTTAAAGCCATTGAAATACCAAGAAAAATCATAAAAAGACAAAATGATGCTAGAGGAGTATACTTCAAAATAAGGCCAAGAAAAAATTAGAATATATTTGCAAATAAGTTTCAAAATGCATTTTAAAAGCTTTCAAAATGGTGAGGCCATGGCCTTCAATGGAGGAAACCAACAAAATCTCTATTTTCTCACAGAAAATCCACGGGTTTCCCCAAGAGAGACATCATGAGTTCAATCAAAGTCAATAATGGTAACCTCAAGGTGAAGAAGACATCAACAGAGGAAGCTTTGATAAATACAGTAAGAATCAAAACTCCAAAAATGATAGAAATTCACAACTAAAACCCTAGAATATGCTTCAAATAAAGGAAAAATACAAAAAAAAAATCATATACAATGAAAAGAGAATGCTCACCAATGTTTTCTTGAAGAGGCTTGACCCAAAAACAACATGAATGGTGAAGAAATGCTAGCTTCAAGCAAGAAAACCATAGCAGTGACAGTGCCCACAAAGCATTTTTTTTTCAGAAGATATGAATGTGCCAAATGATTTAGGGTTAGAGTATGGTGTTGCCCTATGCCGACTGATGGTATTTTTTCTAGATTGATTTAAAAAATAATTGCCTCAACTAATACCTTGCATGGTATTATCACTATTGATATGCCTTAGGTTTTTTGCCTTAATTCTTACCTCCTTTCCACTTAATGACCTCACATTAAACCCCTCCCAAACAATAATGAATATCAAAACTATTCTTACAATAATCAAATTTTATTCTATAGAAATATCCCACACTAGAATTTCCTAAAATCTAGGGTGAGAGAGTTACACCCTTCAAGAAGTTATGATACCTTACGTTATTATTTACATAATAAAGTTATAAATATTAACAAAAACTATTTTATATTAATTCATTAAATATATAATTGTAGACACATAAAATGTACTGATTGACATTACACATCTGATCTCAATTTTACTAACACCATTTCATCCTAAATCACCCCTCTATCTAACCATTTAATTGAATAGCCTTTATTTGATTAAATTCATCAGGTTTCCTCTCTTAATTAAATAAATCATTTATCTAATTAAGTCTTTCTCTTTTGTTAATTAAATTAATCAATCTGATTTAATTAATCCTATGTCTCTATTTAATTAAATCATTCATTTTATTTAATTAAATCTCTAAAGTCATCTTATTAAATTAAATAAATTAAACCTTATTTGATTTAATCTAACATCATCCCCTTTAGTTAAATAAATCAAAATATTTATTTAACTAAGTCTAAAACATTTTCCTCTCATCTTTTGATTTAAATCAACCCAAAAAATCTAAATCTAAATTTTCACATCACCTAACCCTCACTTATTTAATTAAATCCTAATCTTAATCCATGTCCCATACTCTAGCTTTTGCCACTTGCACATGAAAATACATTTAATTCATTTATTAAATCTCTATTTTCTCTCAACTTGGCATCTTTAGAGAATATTCCTTCAAATTTGAAAATCCCTCCAAGTGGACTTTGTCCTTCCAACAAGACATTCATTCCTTCTTACATGTCCTTGTGCATTGAGCCAAGTGGCATTTAAGTCATTCATTTTTCCCTCTTACATGTCATTTCACTATTTTCAAATTCCACCTGATTGCATTTATGGGCACATTCATCAAAATGTGCACATCCTTTGCCCATTCACATCATGACAAGTGACATTTGGCCATTGGTTGAAAGTTAGTCCCACATTGCTTCATTTTGGGCATTTCTACATCTTGTCTTTCTATAAATAAGAGGTTTCTCTCCTCATTTGATCATCCACAATTTGAGAAACTTATTATACTCAATTTCATCTTCAAACATTGCCATTTTCATCAATTTTATCAAAGTCTTAGCTAGGTTATGCAGGTTTTTCATCATGGAGCTCAAGTAAATCTTCAACAAAGTGAATCAATCTTCATCACTCATCAACATTGCATCGTAGGAGTTGGGAAAGGGCCAATTTTTATATCAAATTGGCACCAATTCCCCATGGGATCAAGATTTTGCTTACTTAATTAGGATTTCATTGTTTTATCATTGTGTGCTTCATTCTTATTTTCTATTTTGAGCATTGCTAATGGATTTCATCAGGAATCTTGATTCTTGCTTGCATATGATCTAACTATGTGTTTGTTTCTTGTGTTTTGTAGGTATTAGGATTTGGGTTCTACATTTGGTGCTAGGAGGGAAAATCTCAAGTTTAAATCACATTTTTATCAAAAAAATTGTGTTTTTTTATAGTTTTTGTGTGTCTACAAGGAACTGCACCACTATTAGTCTAGTGTCACCATACAAAACCGCTAGCAATCTAGCATTGCCATACAACATTGCTTCAAACTTCGAACCGCGCTGCTTTGTCTTTCCTGCCCAGAATTCAAAAGTTCTAACTCTGTCCTGGGTCAATTCGAGGTTGCTGACTTTTTTGAACTCCAAACTACACTGTTAGGTAAAAGTCTAACGCAATCATGCTCTTTGTTTTGTTACAGAGCACCGCTTGCAGAATTAGTGGCGCCATATAGCACCACTAGGTTCTTCAAATTGCACTGCCTATGCAGACTCCACCGTTGGAGTGAAGTAAAAAAGTGAAATTTCATTTTTTTATAACATGTGTTTTTTTAATTTTGATCATCTGGGTTATTAATTGCTTTCCTAACCTTTGTTTTGGCAGTTCTAACTGGTTTTTTGTAGATTGGATTGATCAAAGGTGAAGGAGGGAAATCAAGTTGAAGGCTTCATAATGACATCATTCTCTCATTACATCAAGTGTTTTTGAACACTAGTGTTTCACTACTGTATTTGACTACAAATTATGATGAATGTTTGGTGACATATCGACAAAATATTGTCGACTTATCGATGCAACATTGATTTAAATTTTGTCGCTAGATTTTCATTGCTTTAACGACCAATTTTTATACGTTGAAACCACGACCCAACATTTTTGGTCAGTTCCATGGAAAATGTTGGTGGTGCCCATCACAAAATCAACATAACTTCGTCCATCTATCGATGCAAAAAATCACAAAACATTGTAGAACGCCCATTTGAAATTGTCAAAAAAACACCAAACGTTAGTCCATTTTCCGACGAGGTGGAGCAAACCATCATTTCCATTATGACAAAAACTATGTTGTGTGTACAACAACCTCGTCACAAATTTTTGTGGTTTGTCGGGCTATGTTCGTTGAAATTGTGACGAAACCTGCAGTTTTTTTTTTTAAATAATTCTTTCAAACATCTTCCCTCCCTAACACGGTTATATGTATGAGTTTTGAAAATTGCATTACCTTATTGAGCTTCTCTTTGTTTCGAGAATAATTTAATATTATCTGCTTAACAGGGCCAACCATGTGATGGTGGAAGCTCATTTGGCCCCTCCCCCGCTTCACATCACTCTCAATTCCCCATACCCGATCATATAACATTAATCATTCATTCATCCATTAATAACATATAAAATTCATTCATTAGCATATTCACATTCATTCATTAGCATATTCACATTCATTCATTAACATATAGCATTCATTCTTTCAATTTTTACATATTATCAAAAATATGGTTGTCAAAAATATCAGTTTTTAACATTCATTAACATACTATCAAAAATATGGTTGTCATAATATGATTACAATCATTTTTTTTGTTTCCTTTTTGTAGCTAAAAAAGAAGTGGAGTATCATTTTCTAAATCATTTGTCCCCCCTTCAGTTGTTCTTCCCTTTGCTCTTGATCTTAATGTATGCTTAGTCGTGTACTCACAACGTGGAGGCCGCTACAAGGGGGGGTCTATTGCAATAACAAAGAAATGTTAAATTGATATGTTTTATTATTATTGTTACAAGTATTTCATTAATTAAAAGAACATTAGAGTGGTGCTCTTTACCTGATGGGGCCACATCATGTTCCTGATCTTGTCTTATAGCCTCATGCTCAACATGTTGAACACCCTCTAAATCCTCTGGAGTTGAAACACAAAAGGTTACATTAATTAATACACCAATTGCAATTAAATATGTTTAAAAGAACATTAGAGTAGTCCTCTTCACCTAATGGGGCCACATCATGTTCCTAATCTTGTCTAGCCTGATCATGCTCAACATGTTGATCACACTCTACATGCTCTAAAGTTGAAACACAAAAGGTTACATTAATTAATATATCAATTGCAATTAAGGATGTTTAATTGTATAATCCATACTGTTCTTTGTATAGCACATGAATACATCTAGTACCGGGATGCACACGATGACCTTCATCTGCAGGTTGTGCTCCACCCTTACCAGGTTGCATTCCAATGTCATGTGCAATATTATCATTGCTTGCCTCTTTAAAATAAATAGGCACATAATTACTTTATGGTGGAAATTAATATTGAATAGATTGCACAAGTATTCAATTTTAAATAAACTTCATTGAGTTTATTTACCTACATGTCGGATGCAGTGGAAGCTTGTGTTTTCCTAGTCAAGAGTCTTAGGCGTTCAACCACAGCTCCATAGCCTTCCTAGAAGACAATCTTCAAGTCCTCTTCTATGGGTACTTTGTTGAATTCAGAGCCCTACATTTTTGTATAAGATCATGAATTTTGCTTCTATGGTGTGATAAAACAAAAATTGTTTGCAATTTATTATTTGGATGCAATATTTCATTTATTAATACTTACAATTCATGTGGCTAATTTCATATAACCACCAGAGCCAAGTTTGTGTTGTATGTGTTTTTCTAGTCTTGCCTTTGTTGCCTTTGATGTGTCAGACAACTTATGAAAAGTTTGAAATATATTAGATTATGTAAAAAGAAAGAGTAATCAGTATATAATCGCATTGTTGATAGTATCACATACCTTCCTTGGCTTGGTGGTGTCTTTCCTTCTTTTTTTTCAGCCTTCTCCTTTCCATCCGACACCAGGTCCTTCCACTCCCTCTCTGGAATCATGGGGGGACACTCATACTTTTTTTTCTTCTCTAAATGTGACCTATATTGGTCCCTCACATACTTTAGATAGGTATTAGCTTTCTTAAGGACCTTGGTTCAGTTGAATGTGTTATTACCGAACAACACAACTAAATAGTTAATGAGCTCATCTTTTAAATCTTGATTTTGGGCATTTCATCATGTACGTATGGTGGGCTCGAAGATTTCCAATGTAATATCATTTAGATGTTTATAAAAAACATCTTTTCCTACAAAATGATCATGGGATCATTAGTCTAAAAAGAGTGATCAATAAGTAAATTTCAATTGGATTATATATAATAATAATTAAAACATTTTAAAGTACCTAAGACCTTCTCTATCTTTATGGGAACGAAATCCTCGGTCACCACAAATGTGACTGGCAATGTTCTTGTACTAGTATTATGGGAAGATCCAAGAAATGTTGCTAAAACATCACCAATACTAGTGGCCTCTGCATCCTCAAGTACATGTCCTGACACATGTTTTGGCATGTGTTCGCTGCCAGAGGGTGCACTACCCGATGCCTACATGTTGTGTTGCCGACATTTCAATCGACAATATAGGCACGGATGATGGGGTTGGATGATGTGATGTATGTGTAGGAAGATTAGGATTGACACTTGTACCAACCCCTACTCCCTGTGCAGCACTTGTAGTACCCTGATCATGGCTAGTAGCATCATGAGGATGCAAAAAATCCTATAAAAACAACGCATATTTTAGTTCATGACATAAAAAAGTACAAAATATAAAACCATGAATGAACTTATGTTATAATTAAATATCTCATGACAGCTTACTTGCAAGTTTCATGCTCTTTCAATCAATATTTTAACCCTTTCTCTTATCTCATTTGTTTGAGGCACTATGAATAACAACTAAAGGATTTCTTCATTGCATTTTTTTGGGTCTTCCTTATCATATCCAGAGGATTTGTGGAATATGCGATGTCATCATTGCATAATAGTGACTGCACCTCCCTATGGATGCTCTCCTTTATTGCGAGTGCCTTTCCCCAATCATTCGACTGTGACAAGAATATTAAAAACATTATCGAAATTAACCCAATAAACTTATGAAAAAAACATAATAATAAAACATTTTTCCCATATCTAATTGTATAATTACAATGAGGTAAATCTATTGGGGAGAAGCACTTGAAAATGCATCGCGATCTATGCTCTGGGTCGAAGCCTTCCCCCTATGATCAATGTCCCGTTGTGACAAAAATTAAATATAAAAAAACATTACCAAAATGAAACCAATAGACTTACGAAAAAAAAACATAATAATAAAATGGTATATTGGAGTCATTAATTGGAGGTTGGGTAAGATGGTATATAGTATGTACCACCCCCATAGTAATTGTGCTTGTATCTATGCGATTCAAATTGTAATTGATTAGCAACTCTTCCCTGTAGTTATTGATTTTATTGCACATACGAATACACTATTTCCCTCACACACCTCGAATATGCAATTGGGTTGCTTATTTGTTGACCCAAGTCATGTACTATTTATAAACCCTGCAATATTCCTTGATGCTTTTGGCCTTTCATCGATGTACATAGCCACTTCTTTATTTTGATTATTATCTTTAGTTGTATATAATTTGCTGATAGTGCATACCTACGCATACTTCGTGTATATCAAACTAGCTGCATCAAATCTTTGTAACTGTAATAGGGTCTAACATACTCCATCAATTCAATAACTTTTTTGTAACAGACCTTTATGTCGTCCATGCAAAATAGGCCCAAACCATGTAATGACGATGGTGCTATGCGATATATCCTCTTGTTGACACAAAAATTAGTGTTTATTGGAGGAAGTTCCTTGGATACCCATTGTTTCCATAGATGTTTGTACCTCAAGGGCACCTCGATGTTGTCTATGCTCTCATCATCATAAGAACATGACCCCCCTTCAGCAAGAAAAAATCCCATGCATTTACGGAATTTTCTTCTAATCTTTTGACCTCTAGTTGATCTCCTTCTTTTAGACCTACTACATGTCTCGCTTTCCTCTTCTCTTCCTGAATTTCCCTTGTTCGAGGAAGACAGATCTGACAAATACCTATTTGGTGGTACCTACACTCATAAGGATGTTGGATGAATTTATTTCATGGTGATGTAATCCCAAGTTATGGGGTTGGAGGATTAAAATCCAAGGTTTTCACTACTAGTCAAATGCATGTGGAGGTAACAATAGTTGTGAATGTATCAATAAACCTTGTAAGCGTCTGAATGAAAAGTGTGGGGAAGAATGCAAAATAAAATCCTTCTTTTTGGTTGGTTAGAGCAATATAAATTTTTGGTCCAACTTCTTGATAATGCCATTACCATACTGAGGGAGCAGAAGACCAGCTTGGTGAGATTGAGTAGCATATTGCCACCTTTGTGACATCATTTTTTTGTGCTTTTACTGCTTAGAATGGTATAGAAATTGAAGATGATGAGATGTGGACTAACTTCCAACGATTGTTGAAAGATACACTTGGAGGAGCACAACACATTGAAAATATGAACCAAGTTAAATGTCATCACCAGGCATGTTCAGTTAAGATACAAGGGTTTTGTAGAGGTTGTAAAAATAGTGACTCAGAGCATCTATGCTTTAGATGATAAGTTTTTCATATGGATTCATATCGTTTCCAAATGAGTCTAGTGTGCAAGGATCCCTTGGCAAACTCTAGAGACTCAAGATGTTGTTGATGGTGTAGCAAGCCCATTGATCAAAGTTCTAGAATAGCTATTTTTATTTGAGTCACAAGTATTTTTGGATGACCTTCTCGATGGTCTATGTATGAAGATTTGGTATTTTTGTCTCACATATATTTGAAGATTTTTTTTCAGATTTTGTATTTGGGTACATTTGTATTTTGAGTTTGCTTTGATTGCAAACAAACCATTGTTAGCATAGGAACTTCAATATTCATTTTATTTACCTTGAGTTAAATTGCAAACAGAAATCTTGTAAAAACTTATAAATACATATTATTCATACTTTAGTGGGTAATGATGATCTTATGCTTGCATGTTGTTGAAATTTTCAAATTATTATTCAAACTTTTTGTGTGATCTTGTGTATTTGTTGATTAAATGAATCTAATCATTTTTATTGAAAATTGCATGCTTTGTATTGCATATTGCAATGAAGTGTGGTTATTGTAGCTTTGTATGCAATTTCCTTTGTTTTATTTGTTGAATCCAATCCAATCTTTGTATCCTACTCACACTTTTTAGTCTTTACATTTAACCAGAAAGTTGACCATTTTCTTCTCATAGACTAGGTGATTCATAATATATAAAAAAAGTAAAACATAAAATCTTGTGTTTTGCATGCAAGTTATAAATAGCCTTGAGCTCATACATAAGAAAAAAAAGATAATTTTTCCCTTATATTTGCTTGTATTACATACTGAAACCAAAATATCATCTCAATAGTTCTAGGTTAGTTTTTCTTACTTACAAGGGATCGTTTCCTTCTAATTCAAAGAAAGTTTCATCTTTCGGTTGTTTTGGTTTGTGTTGTCTTGAAAGGGACAAATTAAAATGCTAAAAAAAATGAATACTCAACATAACTTTGAAGAATAATTTAATAAGAAAAAACAAGTTAATAAGTTGATAATATTACTCAAGCATCAAAGAGATTCAAAACCACTAGTAATTTATTCCAAGACATCTATCATAATTTTGAGGGCAGTAACACCTTAATTTTTTCATTCAAAGATTACCATAGAACTTGATAGAAGCATTTTTTCATTGCTATGTATACCATATTTATATTGATTATTCAGTGGGTCTGTTACATCATTAGAAACATGTGCATAAAGTAATGTTGTTGAGAGTAAGAGAAGGTTCGAACCATAATCACCAAGACACAAGAAGTATGAGCAGATTAGCATTATTTTCAAATAGGGTAGATAGGAGTATGTGTTATAGAAGGTAAGGTACAACTATATTACAATCAAATATAGTCACAAGGAAATGTGGGTACAGGTCCAGGGAGAGGGACAATGTCCCCAAGGTGTATAGGAATATATGTAACCAAAGGATAACTACAACTATATTATTTTCAAATACTGACATGAGGAAATTTGGTTACAATTTAGGGAGAGGGAGGAGGCCTCCACCTTTGAACCTAGCTCTCCTGGTGACTAACCAATCAATCCACTTGATAGGCATAAATTGCAAATGGCGGTGATGTCAACATCATGATAAAGAAGAATGGAAATTGTAGATAGCAAACACTTATCTCTAAGCCTAAAAATAGTATCATGAAGATCAAACTTGCTTGTTTCTCTCACAAATTTGGAATATCAAAGTAGAAAACTAAGGGCAACCTAAATTTAAAAGACTAGGGCATCTTCTATTTAATATAATACCCTCAATTGGATTCTGCCTAACCAGCTTATGCATATACATCACAAACAAGATCAAATAAATGGCTCTTGAATTTTAATTCATCATCAGTTTTAAACAAGTACTATTTTACATTTTCCAAAAACTGGGGTTCCTTTTTCAATATATAGTTTTGGTTTTCCAAATATTTTATTAAATTCATTATTTATAAGTGTGAGAATCATCACTAGTACCTGCCTTTACATTTTCAGTATAGCTAATAAGCAACAAGTAGTTTAAAAGAAAAAACTTTATGCATTCACTGTTACCTTTTAGATCAGCATAGTCCACCATGAGCCAATAACAAGTTCACTTTTGAATGTAGTTAAGAAGACATATTACCACCAAAAAATGAGCAGCCCATACACTTTTCATACAGAATTTTTTGTTGCTTGATGAATTTAAGGTAAAATGAAGTTTCAAATGTGAAAGACGTTGTTGACCTCAATATGTAAATTTATTTCATCAAAGTTTAGAAATTTGAACCCTAGTGAACTTCATGTGTTGTTTTGTGATGGGAATTCCTTTCAATCTTATAGTAGAAAAAATATGCTAAGAGAGATACAAAAACTGTAGTTCACAGGCCAAAAATGGCCACCCAACTGATTGAACATCTCAAAGCTTAGCTATTCAAACTAAATAAACATTAGTATTAGGTAGTACTTGGGTTTTTCAATGGGACATTGGCTCGAATTGACCAAAATATAGCATGCAACACCTCAATGGGAACAAACAGAGTCTAAATCACTGTACTTGCAACAAGATTCCTAAATGTGGGGGAAATATCACTTACAGTCATTGTCCCTTGGTCGATTTTCCCTTTCTAAGTGCCCTCACCTCTCGCACTAGCTTTCCTCCTAACAAATGGTTCCTAGTCTTCCTCCTTGACTCAATGTCCTTGCAGCACTCATCTAGTGAAGTATCACAACTCTCCACTTAGGGGCTAGATGTAATGGTTCTTGGTGCAACTCTCCAGTTAGGGTCTCAGTGCAGTATGCTATGTCATGCTGCTACGCGTGTAGGGACAAAATTCAAAATATATAGTTTATATATATGCTATGTCAACATATAGTTTATTTTATTTTATACAAAACATAATTTTTGTATGGTGGCTTGTTGAGCTTATATAGTTGGTTTTCTCTTTCTTTATATTTTTTGATGATTTGTTTCCTATGACGTGATTGAATATTATCTACAGTCCTGGTGATTGTTAAAAAGGCTTATGATATGTGATGTTTAATCATGATGGATTTCTAAGAATCAATGATTGAAATACTACTTGACTAAAGATTGAGCTATCTGATATTTTTCCATTTAAACATCATGGATGAAATGCTTGCAATCAATGTATTATTAATGTAGCCTACAAGGTTTCTTTTCCTAGTTTTTTTTGGTCCTATTCTTTTTATGACTTATTTTTTTACATTGGTCTATTACAGTAATGGGGAGCATATCTAGTGAATCAATTCTTTTAGTCTCTTTGATTCTTATCCTTGTGCATAACGAGTTTTCTTCTATCCTATGATTCATTAACTGTTGGTTTAAAAAACTCATTACAACTAACATGGATATGAATTATGATGTGGGTGTGAGAAGGTATTGTTGAATATGAAGGAATGGTTTAGGAAAGTACTCCTTAATCCAAATGAGTCATTGTCTTGTGATGGAATGTGTTAAGAGACTTTAAAATTAATATATTCAATCTAGTTAATATTGACACATCTAAAGCATGCCAAAGGCACTTCAGAGATATGATATGACATAAAGAAGATTGTTAAGGTGATGTCAAGTCTTGATCCATTAGTGTAGGAAAACATAGATGCATTGGTACAAAAGGTTTCATTCAACTTGGAGGAAATGGATAATTACCTAAGGGGCTAATGTGAGATTGGACCAAGTTTATATTATGATACAAATAGCTTGGGAAAAGGGATGATGAAATGGTTAGTATGGGAAATTGTAGAGATAAATATAACACCAAGGAAAGAACACTAGAATTAATTTTAGCACTATGGATTAATCCAAGACTCAAAATTCCACTAATAGGCATCCCTTACCTCTTAAATTAATTCCATAGGTGGGTTTATCCTCCAATATAGTGCCACTGGTTAGCTTATCATGTGAACTTCTACTATAAGTAGGATTACCATACACTTTCATAACATGCATGTGTCGTTTCAAAAGGTTTATACGTTCTTGTGAATTTGAAAGAAAGGAATGTTTTGACTTTTCCAATAGGTGTTAGGGGTTAATTTGACTTGGTTTTAGCATTAGAGTGACAAACCTTGTGGTTTAGGTTCCATAAACAAAATATACTCATTTTTTTAGCTTCCTATTATCATCTTTATATTCAATGAGCTTTTTAAAGATCATCTAAATATTCATTGCTAATGAAAATGAACAAACTGATGTGTAATAATCCAAGGTGAGGCTCAGAGAGCCTCATCTTTTGAAACCATTAACCAAAGAAATGCTAAGAACAATATATGAAAGAGACGAAGAATAAGGCAACTTGTATTATTAGGAAGGATGAGATGCCTTTATATAGCATGACCTGATGTTTGAGTCTTGAAACCCTCCCATATTGGCAATGCATGCATCTAGGCTAACCATGTCAAGTTTCACTCCATACAAGCACAAATTGAAAAAAATTCAACATTGGCCCCATTCACATGTCACTATGTGGGGTCAACATGAGGAAACACTATTTTTTTGGGAATGAAATAACCAAAGATATGATCAAATAATATCTAATCATAAATATTCATAGAGTAATTAGGATTTGTTCATATGGAAATTTCTAGGAAAGCTACAATAGTTGTAACATCATGAATTAATTATGTAATAGCATAAAAATTAAAAATATCATGAACTAATTATGTAACCATATAAGTCAAATATAATTCTATTAGGAAATCAATATCAAATAGATAATATAATCGCATAACTCATACATTTCAATGTCATTGGTCTTCTTCTTCATCCAACTCTTTGTCTGTATCATCCAATCCATATTCAACATTGTAAGGATTGGTCATATCATCATCATCATCGTTGATATCAATTTTGATAATGTCATCATCCACACAGATATCATCTTCATGAACATTAACTCCTACATCATCATGATCTAGTTCCTCTTCTTCGACATCTTCATCAAGCACATCATCAACTGTTGATCCTGATCATCATCTACATCATCTTCTAGTTCTTCGGTATCTTCTTCTTCCACCACATTATACTTTACCGCCCTTCCTCTTGGATCATGTCTAACAACAAATGACCAACCCGGTTTACCTGGAACCTCTGAGTAAAATACCTGCTCACATTGGCTTGGAAGAACATAGGGCTCATTTCCAGCTCACTTGATCGACCTTGTATTAACCATGGTAAATCCATTATCATGTTCAATAATAGTTCTCTCGAGATCATTTTCATTCAATCATAGCATGTACCATTGGATGACAAACAAAACTAATTTGAAGGACTTAAAGTCACACTCAAGTATATCATCCAAAATCCCATAGTATCAATTTTTTGAGACTTCTAGATGTATGTCGCTTCTAGATGAAACATTAGTCACCTGAAAGACTACAATTATCCCAGAATCACAAGTTTTCTTTGTGTCATCCAACTTTTTGATTTGAAATTTATGACCATTGCACCACATAGCCTTTTGGTGTTTCACCTGCAATATGTCAAACATGTAAAAATTATTGCACCATCAATTGATAAACATATTTATTCTTGGTTGAATGTATGCAAAGAAAAAAACTCAACATATATATACATCAATATAATTGAAAATAATTAAATAATACGGGTGATTAATATATTTATATGTACCTGTTCATCTCTTAAACCATATGCTAAATCAATTTCCCTTGGTGTAACATTAGAATCTCCATTACGATGAGCTTCTTTAACCAATGAAGCCACACCTTCCCATGTTAATACGTGATTGTATTGTTGACATTGTTCAATCCATACCATCATCTGATCAAGATTGTTTGTGAGTGCATCCCACTCTCGACCAACTATATCAAAAAAAATTAAAATTCACAAACGTCATATAATTAGTTAATTATCACAGTATACGACCTTAATTTATAATTGATGTACCTAAAAACCTAACCTCCCACTACCAATGATCTTATTATCTTTCGTTGTTGGATGAATTCAAATTAAAGGAGTATGCACAAAGAATGAATTATGACCCTGAAGGGTACATACACTCTTGTAAGAAAAAAAAAACCTTAGTGGATACACCCATGTTCCTATACTGAGGGAAGATGTGTTTAATAACAAAGAAGACAAAGAAGCAGAGGAGGTTATAGAAAAATTCATGGAGTTAGAGCAAAAAAAGAAAAGGTTGCAAGAAACGGATGATTCATCTGAAGAAGAATTTGAGGGAGAAAATGAAGCACAATCAAGAGCAAAGAACAGTCTCTCGGATGATGAATGATGAATATGAAGAGCTTCCTGACAGGGACTTACAAGTAGTCAAGGAATTGCACGTAGATGAAGATGATAGGCTTACAGCCTATAAATCCTTTATTTATGATAATGAATTTTTCAAGTCAAGAACAAAGGAAAAAGATTGAGGGAATCCATCCCAAATATTACCCCTAAAAATGAACAATAATTGATGAAAAGGTTGAAAGATGATATAGACAATGAAGTGCAGAACATGACCCCTGAAAGGGGTAGATAGTTGTTACTTGAAGCTAGTGTAATAGTATTTCCTAGTTGGGACCTTAGTGCCTCTTTAATTTTTGATAGTTTTTTTCATAACAAGGAAGGAGAATACAAGTTAAATATAGAGGGTGTGAAGGAAATTTACATAGGGTAAAGATTCAATCCTAATGAAAATTAAATGTTGATATGGGCACTATACCCACCTCACAAAAGGCCAAAGATCATCGATATCAAAAAATCCTTTGTACACATGATGACCCTTAAAGTTGGGGAAACTGACCATGTGGCTTTAGCAAACATGGGCATAAGCATCTCCAAGTTCAACAAGGCACAAAGAATACAGTTGATGAAAGAAAGAAATTATTACAAAATGAAAAGTGAAAAATCAGATTTGGAAATTACTTCCATGAAAGATGCCAGAATGAGGATCACCTCTGGAACTGATACAAAGTTGCAGAGTGAATATTAGTAGTTGCAAGAACATCAACAACTAGTAGAAAAGATGAAGGACCTTCAGTTTGACACTATGGAAATGATGTTGCACAAGAGATTTACAAACCTGAAGATATGCCTTGATGATTTTTGGAATGTTCACAAAAAGAACTTTGAAGCCATTCTAGAGCATGGGAGAGTGAAAAATAGATTGGGTACTAAGAGACATGATATGCAACTACATGAGGGATCCAACACCAATTCCATCTTGTCCATTGATAGAATCATGAGAAAGCCTGACAAATATGATGAAGACTTACACTCAGAAAACGTAGGGTTTGATGATAGTATGAAGTTGAGATTACCCAAATTATGTGATAAGAACGGGTTTCTGAAGGAAGGAGATGATTGGATGGATGAATGCAATAGGATACTTCAAGAAGCATTGGATATAGTCAAAGCAGAAGGGATATTACTGGATGGAGCATGCAAACATATGGAATTGATGATAAAACTTGAATATGAAGCCCGAAATGTAGTGCATGATGTGGATACCCATACCTTGGAGGAGTATAAAAAAACATCTCTCAGCAACTAAGTCAATGTTAGGAGAAGATTAAATTGTTTTATAAGTTTAATTAAGATCAGTAATTTAATTATTTTTCAAAAGACAATCTGAAGAGACACCTTTGTTGGGTCTTCTTATATATATGAAATTTGAATTGTAATATTTGATCATCAACACTTTTTAAGATTTTAATACTTTTCAATAGTGAAAGACTTATTTTCTAGATTAATACAATACTAGTACTTTTCTTTTTGTGTGTGGAAGATTCTTTCATTTGGACTAGTTCTCTATTGTTTCTTTTCAAGCAATTGAAGGCAATTTAAAATGTATTATAATTAATCTCCATGACCATCTTATAATTACCTCTCACTTTCCTCAATCTACCTTTCCCCATCAGATACTCCCCTTCAAATTTGTTAATGGAGTTGGGATCTCAAATGCAATCTACATGGATCTTTTATGTGAACTTAGGAAGATATTCAGTAATGTACACCATGGTCTGGTATACCATATATCCCTCCACCATAGAACCCTCAGGATGTGCTCTTTGTATAACCAAAGCCTTCAAAAATTTTAAGTGCCTCTCAACCATCCACATTGACCTTGTATGTACAAATCCACACAATTCAATCTCCTCAACTTGGTGTATGAGGTAGTGCTCTTGTGCATTGAAAAATGTCAAAGGTAGACACTTTTTCATTTCACACATTAGATGAGAAATTTTTCTCCTCCAATAATTTATATCTTCTTTATGGATTTCTTTAGATGACAGCCATCTACAAGTGATTCAAGGCACAAATATATTAACGAGATTTAACAAAAATATACAATATATTACATAACAAGTCAAACAAATAGAAAATATAAGATCTATACAACAAATTGAACAAATATCGCTACTTACCTCATGTGTTTTCCAAGATCATATATAACTTGCTTGACATTGTTGTTGAAGTTGTCTAGGAGAGATAGAGATAGAACATACTGCAACAATTATAAAATGATCTTTTCATTATTTTTCCAAAACTAGTAAACATAATACACTGAAAAGTACATGCAGTATATAAATATATATATAATATACTAGAATAATTACCTTAATGAAGGTATTCCAATCATGTGTTTTTATCCCTGACCCAAATTCACCTTTCTTTGTTATGATATTGTTTATATTCACAGCAAATCCTATGGGAAATCGAATTTTTCGTATGACTTTTTTTATAGCATTGCTTTGTTGCTCTGCTAATAACCAAGGAAGGGTGCTTATATTAATTTGGTCTCCATCGCTATTTAATTGGATGACATTTTCATTACATGATTGGCTTCCTGAATGTCACTGCAAATTTTGACAATTTTTTTCTTTTTCATGCCCTCCATCCAATATTTTCCATAACATTTATATTATATTCTTTTTGATATGCATTGTATCAAAAAATGCATAATTTGTAGCTACTCATAGTAGGGAAACCTACTAAATTGACTGGGATAACTTTTTACTCCCTGTGGAAGCCGACCATTAATGCCTTGATGACCTTCATGAAACATATAAGTTAAACAAATTAACAACAACAATAACTGTCAATTACAACATGAGTAAACAAAACACAATATAAAAATATAAATTCCAAACATATCATATATGATAGATAAACAATTTGATCCGATGTATAATCTTGACGATTAATTCCATTATATTCCAACTTCCATAGGTGAGGTGTCATTCTTCGTGGCTTTGATGTAGTCTCTTCTTTCCCATTGAAAATATTTTTTTCATGAGTTCGATGCTTATGATTTCTATGGAGGAAGTGCCTATATTCATCAAACACCTACTTTCCTAAACTTGTTGAATGATGAGATTTCATCTTTGGACCAAAAACTGGACATGCAAATTTTCCCTTTGTTTGAAGACCTACAAGATCATATATAATTGGATTAAATATGTCAATTTTTATAATTATATATAATGAATATATTATTTTAAAAACATGCATGATATCTACTTCATAAAATTAAATATCGTTAAAGTGCAGTCGAACGTTATAACATACCACAAAAATGTGTTAGCCCTGGGGCATCATGAATTTTCCATACAAGCATTGCATGGAATTGAATTTTATTTGTCCTATTGGTCTAGATACGTCATACATAGTGACACCATTCCATAACTTTATTAACTCATTGATAAGAGGCTCAATATATACATTATATCTTTAACTTGGTACTTACCTAGTTGAATGAACATAAACATTACATAATTATTA
The DNA here is from genome assembly GCA_007258455.2 of Sequoia sempervirens. Classification (NCBI taxonomy): domain Eukaryota; kingdom Viridiplantae; phylum Streptophyta; class Pinopsida; order Cupressales; family Cupressaceae; genus Sequoia; species Sequoia sempervirens. Next base: position 22,585,122 of record VDFB02168118.1, read on the forward strand.
TAACCATTTTGCTACAATATATATAAATTAATGTACATGATTATTAAATGAAAAAAATATAAGTCGTTATGCAACAAATAAGATAAATGAGATGCTACTACGTTAAAGAAAAATGATGTAAACAAATACCTGGAACAATCATTGCCAACATTATGTGCTCCCTCTTTATTGACATCCATGGAGGAATGTTATTGTTGATAACAAAAATAGGCCACACCAAGTAAATAGATCTTAGCTCTCCAAATGGATTGACACCGTCTGCTACCAATGAAAGCCTAAGATTACGAGGTTCTTGTTTAAAGTGAGGTCATTTTTCCTCCATGTCCCTAAATGCAGAACCATCCATCGACATTCGAAGAATGTCATCTCCACTTTTATTTTGTGCATGGTAATCCATAAATTTTGCTAAGCTTTCGGACCTAAATAATCATTGCATACATGGAATAATGGGAATATAATGAAGAACCTTGTGAGGCACCTTTTTTGTTAGTTGATCTATTTGATATCTACTAATATGACATTCTAGGCATTTTGTTTCAAATTCATGTTTTTTATGATATATAATATGATCATTAGGACATGCATCTATTGCTTGATACTCCATTCCAATATCTTTCATAATGGAAAAAAATCTCGATATGAGCGAGGTAAAATATTTGATGGTGGTAAAAAAAAATCACCTATCAATCTATAACAAAAAAATAATTTATCAATATAAAGAATATTAATGGTACATATTTCATCATTTATTTACTAGTGATGAACCAACAACAAAAATAGATGAAAAAATATGACATATATGGCATACCTTAACATCTGTAAGATTGCTATGTTGGATAAACCATTCATAACCTTCAAGTTCACCAGCAACAGTACAATAAAGAGAAGAGTTGTTTGGGAGCCTTCATAAAGGGGCTCGTATGCCTTCTCAAGTACAAGTAAATCATGAACATCATCAAAGTCATCTCAATCATCATGATCAGCTGCGCCACTAAATGTGTCATGGATCAATGTGTTTGTACCATCATCTTCAACTATGTTTTCTAGCGCATGATCATCTTCTTCCATAGGATCATTAACTTCATCTTCGATATTCACAGCTCCATGTTCCTCCACTTGCAAAACCACATTATCCAAGCTGTGATAATCCATATCATGTGCCCTAGGGCCCCCACCTTTATAATAATGATCGAAACAAATAAACCATGATCATCATCAAGTGATTTTATATATATATATATATAAAATGTAAAAACGATATAAACATTTACAAAATCAATCAATATAAAGACATATAATGAACAATCAATATAAAGACATATAATGAACAACTTACCAATGGATGATAATCATGCCCCCCTTCAACATGACCATGTTGCCTACAATGTTTCTCAATTGTGATTAAAATTATTCTCATCTTTTAATCCCTTACAATTATTGCAAGGACAATAACATTTCCCATCACCCTTTCTTTTCAATCTAGCCCACAATCTAGCAAGTGTCTCTTCATTTTGTTTTGCACTAATATTATCTGACATGATTTTTCTTTACCAAGCTTGAATATTTAGATCTTCAAAAAAGATCAAACTCACACTCCAATAATTTTTAATCATAGACAGGTAACAAAATCTAATAATTCTGATATTTTGCACCAAAAAAATTTGGCCTATAACCTCCACAAACTGTCACAAGTATAGAAAATTTGCAAGTATAGAAAATTCGTAAGTATAGAAAAACATTATTGCAAGTATAGATAAATTGTCGAACTCAGTTTTATTTATTAAAAAACATTCGTCGAAACCCCAATGAATGTTAACCATATGCCTGTTGGCCCACAAATTAAGGAAGCTAACCATATGTCGGCCCACAAATTGATGGAAGGGGATGGTTGACTTTAAGTGTATGTCGAAATAGCGACAAAAATCATGGAGCGTCGCAATTTTGACGAACATTGGGCATAATTTTTTTTTAAAATTGAAAATTTCACATTAAATACACAAGTACCCGATGATACATCTAATTATACATCTTTTGTCAGAAAGTTTCATCGTATTTTGCAATCAAATGAGTTAGTGTTTTTTTAACACTTTTGGAGGATTCACAATTTCTCTTAAGGATTTGTTTCTTTTCATGTGCTTAGGACATACTAAATTTCTTTTGGGCTCTAAAAAAAACATCACAAAGGCTTTCAATTTTTACTACAAAGGGCTTAAAAAGAACTTTAAGACAAACTCACTAGATTTGGTTTGAGGATTAACAATTGAACAAGGAAATCTCCATATTTCATTTTTGGTGCTCTAAAAAGAATCAAATCATTGTTTTGTGGATTTAAAATGAACTAGTGCTTCTTTTTTTTGTAATTACTCACTCAAAGTAATATCATTAAAAGGGTGTATGCGCTTCTCTAGTGCCTCATAGCGATCTTGAGAATCAAAAGGCCTTTTGGTGACATTAAGTTGTGTAAGTGATTACCCACACACTTCAATTTGGACTTTAAAATTGAACAAATCTTGTGAGTGTGAGTGGAACATATTGTGTGTGTTCTCTCTTTGTTTCTCAACAAAGATTGATCGAACTACGGATATGTTTGCTCACTTTTTCTTATCTTAGAGGGCCTTCCTTGTGGGAAAAATTAATCACCCAAGGGAACAACCCAACCAGCAACATGTTAAATCCAAGCGACTTCCAACCGATATATAAGTGTGGGTCCTTGTTGAAAGGAAAGTATCACAATGGTCATCCCGACGAGAAGGGCAACAATGGTCTCTTGTCGAATGGGTGATCCCCCACAAACGGAAAGTCCATATTAAAACCCTTGTTTAGAAAAGGCCAAAATCCTTGATCTATTTGTTGGTGCAAGAACGATCGTTCTGAAGCTGCCCCACACTTTTACAGCTTTTAGTAGAAATGGAAAGTATGCCATGGGAGTTTCATGGGTACTGATGCTTGGCTTCCCCATATAAGTGAGTGTCATGGAGGGGAGCCAGTGGGGTCAAGTATCTAACCATTCATTAAAAGTAGGCATAGCTAGACTTGTCCAAGTGGGGATTCAACAAATATAGTCTTTCATAGCCATAGGGTTGTACTTGTTCTTAGAAACAAAACACTTTTCTTGTTCGTAAACATTTCAAAACAAACATTCAACATTATCATCAAACTTCAAACCCTTTAGGAAGCAAATATCTTTGACAAAGATTCATGTGTTATTGTTTTCCCTTGGGATTCTATCCTTAAAGGGTTCTAAATACTTGGATCTATATCTCAATTTGCTTGTTAAAGTCAACAATAGGTAACTTTTTCCTTGATTTCATCAAAGTTCCACATAATATACTTTGTGGGATGAGAAGAAGTTAAGACATTGGACATCTAGTTTCAAAAGATAATCAAGAAATTGATTGTGGTAAAAATAAGTCACTAAGCAAAGCTAAGAACAATTGAACCCCACACATGTATCTCAAATTATTTCACGCAAGATCAAAATCCGGAAACCAAATTCAAAACCTCTTAACCCAAAAGAACATCAAAAGCATCTCTCAATGCTCTATGAATTTAGACAAATATTTATTTTCAACTTTTATAGAAGAGCTTCAAGAAACAATCTCAATTGTACTCATTCTATTATTGTTAGAATCTAAATCTTTTTTAGGAATTTGAGCATCTTGTTTAGAGTAAAGCATGTTCTTCAAAACCAAGGTCTTGTAAGCAATAGTCTTTCTAGGTACACATAGGATCAAATCAAAACCTTCATCCATCTTTCAAACATCAAACCAAAATCATCCCACCAACAACTCTTGAAAATATTGAAATCATCCTTCATGCTAGACTTTTTGGCAAATCAAAATTAGTGAATCAAAATCCTTGAAATCAAACATCAAATCATCTTGTTTGGCTAGGTATATGTAGATGCATCCTTCTTCATCTGCTTAGTCAGATTATCATCAAATCATCTTGTTTAACTAGGTATATGTAGATGTATCCTTCTCCATATGCTTAGTTGAATTCTCATCTTGTTTGAATAGGTGTGGGTAGATGCATCCTTCTACCTACACTTAGTCAAATTATCATATTGTGAGCAATTCTATCCCATAGATGGCATCCAACATCTTGCGATCTATTTGTTCATTATCCAAAATCAAATAAATTAAAAAAAAAAAAACCAAATCAAGGTCAAAAATCAAAATCCAAAAATCCAAGAATCCAAAATCAAAATCCAAAACAAATCCAAGAATCCAAAAAAGTCCCAAAATTCTAGCATCCCCTCAAGATCTTCTAAAGAGTTCAAATCATTCATATCACCCATCTTTCACACATTTTCATCATCACCCCTTTGATCCTTAAGACATCCTAAATTTTCTCTTTTGTACCTAAAGTTAGATCAATCCAAAGAATTAGAGATTCATCTCCCCCATTCTTGAAAATTGATCCCTATTTTGTGGTGCAAGCTAGAGAAGAACATGGAATATAAACTTGCTCTATACATCATGAGTAATCCAAACCAATTGAACTTTCAAACCCTTACAATGTCGATTGATTATTCAAACTCACATTTATACAATCCATACATGGGATCATTATCTCCTACAAACCTCAATGATACAACAAATGTGAGTATTCCTAGTCAAAATTTTGGAACACCCTTCCTGATAGTAGATTTAAATCCAAGTCCAAACCTACAAATATATCTCAACCAAACACTCAATGCATGAGTCTTCCACAAAACAACATCATCGCACCAAATCCATACATGCCAAATATGAATACACCAAGTTTTACAAACATGAGCATTTTAAATCCACACTTGGTAAACTTTGGGATAGATACGTTTACAAATCACACCAATGTTATTCAAAGTCCAAGCAATATGTTGACAGCTCCATGTATTGATCCAAGTCAAGGTGACAACATGCAAAACAAAAGTTACCCAAATCAAGGCAATATGTTTCCAAAACAAAACAATGTTTAATTCTAACCTATCATACCAAATCTAAACAACATCCCAAATTAGAACATTGCCCTAGATCAATCACCACATCTCCAAAGCCAATCACCACAAGGTCAATATAAAATCTTGCAAGGTAACAAACAAAAATACACACCCCTTGGGAAATCAATCGAATCAATCATGCAACAGTTGGTGTAGGAAAAACTCATCACAGTTCCCACATATGACAATTATCAAGATCCCTTAGTAAAATTGTTGTGGTACAATGAAAATCACCTTTATGATTATCACAAAACAAAGGGACACACAACATCAAATTGCATTACGCTCAAAAATCTCATCCAGGACCTTATTGATCAAAAAATAATAACTATTGAAGACAATGATCAAGATTCAACTACTAGTGATAGCAGTGATAACCTCTCAACCAATAATCATGTTGAAAATGTCTCTACATCATCCAATGAGTTAAGGGACATATCTCAAGAATTTATTCCAAAGCATGATCAACATCTTTCACCAAGGTCTAGCAATTATTTTTTTGAAAACATATGGACATCCTTTGACTTCATGACATTTGAGCCACTTCCTATGCCTAATGAAGATATCCAAGAATCCTTTATAAGCCATTCATTCTTTGAAACTGACCCCTGTCAAGAACTTGATCCAAAGCATGTCAAAAGCAATTCTGAAATTATTCAAGATCAAGAATTTGCATCTCCAAGCTACTACAATGATGTAATGGACACTCTCCTATCTATACAAGATGATCATATATGCATAGCACATACTTCTTCATCTACCCATGAGATGCTTTCTTTGGATGGACACGTAGATGATCTTCATTAAAAGCAGGATTCCTTTACTCCTTATATCTTTACACGAAAAGAGCAGGTTATTGATTCATATGGTCAAACTAAGTTGTCAACATTAGGATCAGATTTATCCCAAATTCAGATTGAGGAAATCATGTATGAAGATATCCAGCATCATCCACTTAGAGAAACAAGTCAAACAAAACATGATATTCCAGAGTTAGCAAAACAAAAAATTGAAATAACATCATCTGCAGTGGTCATTTGTCAGAGCATGCTTACTAAACAAGACATCTCAAAACAATTAGAATCAAAGAAAAAGGTGCTACTACCACCATACTAGGGGCAACTTTGTCTCAAGAAAGCATCAACATAGGGAGCACGAAGAATCCTTATGATGAAACTGATGCCAATACTACAACCAGCCATGTCATGAATCTTCATCCACCCATCACCCCATCCAAAAATTGGGACCAATATCAAAAGAAGGATGTGAATCAAAATAAGAAGAACATCATCAAAGAAAAACAAGTTGGGAAGCATAATGGACAAATAGGGAGCACGAAGAATCCTTATGATGAAATTGATGTCAATACTACAACCAACCATGTCATGAATCTTCATCCACCCATCACCCATCACCCATCCAAAAATTGGGACCAATATCAAAAGAAGGATGTGAACCAAAATAAGAATAACATCATCAAAGAAAAAAAAAATTGGGAAGTATAATGGACAAATAAAATACAAGTGGATACCAAAGAATACAAAGAAAGATTATCCCTATCAAACTCCATTAGTCAAAGAAACTATGGGGAAAAATTAAAAAGGGAAATGTATCCATCAAAGATGTCCACAAAGGCAAAAGCAGGCTTCTCAAGCAATGTACAAAGTATATCAATTAGTTGGTCCTAATTCCATGCACACTTTCATATCCACCCATCATTGCTCATCTTCCCAAGTTTGGAAAATCAAAGGTTCCAAACTATCAACCAATCTATATTTTATCCCTAAACACACCCCATCCACACCTCCATGCATGATATCCAATTCTCACATTGACCATGTATTTTCATCCACCCCTCATCATAAGGATTCAAAAGGCACTCTATTGCGATTGTGCGCACAGAGACAGAGTTAACTCTGGTATCAATAAAGCAGATCAGGAATCTCAAAATTTGCATTCAAGTGCACGTATCTTGGCAAAGTAGCTTCTTAGAGCAGGATATCGATGGAACATTATGACAAAAGCATCTACATCGACACCACCAAGTGGTTCAATATGAGCTTAAAATCTTTCAAAAAAATACAAAAAAAAATGAAAAAATATAAAATAAAATAAAAAACAAAAAATGATTGAAAACAGTAAAGAGAAAAATCATCCTCTAAAGTGAAAACCACTACGGTGGCGCTTTAAGTAGGTACCATGATGAAAACCTGTCAAACAGGCGTCATGGGTAGAATCAAGCATCAATGTGCGCCAGTTCAGGTGAAAGCATCTCATCTCATCCATGATAAATTCAACATTCCATCCATCTTATCCATAATAAATCCATGCATCCATAAACCATTTATCCAACCCATCTGCATCCATAGTCCAAGTTATCTTGACAAATTTTGGTGTACACTTTACACTTGATTATGGTAAACATCTTGACATGGGTCATTTTCATTGATCCTATCCCTACCCAACATTATGTGAGCCATGAAGCATTATCCAAATGAGCATCCTCTATTCAAACACCTTATCTTATTGCAAGATAATCCATATCCATCCATCCATACATCTATCCAAGCATCCATCCATGAAATTTCAAACAGTGCTAGACACTAGGGGAAAATATTTTTGTCTTGCTTCAGGAATAAATCTTGATCTATATCCTCCAACTTATGTGGTGATTTGAACATTGGAAAATGTGAAATTAAATTGGTCAAAACATTTGTGAGCCAAAATCCAAATCACTAGCCCATGGCATGTTTTGACGAGAAGATGTTCCTTATCAAGTTTTATCTTTCATCGAACATCAATCAAAACAATCAATATCAATCACATCTAATTTGCACTTTAGCATCACATCAAATCATTCAAAAAAAAAAAATTCCAAATCAAGCTTCAACCATGATCAATCAAATCCAATCGATACATCACCATCTTGGGATATCCATCCTAATCCTCGTGTTGCTTAACACTATCCTTGCATTGTTGTGCATCCTCAACAATGTTATCATCATCAATCCTAATCAATCAAACCCTTGCATTGTTGTGTATCCTCAACAATGTTATCATCATCAATCCATCAATCTGATCAATCAACCATAGATTGGTTTTCAACAAGATCCCAAAACAGATCACTGATATCATCACATGTATCCTTATCCAAATCGTCAAAATCATACGAAAATCCAAAAACATCCAAAACATATCAATATCCAAAAAATTCATAAAATCTCATAAAACCCCAAAACATTTGAAAATTCAAAAAATCAAAACATTTGTAAAATCTTGAAAATACCAAAAACAGCCTCAAAACATTTTAAAAACTCCAAAAACATCCAAATATTTGAAAAAATTCATCCCCATCTCACTTTCACCCAAAATAAACATCCACTCATAACAAACAATCAGCATCCTCAACCTTTGGTGAAATAGTCGGAAACAAGTCTAGTAAATCAAAAAGTAAAAACTTAAACGTCAAAGTCTCAAGTTTAGGATGGTACGTAAACAAGTTGGTCAACTCTTTGTGTCAATAGCCTATCATCCAATCAATCATTTGATATCGTCATTTCCTAGGATGCATCCTTCCAACAATGGACATCAACATTAGGCATCACTATAGTTTAGTCTTGGCTAGCAGTATTGAAGAACATTAGCTTGTTTGTTTACTTTATCTTTGTCTTTTGACTTATCTTTTTGCGCTCATTTCAATCACCTCTCGATGATGTCCCAAATGAAGGGATTTAGAGAGAAAGAAATGGGGAAACGATCATTATCTTTTTATCTGTTGTGCTTGTTGGATATTCTTGTAATATAACTTGGTCATGTGCGCTTTGTTTAGGCGTAGGGAGGGTGTTTAAGATATTTTATTGACCACATAGGAAGGCTTTCTTTTCTATGTTTTGGTCTGAGATGTTTGAAATATCTAAACTACATTTTGAATAAGGTTTTGTAGGCCAAGTGTGAACAGGAGTACTCCTATCTAATTGTCAAGTCAAAGTCCATCACACTAGGTGCAATGCCATCCTGGTTTTTAATACATTGATGCATCGTGCCTACGTGTGTTATCAAACATAAGATAATTGGTCCTTTTAAATCCTAACTCCTCAAAAAATCATCATCATCATCATCATCATCATCTTGTATCTTGTTGGAATCTCTTACTTTCTTCACTAACATGGTACCATGGTAGTTAATCAAAATTCATCATCAATGCATCCATCCCGCATCCACAAATTGTCAGCATATTGCATATCGCATATTGCATATCATATAGGAAATATTAAATCATATCACATGCATTGCATTTCCATCATTTGCATAATATAGATTGGTTATTCTAAGCATTTCATCATTTAAGCATGTGCATTCATTTGCATCATCATAAAACATAATTTTGCATTCATCATATCATAGGCATCATCATAAGCATCATATAAATACATCACCATATAATGCATGAGAAAAGGTAAGGAAAAAGAAAAAAAGATTGCATTTCATCCATTAAGGGCATAATATAGATCTGTTAATCACATAATCATTGCATTTTGCATCATCATATCATAGTAGAAAAGATATCAAAAAAGATAGCATCTCATCACATTTGCATCATCACATAGAACATAATGCACATCATAGCATCATTGCATCACATTGCATAGCATATAGAAAGTAAAGGCATCCATAAATAAGAATAGAGCACATGGCATCGAATCATCATATCATATATATCACCCAAATAAACAATGTCATGGTACAAAATCATATCAAAATATACATGTGTATGTCAATAATTACAATGGCCCATCGGGCTATCAAAAACAAGCCCATGGGGCACAAAAAGAATCATGTCTCTAATCAAAAATAGCCTAACCCCCTTGCCACCTTCTCTCTCTCTGTGGTCCTCTACAAGTCTATGGCCTGTCCTCTGTGAAAAGTTTGGGACTCAACCTGGTCTCGACATAGCCTAATAATAGTGCATCCTATAATAATCATCCTCCTGGATGGCCTCCCTATATGATCGAAGCAGTACCTTGCTTCAGGAGGAGGACACTGACATACTCTCTATCTGTTGTTGTCTGCCCATCTCTGTTATTGCCTGTAGCTCTGCAGCTTTTCTCTACTAGACTGCCTGGTCCTGCTCTAACCATAGTTGATCTCTCTCAGTTGTCAGTACTTGTACCAGGGCTTGTAACTATAAAATCTAACCATTTCTAGGATATGGCTAGAGAGGTGGTTGCACGGTTGGTTGATCTCGATCCCCATCTCTAGGTGGTGTCGGGACCCTATCTTGGTACCCCTCCTGTCTGTTATGCTGCCCCTGGTCCTAATCCTATCTCGGGACATCCTGGTGGGGCTGATCCTATTGATCACTATCCTAATCTAGTGGTGGTCCTCCATCTCTGTCTCTATCTCTACCCCCTTGGCCTCCCTAGTCTTGGCCTCGACCTTCCCCTTTACCTTTGGCCCTGCACTGAGCAGATGGTGTGCTTGGTACTGTCATACGAAGAGGTGTCCTGAACCAATCCCTGTATGCCTGTGTAGTCCCTGGGTTGGCCTGTCCCTGATCATATGGCCATGGCCTAGCAACCAACTGCATAAAACTTTGCACTGCCTCATGTGCAGGAATATATCAACCCTAGGAGCTTTGGCTTGTCATCCATGCAAATATTGCCACATATTGATTGTTCGTTCTATCTTGTGACTCTCTAAACTATCTTTGTACTCTACCTAGCAAGTACATCTCGAGCATTGTGTGTTGCCTGCCCTACATCAGTCTTTCCTAGCGGGTGAAAAAGAGTTGTTGAACATCGTCAAACAATGTGGGTCATCCAAGGTATGGTCGGCATGTAAATTCTCTCATGTCATCCAGGACCCTCCTCCAATGAGGAATCTCATGTTGTCCTATGTGGGTGAAGAAAACACCTCCTCTATATTTCTAGACAATTGGATCATCTGGCTCCATTGTAACTGGAATAACCCTTGAACAAAGCACAACAATGTGCTCCCAAGCCCAGATGTGCAGGAGTGTGACCCCTGCCACAAGTGCTCTTCTGTCTAGGTATGCGAACTTGTGCAAATCTTTGTATAGTGAGGCTAGAAGAACTGGCTCCCACGCAAATAATGTCTATCGTCGAACCATGTGCTCCCAAGCGAGCCTACATCTAGGACTGAAGTATTAGCCCCACTAATCTAGTGTGATGAAACTTGGTATGATGGCTACAATGACCAAGTGGTAGGATGACACAGCAAGCCTGTGGTGCTCCAACTCAATCTGACCCTCACAAAATACAATCTAATTGATTCCCACCACATTATAGCAAGCCTCCCTCTTGGAATCCACATCGTAAATCATGTGCTCTCTTTAAATGTGTAATCTCAGTATTTTCCACACATCCTCTAGTGTGACTGTGGCCTTGCCTGTCAAAAGGTGGAAAGAGGATGTCTCGATGTGCCATCTCTCAACGAGTGTCTCATCATACCAAAGTGTGTCCTCTAGGGTGTTGCATATGCAATGTACCACAGTCCCATATGTCCTAGGTACTCCTGTTGTTGATTAGGTAGATCATCAAAAATTCTAAAAAGATCTTGGGACCTATGCTCGCTAGAGTAAAGTATCATTGTCTCCTCCTGCATCAAGAAAGTCACTGCATTAAAAAAATCATCAAAAAATCATGATATTGGTTTGTCTAGGCATCCTGAAACAACCTCAACATCATTGTCTATGGGTGCGGTGTACATAGTTTGTGAACTCCAAACTGTGCCACTAGGAGCTTTAAACTCCCAAACTCCACTGTAGTGTCACAGTTTGAGAAGGCAGCTTAGTTTAACCTAAATCCTAAGTTTCAAAGAGGACCACGGTGGTGCACTTTACACATGCGACTAGGTTTGGAATTTAAACCCTAATTCCAAACTGTGTCGCGGTGTCGCTAATCGCGACTACAGCGTTGTTTGAGGTTGTGTGGCATCGATTTGAACTTTCCAGCGGCACTATATTTTTCTCCTAAAAACTAAGTTTCCTAAGCTATTAAATGCACACAAAAATCAAAAAATGAAGTCAAGGAAAGTTGACTCACCAGTGCTCTAGTGTCGGGTAGCCTCTAGTGTGTGCATACTCTATCTGAAATGTGTTGAGGAAGCTATCATTGTGCCATCTCTCTGAAGGGTTAGAGCTCAAATTTGCAAAATCTTTAAAGGTTGAATGAAAAAATGAATTGGAAGTGGCCCCTTGAAGCCTATTTAAGCCTAAAAATTAGGGTTTTTTACCCTGTTTAGATGTACTACTAGGGTTTTGGTCCCCTGATCCCATTTTCGCCCAACTGTAGGCCGTTTTGCATCATTTTTTGTGTTTTGTCTCATTTTTTGGCATCCTGGAGCCTTTTTGGACCTGCCGGACACGTCCTCTTTTTTGCTAGATCACCCAAAAAAATAAAATTTTCGTCTAATCTCTCGAGGGGGTAATATGGAAACATGTTTCATCCACTAGGGTAGCATTGGGGCATTTTGAAAATTAGAAAAAAATTGGCTTTTGATCAAGACATGTTTATTCTTTGAACCAACACAACAAGTGCATCGCTTCAAAGAGGGGAAAAATGTAGATGCGTAAAATGTACTAATTGACATTACACATCTAATCCTGATTTTACTAACACCATTTCATCCTAAATCACCCCTTTATCTAACCATTTAATTGAATAGCCTTTATTTGATTAAATTCATCAAGTTTCCTCTCTTAATTAAATAAATCATTTATCTAATTAAGTCTTTCTCTTTTGTTAATTAAATTAATCACTTTGATTTAATTAATCCTATGTCTCTATTTAATTAAATAATTCATTTTATTTAATTAAATCTCTAAAGTCATCTTATTAAATTAAATAAATTAAACCTTATTTGATTTAATCTAACATCATCCCCTTTAGTTAAATAAATCAAAATATTTATTTAACTAAGTCTAAATCATTTTCCTCTCATCTTTTGATTTAAATCAACCCAAAAAAATCTAAGTCAAAATTGTCACATCACCTAACCCTCTCTTATTTAATCAAATCCTAATTAAATCCTAATCTTAATCCATGTCCCATCCTCTAGCTTTTGTCACTTGCACATGAAAATACATTTAATTCATTTATTAAATCTCTATTTTCTCTCAACTTGGCATCTTTAGAGAATATTCCTTCAAATTTGAAAATCCCTCCAAGTGGACTTTGTCCTTCCAACAAGACATTCATTCCTTCTTACATGTCCTTGTGCATTGAGCCAAGTGGCATTTAAGTCATTCCTTTTTCCCTCTTACATGTCATTTCACTATTTTCAAATTCCACCTAATTGCATTTATGGGCACATTCATCAAAAGGTGTATATCCTTTGCCCATTCACATCATGACAAGTGGTATTTGGCCATTGGTTGAAATTTAGTCCCACATTGCTTCATTTTGGGCATTTCTCCATCTTTTCTTTCTATAAATAAGAGGTTTCTCTCCTCATTTGATCATCCACAATTTGAGAAAACTTATTATACTCAATTTCATCTTCAAGCATTGCCATTTTCATCAATTTTATCAAAGTCTTAGCTAGGTTATGCAAGTTTTTCATCATGGAGCTCAAGTAAATCTTCAACAAAGTGGATCAATCTTCATCACTCATCAACATTGCATCGTGGGAATTGGGAAAGGGCCAATTTTCACATCAAATTGGCACCAATTCCCCCATGGGATCAAGAGTTTGCTTGCTTAGTTAGGTTTTCATTGTTTTATCATTGTGTGCTTCATTCTTATTTCCTATTTTGAGTATTGCTAATGGATTTCATGGGGAATCTTGAAGGCATTTTGGAGGAGTTTTGGAAGCTTCTTTTTTGGCCTTGCCACTGCATCCAACTAGAAGTTTCTAGAAGGACATTTATGGGGCAGTTGTTTCAAAAATGCATAAGTAAATTCAAACAAAGTTTTTGAAGTTATAAGTTATTTCTTCCCAGCAACATTGTAACTCATTTTAGTAGTTATCTTTCAGTGGGAGTAGCATTGTAACTCATTTTAGATGGACTTTTAGAGTAGTTCATACCTTGATGATTAATGAAGTTAAGTTTTTTTACCTTCTCATTTTTTTACTATATCGTATGCATTTTAATTGATTGATGCAACAACTTTTGGAGTTACTTATTTCCTTGTGGTTATGTCTTAGTGTTAGCATATTTAAATAGAAAATTATGTAATTTGTAGGTCATAGGTTGTGTTTAAAATCATAATGTAAGTTTAAGGGTTTAAGGGTTGAGGGTTGAGGGTAGAGGGTAGAGGTCGGTTTAAGGGTTTAGGGTTTAAGGGTTGAGGGTTGAGGGTTGAGGGTTGAGGGTTGAGGGTTGAGGGTTTAGGTTGAGTATTTAAGGTTTTAAGGGTTGATGGTTTAGGGTTGAGGGATAAGGGTAAAGAGGGAGGGATGGATGGAGGGAGAAGTGACATAGAGAGAAGGAGAGAAGAGGAGGGAGAGACAGAGATATATGAGGGTTGAGGATCCAATGTATAGGGTAGAGGGTTGAGAGTTGAGGACCTATAGGGTTGATGGTTTAGGGTATTGGGTTGAGGGATTAGGGTTGAGGGTAGAGGGTAGAAGGTTTAAGGGTTTAGGGTTTAGGGTTTAGGGTTTAAGGGTTTAGGGTTGATGGTTAAGGGTTGAGGTTAGAGTGTTTAGGGTATAGGTTTGAGGGTATATGGTTGAAGGATTAGGGTTGAGGGTCCAATGTATAGGGTAGAGGGTATAGGGGTTGAGGGATTAGGGTTGAGGGTTGAGGGATCTTTTGATGCAAGTGAAATGTAGGCAAGCAATTGAAGGCCAGTGAATATTGGTGAAGGATTTTTTGTTCTAACACCCCTAATCCCTTAACCCTTAATCCATGCTAGATCAGAACAATTAGGCACTAAATTAGGTGCTAAATTAGGTGCTACATTAGGCGCTAAAGCAGGCTCTAAAGTAGGCACTAAATTAGGCATTAAATTAGGCACTAATGCCAGTGCAAAACTCAGTGCTAATTTGGGCACTAATTTAGGTGCTAATTTGCACCTAATTTAGAGCCTACTTGTTTTGATCGGTACAAAAAAGTCAAAAATAGTTCCATCCTAATAAATAGCACCGATTTTTTCAAAAAAATGGAGAAAATATATTAAAACAGTGAGTGGAAGCAAAAAATAGAGCAAAAAAGGGAGCTAATCATAGGGATTTGTTGTAGTGATATGTCCCAGCCTTTTGTGCAAATCCAACTTTCATCTTTTTGTGTAGTGAAACAATTCTATCCATTCAACTCTCTAAGATGATAAATGTCACTATATGTCCTGCTTCCTTCCGTGATCAGTTCATCGATATTTGATTTCATGATTTCACAACCTTCAGCATTAAAAGATAGTGTGTATCCTTTGTCACACATCTAACTAACACTTAAAAAATCATGCTTTAAACCTTCAATATACAAAAAATCATGTGTCCTTATTCTACCACCATCAAGACAAATTACCCTTAACAAATATTTTAGCAATTGAATTATTTCCAAGGGTCATTGAACCACCTTCAAATTTCTTGAAATTTATGAACTTACTCTTATCTCTAGTCATATGTCTAGAGAAACCATTAACTATGATCCAAATATTCTTCTCCTTCTGAGAATGTAGTGTAGTTTGAGCAATCATTGATTTTTTAACTTCTCTTTAGGAACTTTCTTCCAAACCTTTTTTTATTCATGACTTCTACTTTCTAATCCTTTTCTTCCACTTTTCAGTAGCACGGGACACAAAATTGCTTTTGCAGTTCCTTGCAATGTGTCCAAAGTTGTTTCACTTGAAATAAATGATATTGAAATTGTACAACTCGGCGCAAATGCATTGCTACTGATAAAGTTATTTCTTCTTAACAAGGCTCTTTTGCAATCCATAGCTTTATGAACAAAAGTATTGCAATTGAAACAATAACCAAAGAAGGGAAAATTTAACCTAGTATTGTATCCATATCTTCTAAATCTTCTCCTTTTATTCTACACTTGAATGAAGCCATCATTGTGTGTCATGATTTCAACACTTTCCATGGTTGTTTTAGACTTCAAACTTTTGGAGCCTATCACTTTCAAACTTTCCTTAGTAGTCTTCATAGTTTGTTTTGTCACTTTCTTTTGATCATAAAAACCTATTCTAATTTTGACATGTGAAGCTCTCTAACTTCCCAAAATTTTATCTAGGGTTTCATTACTTTTACCAAACTTTATCTGTAGCTGCTAGTTCACTTTCTCAAGCTCTTTTCTTACTGTCACAATTTCTACTTCCAACTTTTCACAATCTTTATCTCTTGATAGCGACTTTTCTTTCATATCTTCTTCAATTCCTTTTTCTTCTTCAGTCTAGATCTTAAGATCAATAATCATCTTTTTTGCTTTCTTCAATTCCTTTGATACCTTTTATTTAGCTATCACTTCTATAATTTTATTTTTCAATATTGTGATTTATTTTCCAACACATATTAATTCTTCCATGAGATCTACCTCTTCTACATTTTTTTGGAACCCATTTATGTATCTCCTTCAACATTCTCAAAATCCATGAATATACCCTTTTATTTTTCTTCTCAGGGTATATCTTCATCTTCTTCTTTAGTGGAGTAGTCTTCTTCCTCATTAGTGTAGAAAATTTTATGTTTCCTCTGACCTTTAAGCTTCTTTTTTTAAATGAATTATTTCCATTCTTTGCCTCAGCATTGTTAGTATTCTCATGGGGATACTTATCCATAAAATTTCCTACTTCTCTACAATTGAAACACTTGAAAGACATAATTTTCCTTTGTACAAACCAGAACCTCTTTGTAGCTTCCTAACAAAATTTGCTTCTTCTAGATCTGACCCAAAATTAGAATCTTGATCAACCTGCTTAATAGAAACTTTGAAAGCAACCTCTTTCCTTATAGAATCTTCACTTTCAAATCTCATTTCAAATGTAGTCAAATTTCCATGCAATTCAATCAATTTTAAATTATTTAGATCCTTAGCTTCCTCAATAGAATATATTTTAGGATCATACCTTCTAGGGAGAGATTTGAGTTCCTTCTACACAATAATCTTCTCTTCCAAACTCTCACCAAGACCTAGAATATGGTTGACGAATTCATCAACTCAGAGCATGAATGTAGCAATGTTCTCATCTTCTCTCATATTCAAACCTTCAAACTAAGCTCTATAAGTTTTCAAATTTTCCTCTTTGACTTTGTCATCACCTTCATAGATTTTCTCCAATTTATCATATATGTCTTTTGTTGTTTTTCACTGCATCACTTTCAAAAATTCAAAATTAGTCAATCCACATAAATAGCATTCCTTGCCATAGAATTGATTTCACAAGCCCTCTTTCCAATATGATCCCTAGGAGGGTTTTTAGGAGGCTCATATCCTTCTACAACTCACATCCAGATGTCAATTCCTAAAGCCATCAAATAGAAATCCATCTTAACTTTAAAATGCAAAATTGGATCCATCAAAGATTGGTGCTTTGTTTCCAAAAATACTTTCTTGTGCCATCCCAAACCTACCTTAAGTTGTTAGGATTCTTCAAAGGAACTCAGCTCTTATTCTAATTAAAGGGCACACTATGTACTAAGAGGGGGTATGAATGAGTAGATCAAATTTATTTAAAACTCTTAACTCAAATGCATATACTTAAATCAAAGCAAAAATTTAATGATCAAGGAACAACATAAGCACACACATTTGCACAAATGAACACCAAATATATGTGGAAACCTAGGATAGGAAAAAAAACAGAGATAAAAGTTGCTTGGATCTACTACCCAAATCTAGCCTCACAATGCAAAAATACACAAATGAATTTTACACACTGAAGTAGGCACCAACCTACCAAAGACAACAATCCCCTATTATGTTTGTAGGCACCAACCTACTGGAGACACCAATCCCCAAATGAAACAATACAACATGTAGAACACAAATCCTATCAGAATACAATGATAAAGCTTGTGGATCTTTAAAGTAACTCAACACGTGCCAAAGTTATAGCTAACACTCTTCCTCACTACATGTAATCTTCTAATACAGGAACGCACAATGGAATGCAATTCTTCCTTTTATCTTCACCACCTTCTCTTCAATTTACACCAATGACCATTTTTTCTTTACATAGGTGTAATTCTAATTCATACGATCATACACAGATACATGTTGATGCATCTAAAAATTTAAAATATGTACATGACATTACATTAACACTCCTCCATGTCGGTCAAGGATCCACAAACAATCCAGACAACATAGGGTGGACCTAAATTCAAATTACATGAAATGTGTAACACCATGGTCTAAAAGTAAATTTTCTTTCCAAGTCATATCTTAACACCACAAGAAAGATTTGAATTTTGCATGCTACTAGTCATTGTCGCACATGCCTTGAACACAAACAGGTTGATAGATAGGAACATAGAGCCTTTTGTCACTTCAAACTTCTTACACAATGAACATCATCTTTAAAAACTTAAGAATCTAATAATACTAGTGTAGACATACTCTCCTTCCAAACCATAGGGAAAAAATGTATTTCAAAAAGAAATGCTAACCATAATTGCATTGCCAGAGAAATCTCTCTACCTAAAAGATATCCTTGAACAAAAACATATTGATACAAAATTATGAACCACCACAGACATAGAGAATAGATACAAGCAAGATATTTCAAGTATACAACAACAATTGATAATATATATTTCTTGATTTTACTTCCTAACAATAAAGTCACCAACACTTAACAGACTAAACTTCTGACATACAACTCTTTAAGTCAAGGGGAATATAATGATAATTCAAAGTAATCCTCCAATATATTTCATCTTTGAAAAACTTATGACTGCAAACTCTATCATTATTGACAACCTTTGACATCAATGACAACCTATGTTCAACACATACAACCTAATATTTAACTTTATTTGTTTTAAAATCTTACTTTACCCTACAAAGAACCACCATACTTTGTTTGAACTCTATGATAGAACCACTAGAGACCAAAATGTAAATTTTAACAATATAAAATCTCATGAATATGCCTATGGCTAATCTACATAGAAAATTCTCAAGGTTCCCTTGCATTAATCATCTTAGGTTAGAAAAAAATTAACCCCTTTCTGTAGATGATAATTGAATTTTTATAAGTTAAACTCCAACTAGTTAATCTCAATTAGGAACAATCACAAGCAAGAGTTAGTAAGATTCTGATCAAAATAGAGTTGAGGTAGCCAACATTTCCAAAAAAAATCCGTAAATCCATCCCAAGTAAGACCTAAGGAACTCAATATCTTTTTGTTTATCCACCATGTGGATGCTTCTCTAGCTAGCTAAAAGGCTCCCCAAATGGCCTTTTATTATTTCAAAATATTTATCCATTTTTGTGAGCTATGCTTCAGTTGCATCCCCACTAGTGGTTCCCTCAAACCTAGGAGGGGTGACCTTCCTCATATCTCGTGATAACTCATTTGTAAGTCATTTCCTCTTGCTTCCTTCAGATCTAGATTGGGATTCATCTTTTTCATGATCACTTGTCTAAGAATGATCATGGAAATTTTCTCCTTCCTCTCCATTAGGAACTTCCTATTCTTTCCTTTCCATTCCCCTTACCACTTGCTCAAGGTGTCCAATTCTTTCTCTAGTCTCATTTATCATGGCCAAAATTCAATCCAATTTAGCCTTAGATTTTTTTGCACGTTGGCCCACCTCTTAGCTACCCCCAAGGTTGGTTCTTGTTCTAACTATTTTCACAAATAGTATTCCACCTAGAGGTTTCATTTCAATTAGTTCCTGTTATGGCTTACTTAGCATTCTAAACATTTTTAAAAAAACAAACATTCATTCACAAATAAGTTGAGAGAATAATTTTGCACAATTTTTGTCAAATCAAAAATTTTAATTAGATCAAAGGATTCCAAATATCATTGTATTTACATTGAGTGACTATTCATATAGTTTAGGGGAGAATATCCCTCAAATTCACTTTCCAATACATAGCTAAGTGGAGCATATCCCTCAAATTTTTGTTCCAATACATTGTCAAAGGATGCATAACCTTCAGACTCACTCTCAAATACATAATTTCGAGGGACATATCTACCTGATTCACCACTAGAGGTAATTACAATAACTTCTAACATTGGAAGAACATGAGGATCCCTAAAAATCATGGCAATACTAACACTCCATTCCAAGGGAATACCCCTCGAAAGTGGTACAAAATCCGATTTTGGAGGAGATAGGAGGTACAAAGTTAGTAGTTGCATGCATCATCTTTCTTTCTTGACTGATGTGGGATAGGGCATGACTAAATTTCTCGGTGTCACTCAACCATATGGTGTTGTCATAATTTTTCCCCTTTATGGTTCTATCAATACCTTCCCTTTCCTTCTTGGCCTTGAGGTAGTGCTCATTCTCGATTATTGACTTTCTTACAGTCATCTTGAGATGCACCATCTTGGCACAATAAGTCCAAACATTAGATTCATATAATATTGGATCAAATTCAACATAGTAAGCTCATAGGTTCCAGAGTTGAACCTGGTTTCTCTAATACCACATGTAACATGCTTGATGTTTTACCTATTATTTTCACCTAAGTCTTAACCCACATGTGAATTCACCATTACACAGTAAATTTTTTTAATCTAAATAACAAATGCATATTTGAAATAATCTTATTCCAATTCCCATTGCATTTCAATAATAAAGATGCATATTTAAAATAATCCCATTTCAAATTTTCATTTCATTTCAATAAATTAACATTACATAATCCCAAGTAATGATTACAATTTCATATACATATTTTCATAAAGATATAAGATCATGATTACATACATAGCTTTTGCTAGCTCAATATAATAAAGTACAAATGGTCTATATTTCCTTGCTGGCATACATCCTAAAATTTTGGCTTCCTACTGTGTGAGGGAGAGCATCACCCAAGTGCTTTTCCACCAACCACAAACTTACTACAGTCCCCCACACATCTACCAAATTGATAAGATGGACCTACCCTTCAACAAAGAGTTTAGTCTATTATCCCTCCTAATGTTAATAGCCTACCTGAGCTTAGTGTTGTGTCCTACATATACTATATTTATCATACAATGGATACCCACCTACATGCATGACATTCCTAGCCTAGTTATGCAACCCTGGCCCATAGTGAACCGATAGTGTAAACAATGGCAACTTACACTACTTTGGCCAAAGACTTGATCACTACATTCAAATTCACTATAAAAAGTGGTGTATCACCTCTATGAAGTGGATGACATATGTTCACCCACTCTATTGCTCAATTTGGTAAATACTATGACCATACTAACTTATAATGAGTCTATTCCATATCATGATTCCATTCATAAAGAGATTAAATATACAAGTGATCTAATAGACCACCTAGGTTACTTTCAACCTTGGTTTATCCTAATTCCCAAGGACTAACCTTATTAACCTCAAGGTTTATTTAGCATTATAAGCTAACCATTCCAATATAGCACTTCTATGAAATATGGTTTCCCATCCTATACAAGTTTGCATAACCTCACAAATTGGCATTCACAATCACAATACTTCTATTTTGACATTTCATTTTATGTCACCATACATTTTCCTATGATAGCCCGGATATAATAAATCATTACCTTTGCAAAAATAATCTCATATCTCTATATAATATATATAACAAGCTTTACGTAATACACATGCTAATTCCTTAAGCATTACAAGCACATGACATTTCAAATCAAAGGAGAATAATAAGTAGAAATACTAGCATCCCTAGATAGTTCATTTCCAATAAGAATTGTCTCAAGCTCAATCTCAAGACCTCGCTTGTTGCTCCTTCTTCAACTTAACTCTTCTTCTATCCTCTTTCAACTCTCAAACTTACAACAAATAACTAAGTAATTCCCAATAACTCTCTTACTTCTCTCTATTGCACTCAAAATCACTTTGCACAAAAAAACTAAAGCAGCATGTAAGCCAATGAAATTATCAAAGGAATGAATGTGCCAAAGACTAAAGCATTGCCTCTATTTATACTAAGAATTGATAAGCTTATTGCTATAATTTTGCTACTCAATTCACCACCTTTTCTCTCCCTTTTCTCTCCCTTTTGACACCACTTAAACTCTAAACACAATAAAAAATGAACTCTACTCCATAACAGGTCGATGTGGCTTCCAAAAAAATTATAGAGAAAACACATAAACAGTCTAGAATGAACAGTCCTCTTACTCAAGGATGAGTCGCCCCAAAAACTACCAGCTTAATACTTTAGGCTTGTTGCTTTAAGCACTATAAAATCAGCCTTTTAACTCTCATTAAGGCGCAAAAATTTGAGTTCCTAGTTTTTTCCAAACTCATAACATAACATACCGACTTGCTTAATACTTTAGGCTTGTTGTTTTAAGCACTATAAAATTAACGATATAATATTGTTCAAAAACTATGATGCTATATTGTTCCATCGCTATTTTATACATAGTGCCTTAACTTCCAATTATTTCACTTTACTTAAACGATGCATACTTTATTACTTCGCATTACTTATTGTGATGATAACATTTCATATCAACTATTATATATTACATACAATATATATATATATATTATAATGCCACATTGCTAAAATATATATATATATATTAAATACTTATTTTCCAATCATTTACATGTATATTATAAATACATATGCATATATTAATATATGCATATGTATGTATGTACATATGTATCTATACATATATATCATTATTATATTAAAAAAAATCATTTTTAGAGCTTCTACATTTTTTCACTGTCGTAAATGTCGAGTCCTATTGCTGAAAGAAGCCCCAATGCACTGTCATTTTCTTCTGCACCCAAGATTTTCTAGGGTGTGGTTGACTCCCATGGTTGTGGTGCTCAATATTTTGTAGTCTTCGGAAGGTTATAGGAAAGAATGGATCATCCCAACATTGTGGGGTTGGGGCATGGTTTTTTCAAGGAAGAAAATTTGTGCCCTAAGCAAGGCCCTCAATGTCAGGGTGTCCCAAAAGAGTCCTTAGGCAATAGCACTCTATCTGGGTCCAGGGGAGGTATGACCGGTGCAACTGCACAATCCACCACAACCTCCATAAAAATTCCTTTTCAAGCCGATCATGCTATGAAACCCTCTTTTTTGGATGTGATGAAATGTGTATAAGGGAACAAATTGTTGTCTACAAATGCCTTTCAGACTGACATTCCATTGACAAATTGTAGATTTGGGTTTGGCTCTCTAGAAATGTCTTTGAAACCAAAGCATTCAGGTAATTACAATAGGAAAACTATTCATAGCTCTGACAAACCCCTAAATCCAGACTTTGATGATAGTTTACTAAAGGAACTAAGGGAGAATGAAGAATTTTTTTTGAGAATGGATTAATAGGTAGGTTCATTCGTCTGTGGCCTAGTTTTCCTGCGCTCCATGAGTGGATTTTAAAACCATGGCTACCTCAAAAGGAAAAATCCTTAGGGATCTATCCTTGTGCAATAGGTTTTTTATGGTGGCTTTGGACAGCAAGCAAGAAAAAAAATTCATTCTTAGTCACACATGGTTGTGGGGAGAGAGAACACTTCTCTTAAAAGCATGGCATTGAAATTTTGATCTGGTCATTGAATCATTCTCAATTACTCCTATCTGGGTTTGCCTCACAAATCTTCCCCTACACTATTGGTTTGAATCTTGTTTTTTAGCCATCAAAAACACTTTTGGTAAGTTCATTCACACAAATTCAGATTCAAGAAATTTCATCCATACAACCTTTGCTAGGATTTTGGTTGAGTTAGATACCTCCAAATTCCTTCTAGAAGAAATAATCCTAAATGCAAATGGTAACAACTAGTTGCAACCTTTGGATTATGAAGGTTTAACCTTCAAATGTAGAAGATGTTTCAAAATTGGACATATTATAGTAAATTGCTCATATGCAAAAACCCAAGAAAATGGGGACGCATCCTAGTGGAAGGATGCTTCTCCAAAACATTACTCTATTTTCAACTCACCCAAAAATCGTGATTCTTCAAATTATGATACTACCAACAAGATGGAGGGAAAGATTATCGAGCCTCCTCCAATATCAGAATCAACACATAAATCACCTCGTGCTTGTGGAAACAATGCTACCTCTCTAGGATCTACAGTAGCAGGCGAGGATTCTCATACTGTAGTTGTTGAACACTACTTCTCTCAAGCTCCATCACATGTTTCAAAGGATTTAGTTGTTGGGGATGTAGGAAATGAGTGGAAAATAGTAAAAGAAAAAGAAAAGGAATAGCAGTCAAAATGGGGATGCTTACAACAAATTGTAGCAACAAAATGAAGAGGAAATGGAAAAGCTTAGTGTGCAGAATAAGGAAAAGGTTATCCTAAAAATAAAAGAAACCAAAAATATGTTGGGCTCTCAAGCTAAATCAGGTGTCAACACTAAGTAGGTAGCAGTTGTCAAGTCTTTGTCTCACAAATTGGTTTGTTATGGTTAGATGCTAAAACATGAATTATGTAAATGTGTAGTTGGTTTGTTGATGTAGTAGGTTAGTTGGAGTCTTTTAATCTAGGTAGAAATAGCTTTTGTTTCTGAACAAGTTGGCAAAGATTTGTATGTCCATGGCTAAATAAATCAGATGTAGCTTGAAATCCATGGGGATGAGATCCCTCTTCTACGATCTCAACTAGTGTTGGCTAGGCTAAATTCCAACATCTTTATAAAACTCACCTCTTACATATCATATATATAATGATATATATATATATATATATATCACTATTTATATATCCATAATAAGCACATATATTTATATATTCATCAATCGGTATATATATACAAAATGTATATGTATATACATATATGTCATATGTGTACATTCAATATCCTTATGCATGATTTATCATTTTCGCATACATATATACATTCTATGTATTTACTTATTCATTATTATATAAATATAAATACATGAAGAATAAGTTTACACCAAATACAAATATTTAGTCATGTAATCCAAACTAAGAAACAATCAAGAAATGAAAGACTAAAAGAAAAGTCATTTCAAATCATTCCTAAACCATGACCAAAGATTTACTTACCTGATTCCTGAACTAACTTGACTCAACTAGACCAAACTAGGATGTGTGTGTGATAGCTCAAGTAGGTACATTAGGGGTTACCAAACCAAATTCCTCTCCTAGGCGATACTCCCCCTCTCTTCCTAGAGGGCTCAATTCCTTCAAGCATCCAACTTAGTGCATCACAATAGTAGTTCACTGATAACATAACATCCATTTGCATCATAAAATCATTTAAAGTAATCAAATTGTAATACATATTCATTCATTGCATTTTCCATCAAAATATTCAAAACATCATCATATATTAAAGCATTTTAACTCATGAAAGTGATGTGCCCTCAGCACACACGCCCCATTCAGAATGGGGACCCTATCTTTCCTTCGCCTTGTCGGGTCATTTTTGGTGTTCCCTCATTTTGTTTGCCCCATGTTTGGTGTCCTAGATGGTCAACGATCCTCAAAGTGTCATGTCAAGTTGACCATGTTTTCCCCCCCCAACAAAATTTTCTAAGTCAAGTGCCTTTATGGAGTTCCCTTAATAGTTTTCCTTTAAAAGGCATCCTTGGGGTCCTCTAAATTCGCCCTATCAAATTTCCCTACTACATTTGTTGTTTTCAAACAGCCAAAATGCCTCAGCCTTCCGCCACCAAAACTCACCCTCTTGTTCGTCGTTTCCCCATGCTTCAATAACTACGTGACCTTTCGTCCACGGTTCTTTCCACGCCCGGTCTTCCAAATGTCCCTTCTCGAGTTTTCGTTATGCACTTGCTCTTCCTAAACAGCTATCCTCCACTAGAGTTCTGACCATTGAACCCTGGGATCCTCTTCGCCAATGGATTTCACTTAGCATCCTCAAATGGTTATCTATCGGCGGCCTTCCGAACCTCAAGTTTCAGACCCCTCGCCATCATTTTTGAATTTTGAATCCACCAATCTTTTGGCCACCGTACAAGCATTTATTAAGGGCATTTAATGCCTCTAAAATCTATAAATAGGCTATTTGACCTATCATTTTCACATGTCAGGCTAGCCAAAGTGATTGGAGTAATTGAAGAGCATTCGTCGTGCGCTACCCTCGAGCCCATAGTCTTCCTTCGCCAATTGTTTGCATTCGTCGATGGTTTCATCAACCCCATTCACTGGATTCTCATGGTAAGTTTGTCATCCGCCCTCCTGATTGTGCTTTTTGTGATTTTGTGTGAGAATAATGGATGAAAAGGAAAAAATGTATACATTTGATAGAGAAAAATTAGGAGTTTAAAACCCATGTGGTAGAATTTGAAGAAACCTCCATAAATTTCCCTAGAAACAAATCTAGAACTTCACTTCCCCAGCATCGTTCTTCAAACAGAGCTTTAAAGCTCTTCAGGCCCGGGAATCCCCTTTGCAGTTGATAAAACATGAAAATTGAAGACAACCTTAAAAAAGCAAAGTACCCTCTTGGGTCTGCCATCCCGAAGCACCCTTATCTTGTTGTTGTTTGGATTTGGAAAATTTTGAACTCACTGACCCCATCCATGCTTCTCGAGCCCGCTCCCACAAAATTTTTTCTCTGAGATGTTTTTCATTCGCCTTTCAAAATGACATTTTGGCCAACTCTACCCGTCCTTTGAGCTTTGCTCCTTTGTCTGCCACCCGATGTGGAAGTTGAAGTTATCGCATCCTAACCGCTTTCCAAGTCCCATTCAGTGGACTTCCATCCACGGACCATCATTGTAATATTGTCATTTCTCATCGCTATCAAGTGACTACTTCCCGTCCTTTGGGCTCGATACCCCAATTGCCAAGGGAACTCACAATGAATGAAATATGGAAGCCAAGTTTGAGGTCAGGTCTGGTCCTTCGGGTTGCTCCCGTTGGACTTTCGTTCACCACCCGCCATTTTCAAATGGCAATCCTCAAGCAACTTCCCGTCCCCATTGACCTGAAATACTTAAACAATCAGGGAGTTAGGTTGACCACCCTTCAGACTCATGGGTCTCAGATGGCGAAACTCTACCTCTAAAATGTTGCCTCACCAGGGCCACTTTAAATGGAAAACTCCAAATGGCTTTCCCTCCTCTTAGCTCCAATCGTCTAGAAGATGACTTAAATGCCCTCCAATCACCAAATAAACTTTGACCCACATGTTCAAATTGGACCCTCTCCCTCATGGACTTTTCAAATCACCTAAATCTAAAGGTGGGAGAGACCATGCGGGTGGCCCTACCTTGTTCGCCTTTCAAAATAACATTTTGGCCAGGGAAGTCTAACCCT
This sequence comes from Sequoia sempervirens, assembly GCA_007258455.2. Classification (NCBI taxonomy): domain Eukaryota; kingdom Viridiplantae; phylum Streptophyta; class Pinopsida; order Cupressales; family Cupressaceae; genus Sequoia; species Sequoia sempervirens. Next base: position 22,612,482 of record VDFB02168118.1, read on the forward strand.
TGGAGCCCGAACCATCCAAATTCCCTCCTACGAGCTGTTAAACGACAATTTTGACTAAATGTTAGATTTTTGAATGATGAATTGTCCAATCTAACACCATTTTTAGGGATTTGGCTAACCTTTTTTGTTTGCATGCTTGATTATGCTCACCTTGCCTCTATTTGCAAAATATATGGAATCGAGTGCAAGACCCTCGGGGACAGTTGCAGAGAAAGACAAAGGGAAGAAAACAGGAAAAGCTCCTAGTGGAAAGGAAGATAAAGACCAAATGAAATACTAGTTCCAAGGGGAGCCGCTACAATATAAGGTCACTACGGATTGGAAGGAAGTCTCTAACACCAATATAGAGCATGTGGACATTGATGAATTCACGCAAAGAGTCAATCAACCCTAAGACAAAAAAAATGCCAGATTGATCAGAGGCAATGGAATAGCCAAAGTGCAGGTTTTCCTCTCACTCTTGTCACCCCCGAACTAGTAATGGCTTGTAGGGAGGCATACCAGCTAGAAACCAGAACAATCATGGACAAGGATGGAAACATGTTGGCAGACATGTCTGCCAAAGCAATAACGAAGACCTTCCATATCCCTACCTTCGAGGAGATGGAATTGCCAACCATCAACGAGTGCAAGGCAATGTGGGACGAGGACCCAATTAAATGTAAGAAGCTTATAAATCAATATTGGCTCAAGGAGAAGAGGGGAATCACTACAAAAGTTCCTCAAGAGCTCTTCTGTAATGATTTCTATGAAGACTACCATGATCTAGTAACCCTGATAAGTAGAAAAATGGGCCTTCCTACTACTGTGTACTTTCAAGAATTGATGGTCTACTTTGTTGAACAGGTGTACATTACATTCACCCGCTCTATGGACCGATCTTTTTCATCACCAAGTTGAGGGAGTGGACGGTACATGGTGTCCAAAAAATATTCCCACATGTTGCCTCAACCAATAAACTTGTTGCTCTACAATTATTAGTATTGTCCATTATGAATTGGATAATGTTTTCAACATCCACCATCTCTATCACCTCTATGAGGATTTTGGCAATGAATTTTGCATCCATAAATGAGTAAAATCCTTTACAATTTTGTTAGGGAAAACTTCATGAGTAGATGAATTTATTATGGTCATCAGCTAAGTTTTCACTATTGTAAGGAGTTATTAGCATACTAATGCAAGCATTTTTTGATCAACATGAGCTGTTCTTGGCCAAATGAAAGATCTTTTTCTTATTTTAGTGTTAGATGTTATATTGCAATTCTTTAATATGCATCTGTCATTGTATATCTAGAAATGTTATATTGTATTCAAAACTACTAAAATGTGTTTTTTAATATTTGTTCACTTAATAGGTGTAACTGCACATAGGCAAGTGCTAATAGGGGCAGGGGCATCTATGACAAGTATATTCTCCAGAAACATTTCTTTGGGTGTAGGTGAGTATTGCACTGCTTTTTCCATGTTGCAGATTGTGTCTCCTGTTTGCAGTGTCAGCCCATGAGCAATTTAAATTTTCATGTGTAAGCTGACTCAGTACAACTCTACTTCTGCAGAAGTGCCAAATGGATATGAGGTTTACTTAGACAGACAAGACGGATACTCATTTATCTACCCGTCGACTTGGAGGGTAAGTGTCATTTTCTCTGATGAAGAATGCAACAAGTAGAAGTATCCATGTCTTGGATATTATGGAAGTTGTAGACATTCAACTAATGAAAAATTAAGTTGGTAACAGGATTTTGAGAATAAGACAAGTTGAAAATTACTGTACATAATCTTGTATTAATGAGAAAGCTCTGATACATTTTTAGTCCATCAGGATTATGTATTTCGAGGTCAAGATGTAACCTTTAAAGATGTAAGGAAAGCTATGGAAAATGTAAGGCTTAGTTTTGCGCCAACAAATAAAAAGGACATCCATGACCTTGGACCATCAGATGTGGTATGGTTAATATCTACTTCATTGTTGATTATCATGTTTCTTGTAGTTTGCTAAAGATAGAATGGATATGTATTTAACAAAGTTACGTGAATGCTGCATTCTGAATAAATACAATGCTGGTTTGAAAATTTAAAAGATATTTGCTAACATGAAAGTCGGTCTCATTTGATTGGCAGGTTATAAAGAAGTTAATTAAAGATCTTTTGGCTACCCCAGATCAGAGAACATAGATTTTTAACATAAAAGAGGTCATTTATTGGTTCATGCAGAACACTTCTCTTCATCATTTATTATATTTTTATAGTGTGTGGGTAGCAGATTGGGTAGTAAAACAGAAATATCTGTTGAATTTAGTGCTTTTAGTATACATATGTTATTCGGTAGTTTCTGCTAATGTTCATGAAAGGCTAGGAATTATAGTAGCATGTGTTGTTCAACTTCAACCTTTTTTGTCAAATATTTTTTTTTTTGGTATTATTCTATCTGTTGGTCATCAGATGCTACATCTCCTCTTTATCCATGTAAATACTTTACCTAAATGGGTAGGCAGTCACAAATGTGGGGGGATTTGATTTTTGTTGAAATTTTGTCTCCCTCTAGATGTGGAGGCAGTTACAATTTTGAGTGGATTTGATTTTTTTTTCAAACCTCATATTCCTTTGCGTAGACAAGATTATAGGATTTCAAGGATTTGATATTTTCAGTATTTGAACAAGCAGCGAGAAAGTCATGAGCCAACAGGTCTAAGGAATGTTGATTATATCATAGTGAAGCTAAACAATTCAAAAAATAGTTGAGTGCTATGATGTATATACCTAAGGTGTACCCAGTGATAGGATATGCAGACATACTGTTGAGACTTGTACTCAGCAAAAACTTGGCAAGATGATTTTAGGCTTGGACTTGGTGCCAAAACTTGGGGCAGACTTGGTGAATTTTTTAAATATCATTGAAAAGTAGATAATTTATGGAAAAAGCTTCCTATATTGGATCTCATATAAAAAAAAATTCAAATACACACAAAAATGAGTCAGTCAGATCTATGATACATGTGTAACTGTAGACAATGAAATAATTAAATTATACAACAAAATTTGAACTTGAATGCTGATACAAAAGATAAATTGCTTTCATATCATTAAACTTGTTTTTTGTACACAAACAATGGATTTAAATTTCTATGTACATGGTATACCAAAAGCATAGAAAAAATCAAACTAAGGTTGAGAGGAGCCACTTCTCCTAGCATTCGATAGAAACCATGAGACCTTGTGCCTCTTTGTTGTCATGTCTCCGCCATGATTAAAAACATGCTTGTATTTACATGATGGCCGACCACCCATTGTCAAGCCACATATTTATGAAATCACCCAAATACACACTTTGTTGGATAACCACTATCAACTAAAGTTAATAGGTATCTTATAGGCAGCAAAGGTTATTAAGAGAGTTGCGAGGGTAAATAACAAAACATACCAATAGTGTTTTAATCATAGTAATGAGACTCAGACTCAGCTCAGATTCGGCTAGGGTGACTCGACTTGCGACTCGGGACTCAACACAGACTTGGAAAAATGAAAAAAGTTGAAAAAACCCTAGAAATTTAGAGATTTTTAAGGATTTAAAACTTGTTTCAAGCACCCTTTATTGAATAAACCTTAAACACACAATAATATCATTAAATAGAAGCAAATTTGATCACATACACAAGTATACAATGATCACATAAGTATAAAGTACACAAATTGTAGTTGAGCTGCTAAAGGAAATAGCATACTTAGATATATAAATATAGTCAAATGTATACAAAACTCATGGAATATGAAATCCATGACATCAAATGTTCCATATAAATATGAACTATCAAAAAAATAGCCACAATTCTATGGCTTAGTGGAGCTAGCATCCTTCCTACGAAGGCTTCTAAGGGTCCTCGATGATGTAGCAGCTGCAGCCATAGTCTTTGCCTGTGTCTCCATTCCACTCTCACCAACAACAGTTGTGTTTCCTCGTGCTCTAGCCTCCTCCTCAGCCATGGCTACAACCTCAGCCTCTCTCTTTGCCTGGTCCACCAAATCAAGGTCCTCGCCACTAAAGATTGTATCTATAGCCTCAGTGCTCCACTCAGATTGTGGATCAACCTCTTCTAGCCTAATTGGGGTGGAGTTGTGGTAAAAAATCTTCCTGTATCTAAGGCGAAGGTTGTAATGAACATATACCAAATCATTCATCCTCTCCACTGATAGTCTATTGCACTTCTTGGAGTGTATGTGCTCAAACATAATCCAATTGCACTCACAACCAGATTTACTGCATGGTTGGCTCAAAATAAGAATGGCAATATTTTGAAGGTTCGGTGTATCGGAACCAAAGATATGCCACCAACTATCTGAAATGAGAAAAAGAAACAAAATCAATCTCATTTCCAACTTTAATTTTCAAGTTTCAAGTTCAACATTTAATAAGAAATTATAATATAAAAAGATGAAAATTATGCCATTAAATATATTTTTACATGGCAGTAATGTAGTCCTACTCTCTTTGCACAAATGATGTGCTAAGAAGTCTCCTTGTGCTTTAGTGAAGGCATCTATCTCATGCACTACTTGTGTAGTAACAACAGGAAACATCCGCTCTATCGTCGAGTAGAGCCCACTAAGAATTTCTCTATCTGCACGTAGATCATGGCTGAATTGGAAGGTCGGATTTAGGAAACATGCAGCTGCATGGATGGGCCTATGAAGTTGGTGGTGCCATCTTTGATCAATGATATCCCAAATGGGATGATTCGTCTCCTCAACTCCACCATAGATGGATCTAATGGCCTCTTTGGCCCTATCCATGCCCTCATATATGTAGCCCATTGCGGGCTTCTCCCCATCAACAACTTGTAGGAGAACTACCAAGGGCTCGATAAACTGCAAAGTGCAAACATTGTGAAACATTAACTTAAGTAAGTGTGAACAAAAATAAAAAAAATAAAAGTAAAATATGAATAAAAATTAAAAGTAAAACATAATGAAGAATTAAATTTTACCTTCACAATCTCCTCCACTGGTGTCCAAAACCCTGGCTCATAAAAAATGCAATCAACCACAACAATCCTTGTAGTGCTTGTAGCATAGGATGAGGAAGAGCACTCCTCACCAACAAACATGCGCCTTAAAGCTGCCTTTGACCGAATCAAGGATTGCAATGTGATAAAATTTGTTGCAAACTTAGTGATGCCAGGACAAGCCAACTCCTTGAACCCCGTGTATTGGCTCATAAGGTTAAGCACCCATATGTGATTGTATAAAAATTTGCAAATGTTTTTTGTGGGATCCAAACATGTTTTGATCCATAGGAGCTTGCCAAGATCCTCCAATATGAGGTCAATGCAATGGGCGGCACATGGAGTTCAGAATATAGTAGGGTGCCTCTCCATCAATAATCTACCAGCAACAACATAATTTGTTGCACTATCCGTCACCACTCTACATTCTCTTCTCCCACCTCCGCTATCACCTTCTCTATAACCTCACAAAGGTATGTGGAATTTTTTATTTTGGTGGAAGCATCAATGGATTTGATGAAGATGGTGTCACCTAAAAAAATAAGCAAAACCAATTATTCAATAAATTAAAAAACATAAATTAGCCATATTAAATTATTATCACTAAATCAAATTCAAATTTCAAATTAGTCAATGCATTGAGGGAAGTACAATTAGTTTCGGAGGAAACTAGAAAGTTAAGGAGCGTCCTATTTCTCCTATTGATCCAACCATCAATCATGATGGTGCAACCCGACCTCCTCCACTGCAAGTGTTGCTCCTCTAATTGTGCTTTTACATCTGCCACCTTTTGAGTCAAAAGTGGGCCCTTTAATTCATCTTCAGTAGGGGCTTTGAACCTTGCCTCACAAATGGTTATGGCATCAACCATGTTTTTCCAAAAATGAGACCTAAAACATCTCATAAATAAACTAACAAGATACTTAGATAAGTATTGTAAAATGAAAATTTTTAAGTTTTTAACTTTAAATTTGAATTCGATAATGAGATACATCTAGATTCTAGATTCTAAAATTTAAATATAAATTTTAAAACAATTAAACGAAAAAGAATTACATGGCTACATGGAAGGAAATGGTGCAATAGTACCAGAAGTCTGCAATTGTTTTCTTCGCTACATCATGTATGTCCTTTTTCCAACCCATGCTCTCAAGAAAAGGTTGGGAACCAGGAGTAGTGTGTGGTACAAAATGTGAGTCCACCCTAGATTTACGAACTCTAAGGCCAATACTAACACTCCCACTACAACTAGCAGAAGCAACACCAACAACACTAGGAGTAGTACTAGTAGCAGTAGAACACATAGGAAGCACTAGCACTAGGATGATATGGAGGCATGGAAGAAGCATTTCCAACAACACCAAGTCTTTGTGGCTATCCAACACTCGCCAACTCATCCCTCTGCCTCTTTTTCATTTCTTTTTGTAATTCAAATGTTTCTAATTGCACCTGCACTTCTCGAACAGCCTCAGGAGGTGCTTTAGTGCAGCCCAGTACATCATGGACAGGTATGTGTGCAATATGATATTTCAATCTGTTTATTCCTCCATGATATATTGTTTTGCAATATTTACATTTTGCCTCTCCTTTTTTTCATTCTGGCAAATATTTCAGAATGTTTCCAAGCAGGGTCTTTTTTGCTTGGGGTTTGACTTTGAAACATTGTGGAAATATGGTTTGATTTGCAAATGAAAGTGGCTATAATAACAAGTAGGGTTTCTAAAATTATTTAAGTTGTAACTTGCAAGTAGGGTTTGTAAAAAAACCTACAAACTCAAAAAAACAATTATTTTACAAATTACAATGAATTATTTGTTAAAAAAACACAAAAAAGCCAATTAAAATCAAACTTTCCTTTTAAATCTAGCTTGGAATGCAATTCAAACTCCTCCCAATCGCTAGTAATGAGCTTTCAATGCACCTCCTTGATGGTATGAGGCTTCCCAAATGAAATCTGAGCTTAGATTTTTCTTCAACAGCTTGGTGGTTGCCCTACAATGATCTCTTCTTTTTCTTCACAACTCTCTCTTCTCCTATTTTGCAGAGTGAATGAAATGAGGTTGCTTTTAGGGTTGGGAAGATAATATAAGGAAAAAATAAAACTAATTTTAACTTTAATTTTATGCTTTTTTGGGCTTGCTGGCTCTTTCCTGTGCCAACCACGTTTAGGGCTCGGGACTCTCTTGGACGCAGCAAGTCTAGCTAGGATACGGCAAGACTCGGCCACATCCGAGTTCGGGCTCCTAGGACTTGGCGAGCCCCGAGCCGAGCACCCCTAGCCAAGTCCTAGGAGCCTAGACTCGGATGTGGCCAACTCCTGCCACGTTTTTTCCGAACTTGTCGGATGTCCTGCGTCCAGGAGTGTCCTAAGCCCTAGACACAGTCGGTGCAACAAAGGACCAAAAGGCCAAAAAAACATAAAATTAAAGTTAAACTTAGTTTTTTTTTTGCCTTATATTATCTCCCCAACCCTAAAGGCAACCTCATTTCATTCACTTCACAAAATAGGAGGAGAAGAGAGAGTAGTGAAGAAAAATAAGAGATCATTGTAGAGCAACTAGCAAGCTATTGAAGATAAATCTAGGCTTAGATATCATTTGGGAACCTTCATACCATCAAGGAGGTGCATTGGGAGCTCATCACTAGCGATTGGGAGGAGTTTGCATTGCATTCCAAGCTAGATTTAAGAGGTAAGTTTGATTTTAATTGGTTTTCTTGTGTTTTTTTAACAAATAATTCATTGTCATTTGTAAAATCATTGTTTTTTGAGTTTACATTTTTTTTTTACAAACCCTACGTGCAAGTTGCAACTTCAATAATTTTAGAAACCCTACTTGTTATTGCAGCCACTTTCATTTGCAAATCAAACCATATTTTCATAATGTTTCAAAGTCAAACCCTAGGCAGAAAAGACCCTGCTTGGAAACATGTTGAAATATTTGTCAGAATGGAAAAAGGAGAGGCAAAATGTAAATATTGCAAAACAATATATCATGGAGGAATAAACAGATTGAAATATCATATTGCACGCATACTCGTCCATGATGCAGTGGGCTGCACTAATGCACCTCCTGAGGCTGTTTGTGAAGTGCAGGTGTAATTAGAAACATTTGAATTACAAAAAGAAATGAAAAAGAGGCAAAGGGATGAGTTGGTGAGTGTTGGACAGCCACAAGGACTTGGTGCTATTGGAGATGCTTCTTCCATGCCTGCATACCATTCTAGAGCTAGTGTTTTTGCTACTACACCAACTATGCGTACTATTGCTACTAGTACCACTCCTCGTGCTATTGGCATTGTTTCTACTAGTGGTAGTGGGGGTGTTAGCATTGGCCCTAGAGTTCGTAAATCTAGGGTGGACTCATATTTTGTACCACACACTACTCCTAGTTTCCAACCATCACTTGAGAGCATGGGTTGGAACAAGGATGTACATGATGTAGCGAAGGAAACAATTGCAGACTTTTGGTACTATTCCACCATTCCCTTCCATGTAGCCACGTAATTCTTTTTTGTTTAATTGTTTTAAAATTTATATTTAAATTTTAGAATCTAGATGTATCTCATTATTGAATTCAAATTTAAAGTTAAAAACTTAAAAATTTCATTTTACAATACTTATCTGTGTAACTTATTAATTTATTCATGACATGTTTTAGGTCTCCTTTTTGGAAAAACATGGTTGATGCCATAACCATTTGTGGGGTGGGATTCAAAGCCCCTACTGAAGATGACTTAAAGGGCCCACTTTTGACTCAAAAGGTGGCAGATGTAAAAACACAATTAGAGGAGCAAAACTTGGAGTGGAGGAGGTCGGGTTGCACCATCACGACTAATGGTTGGATCAATAGGAGAAATAGGATGCTCCTTAATTTTCTAGTTTCCTTCGGAGCTAATTTTACTTCCCTCAATGCATTGAATAATTTGAAATTTGAATTTGATTTAGTGATAATAATTTAATATGGCTGATTTATGTTTTTTAATTTATTGAATAATTGGTTTTGCTTTTTTTTTCATGTGACACCATCTTCATCAAATCCATTGATGCTTCCACCAAAATAAAAAATGCCACACACCTTTGTGAGGTTATAGAGGAGGTGATAGTTGAGGTGGGAGAAGAGAATGTAGTTCAAGTGGTGACAGATAGTGCAGCAAATTATGTTGTTGCTGGTAGATTATTGATGGAGAGGCACCCTACTATATTCTGGACTCCATGTGCCGCCCATTGCATTGACCTCATATTGAAGGATCTTGGCAAGCTCCCATGGATCAAAACATGTGTGGATTCCGCAAAAAAAAATTGCAAATTTGTATACAATCACACATGGGTGCTTAACCTTATGAGGCAATACACGGGGTTGAGGGAGTTGGCTTGTCCTGGCATCACTAGGTTTGCAACAAATTTTATCACATTGCAATCCTTGATTCGGTCAAAGGAAAATTTAAGGCACATGTTTTTTGGTGAGGAGTGCTCTTCCTCATCCTATGCTACAAGCACTACAAGGATTGTTGTGGTTGATTGCATTTTTTATGAGCCAGGGTTTTGGACACCAGTGGAGGAGATTGTGAAGGTAAAATTTAATTCTTCATTATGTTTTACTTTTATTTTTTTATTTTTGTTCACACTTAAGTTAATGTTTCACAATGTTTGCACTTTACATTTTATCGAGCCCTTGGTAGTTCTCCTACAAGTTGTTGATGGGGAGAACCACAATGGGCTACATATATGAGGGCATGGATAGGGCCAAAGAAGCCATTAGATCCGTCTATGGTGGAGTTGAAGAGAAGTATCGTCCCATTTGGGAGATCATTTATCAAAGATGGCACTACCAACTTCATAGGCCCATCCATGCAACCGCATGTTTCCTAAATCTGGCCTTCCAATTCAGCCATGATCTATAAATAGTGGTTTTACCTCAAATGATAGAGCGATGTTGTTCGTTATTGTAGACGATATGCTCACCGGCATAAGGAGATCTCTTTATTATGGACATCACCCCATTCAAAATTGACCCCGACTTTGTCTCTCTCTCTCTCTCTCTCTCTCTCTCTCTCTCTCTCTCTCTCTCTCTCTCTCTCTCTCTCTCTCTCTCTTTTCTATGGTCTACCTTTTGGGACATGCCCATGTGTGAGTTCAAACGTGAAATTTGACCAAGTCTAAAAATTAGAGTTTCCATCTTTCTGGTCAGTCTGGGGTCAAACAAAGTAAATATATTGAAAATTGAGATTAACATTGAGGTCAGTGTGCTTCCAGCAAGCTTCCACTGAAATTTCATTGGATTCCGGCAACTTGCTATTTTTAGTAAGTGTGCAATTACTGGTATCCCATCACCATTTTTTTGAAATTCTAATAGTCACGCTACATTCAAAACACATCAAGTTGCTCGCCTGCAAATTTTGAGCTCAAACGGACAACTTTCTATTTTTAGCAGTTCGGCTTTCGGAGCCAATTTCAAGGCTTGGATGCAGAGTTTTTCAACGCATGTCTGAAGTTTCTTTCTGGGTTTTTCGAGACCTTCACGATGGTGTGACATGCAAAGTGAGATAACGACTTTTAGAGTTCAGCCTTTGGAGGCTATTTTTAGGGTTTGCATGTCATGGTTTTCTTTGCATGTCGGCATATTCTTTATGGGTTTTTCGAGAGCTTCGTAGTGATATGACATGCAAGCAGAGACGGTCACTCATTTAGGAACTTACTATTTTTAGCAAGTGCATCCTGGTAGCTGCCTCCCAACACTTCAGAATCATGAGCTGATCACAACGCAACAGAAACAAGAACAAACAGAGATCGTCTGATATGCATGCAGAACAAATTAGGGTTTCCAGCTTTAGGGCCCAAAAAGAGGGGTAAAAAGTCATAATTTTCAAAAACCGGTGTATACCACCACGATCAGCATCTTTCAAGCTATCTGCTGATAAAATTTGAAGGAAAATGGGGCAATTACTATTTATAGTAAGTCATTTCAGAAGCAGGCTAAAAATAGCAAGTCAGCAGCAAGCGCCGATGTCAGCAAGCAGGTCACGTGGTGAGGAGCGCATCATTTGAATTTCAAATCAAACGGAGTTGTGGAGGTATCAAAAATGAGCAATTACTATAAATAGCAAACTACCTTTAGAAATATGCTATTTTTAGCAAGTCAACTCAGAATAGCAATGTCAACAGGCTAACGAGGTCATGAAGATGCAGTGTTCAAAATTTCAAGGCAATCTGAGCTTCTGAAGTGTGAAAATCAAGGGACTTACTATTTATAGTAAGGCATGGAGAAGGTGGTGAAGACGAAGAAAAAATTGGCTAAGTCTGAGACTTCATCCTGCACCACCTTTCAAATGCGCCCATCTTCAGCTAGAAGTCAGGAAAAATGTTCAAGTGTTGATTTCATCCTCCTGCCACCTCCAAATGCGCCCAAGTTGATAAAGAAGTTAGAAGAAATTCCTAAGGAAAAAGTTTAATCGACCTCCAATGGCAAAATACACCCTCATGCAAGGTCTCATGTTGGAAAATCTTCTAATTATAAGCCTTATCCTCCCAAAGGCATCAAATGCACCCATCTTAAGAGGAGGTCAATGAAGTCAAAGCTTGGCGTTGAAAAAGATATCCTCCACCACCCTCCATTTGCGCCCTCGTCACAAGCAAGATGATGAGAAAATTTCTAAGTAAAAGTTTCATCCATCACCTATGGAAAAATGCGCCCTCATGTAAGGTGGAGATGTTTGAAAAATTTCTAAGTGTTGAGTTTATCCCTCACACATAGCCAAATGCGCCCATTTTAAGAGTTTGATGAAAAAAATCCTAAGGCATGCTTCATTCCTCCCTACCTTCCATATGTGCCCATCTTCTAACTTGGATGAAATGTGCCCATCATAAAGAGTCAACAAGGCTTTATCCTTCATCAAGAACCAAATGCACCCAAGCAAAATCATGTAGGGACGAAAAGGAAGAAGCTCAAGAGTCATCCTTCAACACCTACCAAATGCGCCCATACTACAAGGAGGTCAACAAGTCAAAAGGGAAGGCGTTAGAAATGCTATCCTTTTCTCATGCTAAAATGTGCCCAACTGTGTAAGGTGGTGAGTGGAAAATGAAGTATGCTAGGCGTGGTTAATATCCTTCATCAAGTGTGATATGCGCCAAGAGGTGTGTAAGCTGGTGAGTGGAAAATGAAGTATGCTAGGCGTGGTGAAGTTGAATATTCCCCCTTCAAGTGTGATATGCACCTAAGGTGTGTAGGGTGGTGAATAATATGTTGGGCGTTGGAAATATTGAATCTATGGGGGATGAAAAATAAAACATGTTAGGCATGATATGTGCTTTAAAAAGAAAATTTTCTAAGTGAAGTTGATAGAATTTTCTCACCACAGGAAAATGAATGAAGTTGAATAAAAATTTCCTAAGGCAAAATTTTCAAAAATGAAAATTGATTTAAAAAATTTCTAAGACACAAAAATATTTTCTTCGTTAAGAAAATCACGCCTAGACATGAAGGATGATGAATTTTTTCCTGAAGCACGAATGAATTTTCCAGTGATGGAGTCAGAAGATGTTGGCAGTGCAAGAACAATAACATTTTTTCAAGTCAGAGCAACACAAGATGTTCACGGATGAGAAGAATGGATTTAAATTTCATAAGGAGATATTTTTCTAAGGTTCAAAATTTAAAAAATTAAATGACCCCGTCCGTTGTGTACCCATGGATTCATCACGTTTTCGAGAAAATTTTCTTCTGGGTACTAAAGATCTTCGATGAGAAATGGATTTCTATGTCTTTTGCACTTCGCCAATGCCTTTCAGATGAAGAATTTAATCGGTGCTCAAATTGTGAAATTTTCCTAAGGGAGAATTTAAAATTTTCTAAGGAAAATTTGAATACAATGTGTTTTCGAAAGAAAATGCTTCGAAAGATGGATTCGAAAGGAGTTACTTAGATGATTTTAATTGAGTTCTTCATAGATGAATTTTCCAGAGGTGAATGAAATTTAAAGTTGAATGGAAAGAGTTTTAGCTGGCGAGTAAAATTTAAAAGGTGAATTTAAAGCATATATTTTTAAAAGTGAATTAAAATGCTCCAGTCAAAGTTGAACTTCTAGAAGATCAAAGATTCCGAGTGTCGAAAGACAAGTGTCGAAAATGCCAAAGGAGGGAAAATTCAAATTCTTGAAATGAAGTAGTGGAGATTTAATATACTGGCTAAACTTAGCCTCCTTCTAGAATTCAAATTCCCTATATGAGCTGAAGATTCATTCATTCTTTTCACAGCTGGAGAAAATCGAATTTGCTCTGAGTTTAGCGTTGCAATGAGTTGCTAAGGCTGAAGTTCAAAATCTGTTGAAGGAAGTTGTTGAAGCTGAAGTGTGAGTGTGCAAGTAAAAAAATCGATTTGCTTTGAGTGTGAAGATTGAAAGTTGTTGAAGTTGCAGTGCAAGGAAGTTCGATTTTTCTCTGAAAGATTTGAAGTTGCCAGTGCAAGTGAGAAAATCGATATGAGAAGAAGATTGTTGAAGTTGAAGATTGAAATCTGAGTTTGTGACTTGAAGTGAGTGAAGTTGTTGAGCTTGCCAAGTTATTTGAAGTTGCTGGAGTACGAATTTAAAGGAGTTCAAATTGCTGATTGAAGTTGGGCGATTTTCTTAAAGTATTGAAGTTGCTGCAGCCAGCTAAGAAATTTGATAAGTTTCATTGAAGTTGCTGAAAGTATCAAAGTTGTTGAGACTTCCTAAGTGGTTGATAATTCGAAGTCTGTTGAAGGAGAAGTTGAGGTTTGCAAATGAGAAATAATATTGCAACTTCTTGAAGTCGACTGGCAGCCCTGCAAAATGTTTTATTTATTTTTCTAAGTTAATTTGCTAATGGATGTTTATTGTTTTGCAGATGGCTGAAGTTAGAGCAACTGGCAAGGACAACAACGGTGCATCCAGGCAAGCTGTGATCAAGAAATTAAGCAATTCCTTCCTGTCGGAGTCAAAGTTCACTTCAAAGTTGGGCAAGTTGGCTGACATGAACCTGGGTTCTTTCAACTTGGAGACCTTCAGGAATCAAATGCTAGGAATGGGCAATCACCAACCTTCGATCAACTCACACAATATGGTTCGAAGTGGATTATATGCAGTTGTTGGTTTCCTGTCAGCTATTCAATGCTCAGAGTTGATGATGGAGTGCGCCAATTACTATGATCCTGACTGCAGATTAGTTGTCTCACTAGATGGTCACGTGCTCGCCAACCTTACTCCTGATGCTATTGGCGAAGCTTTCGAAATTCCAGTGCACAAGAAGATGATTTACAAAACAAGAGAGCATGTTGAGTGAATGTATTCTTCTTCATTCGAGAGATGTATGGAGGCAATTAATACTTGCTGGATGAACAATCCAAGGCCCTCTCATACAAAGCTGCCAAAGAAAATTATATTAGAAGACTTGAAACAGGAGTATTGTGATGTGATAATGATGCTGAGTAGAGTTGGAGGCTGCCCTCAGTCATTTATTTTTGAGCCATGGATGTTTTATTACATCAACCTCATGCTAGATGGAAAGGAGCACATTGACTAGGCCGCAATGATCGATGACAATTTACATGAGCAGCTCTAGAGTTTGTGGAGAACGAAGACATTTTACATGGGCTCCTATCTTATTTATATGTTGGATCAGATGACAAGATACAGAGGGATTTCATATAAGGAACCAGTGGGTTGTGGTTCCCATTAGTTCAAAATTCATGAAGCTTGTCCGCAGTTGCACCTGGCAAGCACTACTTACTACAAGCGTGTCAATGACGCTTTTACCATGCATATTACGAGATCACTTCAGCAACGTACTCATCACAGGATCTCGAGGGAAGCTCGGGAATTGATAGAAAGGTATGGGTGTTGGTTTATATAGTTTCTGAAGTTTTCTTACATCAGACTATAGGGTTTCTCTTCGTACCCGTACAGATTGCCTAAGTACCCGACCAATAGAATTCTAATGTTAGAGATATCTAGGCAGCTTCTTGCCTACGATAAGATTCAGAAGAAAAAGAAGAAGGGTGGTGTTGACTTCCCAATTGTCATGGGAAATTCGGATGAAGTGTGTCCTACACTGCAGGCAGCTAGAGAAGCCAAGAGTGAGCTTCAATTTTATCACTTTTCCTATCACACCGGCAGATAGCATTATGATCCACATAACAATATCAGATGGATACTGTTAGAGGAATTTAAGCATAAGGAAAACATTGAGGATTACTGGGTTGGTGCATCAGATGAAGCAGAGGTCAGGAAAAGAATGTTCTCTAGGTTTCTGATAAGCATGATCAAGGAGTGTGAAGTCATTTTGATACCAGACCAGGTAGATGAGGACATGAACGTTGTCCATCCAGATTATGAGGCAGTGAGAGACACTCCACTTCCACTTCCTGATTGGTCAGAGCCAAAAATTGCTGATTTGGACACACTTTGCATCCCAGTCTTGACATTCACTAGAGCATGGATTGATAGGTGTGTGAGCAGATTGAAGAGTAGGTCAGTTTCTTTGACTTACAACTTGATGGGAGATCATAGGACACCCACTGCCAGTAGAAAGAAATAGATAACTCGAGGTCCAGAATCTCGAAGGAAAGAGAAACTTCAGAGGGAGCCAGTTCAGCCAGAGCCTCCGAGAGTTGAGTCACCCACACCATTGGAGACACGTTCTCCAAGCATACTGGAGGTTTCTCTATTTGTTGATCAGAGGGGTACCTTGAACCAAGTGTAGGAGGTACGCAAAGAAAATAAGCCACCAAGGAGAGAATCAGTTGGTCAGAGTGTTAATGCACCTATCGTAGATGATCAGCAGGATGATGAAGGGACTCCTACCGACACTCAGTTTCAACGCGAGTTAGAGATGGATTTAGAGGATGATGATATAGTTTCAGGAGATACCCAGCCACTTGAGGCCGATGAGCCTCGCCAGAATGATATAGAAGTTGAACAAGTCCATGAAGTAGAAGCACGAGAGGAACAGCCCTTTGATATACAGTATGTAGTACCTGATTGGCTCAGAGATAGGATGAGAAGGAGCCCCAATGAGGAGATTGATCCGGCAGTAGAGATGGAAAAGTTATTGAACAGGGTCAATGCGCCTCCAACAAAGAAGAGATTACACAAGTTTTCAAAGATATCAACTGATGAGGATGGTTCTCACACCCTTCATATGGCAATGCCACAGGTTGATTGTGATCGAGATGAAGCAGTACCCGAGAACTATGTGATCACAACTATGGAGTTAGGGCGTCCCACAGGTGCCCAAATTGTTGAAGAATGTGATAACTCCTATCAGGCGCTCAAAGATAGGTTGTTCAAGAAGGAAGGAAAATATAAGAAGTTGAAGAGGGATCATAAGGCCTTGATAGGATATGTACAGTAGTTGTCTCGTCCCTGTGGACAGGAAATTCCAGCAATAGAGCTTCCAGCCGAGTTATCCAAAGAGTTAGTTAGCGGCTTGTTGGAATTGAAAAAGATGGCACATGAAGTAGATAAATGGGTTACAGGAGTTCGTGCTGAGACAGAGAAGTTCATGGAAGACCTTGCTTATGCTTTTCAGCAGGCTTCCAACATCATGGCACGGATGGACGCAGTTGATCAGGCCTGGGGTGATGCTTCAGTTTATCAGAGTAGAGTTATTCAGCATCTAGAGGCATTGAGGCGTACTCCTTTACGGATGTTGATTGATGGAGGGGTCATTCAGGAGAGTGATAGATATGACTTTTCCAGATGATACTCTTCAGTAGTCATGGGACATGGTTTCTTTGACGCAGCATAGGCGGATTCAGCCAGAATTTGGAAGGCAATGGCCAACATCATTAATGGAGTCCATAATACTTTGGAGGCAATCTTTGCTAGGCGATTGAATCCCGATGAGGTGACTACTGATAATTTGAGGGGTAGGCTGGCACCTTTCTTCTCAGAGGTGAAGACTTTCATGCAGGATGACTTTGAAAATACTTCCACTTTCTCCAACTTGATTCAGAGTACACAAGATTCCTTAGTTGCTTGGAGAAAGTCTTGTGCACGACATGAGCAGTCAGTCACAATGTTAGAGTTTCAGCTAGATTGTATTCCACCTATTTTAGTTCAGGAAGTTCAGGTTGTGCTTTCTAGATTCATTGACTTTGCAGCCAAGGAGAAGGAGAACAGGAATGCTTTTCTGGATGATGATCTTCTAGAAGACTAATTGAGGGCATTAATGGCCTTTACTATTTTGGGAGTGAGTGGGAATCTTTGATTCATTTAATGTACCACTCCCTATTTTGGCAGTTTTTAGGGTTAGGGTTGAGGTGGCTCTGTTGTGACTTAATTCACACCTCACCCCATTATAGATGGGGACCCTCACAGCTTTCTTTTTTAGGGTTTCGTCATTGCATCGCAGTTTTGTCTGATCTTTGGTGGGGTTTAGGGTTTTGAAGTTTTGAATGGTCACCTGAGTCAAGTAAGGGAATTTGAGCCTGGATCACTGTGCAAACGTCATCATCACGCTTAGGGGACCCAAGAGATGAAGATCGACTGTCGTTTCGGTCAATTCTGACATCTCCTACTTTTTGGGGATTGCACCTCTGGACCTCCTATTTTTTAAGACCTACTTTTTTGGCACTTTTGAGCAATTCTGAGATCCCTATTTTTTAGGGGCTATTTTTAGAAAGTTGTTATTTTTGGAAAGTTTCTATTTTTGTCAGGGTTTCTATTTTTTGAAGGGTCTCGAATTTTGAAAATCCACTCAGAAGTTTGAAAAACTCAACAAAACTCTTAGAAAATCGATTTGAAAATTTGGTGAATTCATGGTGAAAATTCTGAAAAACGTTAAAAATTTGGAAAAATTAGTTGAAAAATCACAGAAAAATGGTGAATAAAATGAAAAAATCAGTCAACAAATTGAAGAGAATAATGAAAAATCTGAGAAATTCATGAAGAAATCTGAAGAATTCATGGAGACTAAAATTCATGATGAATTTTCCTAAGTATGGAGTTCAACCAGCATGGAGAAAGGAGAAATTAATGTCAAAAAGCTTCAGCCAGAAGAGACAATGGCATAAGATCAGACTAAGTCTGCCCAGCTGAATGGCAAGGAAATTTGCCAAGTCCGCCCTTGGATGGCAAGGTAAGGTGGCAAGTCCGCCCACCAAAAGAAAGTAGCAATGGCATAAAAAATTTCCAAGTCTGCCCTTAGTCAAATGAAGTTATGGCAAGACACAAGAGGAAGTCCGCCCTTGAGTGGCATGGCTAAAGACAAAGTCCGCTCATGAATGGCAAGGTGAGAGGTAAAGTCTGCTCAAAGGAAATGGCAAAGAAATGTGCCAAGTCCTCCCTTAGCAAGGACATGAAGGAAGTCCACCCTTGAGTGGCAAGACACAAGACCAGTTCCGCCTTGGACAAATAGAGAAGATGGCATAGGAAACAAGAAAGTCCGCTCCAAAGAAATGGAAAAGAGATGTGCCAAGTCCGCCCTTGGCAATAAAATGGCATGAATTTGAATGAAGTCCTCCTTGAATGGTACAAAAACAAGCAAAGTCCGCCTAGCTCTAAGTTAATGGAAAGAAATTAAGTGGCCTAAGCAACTAGCAAGTCTGCCATACAGAAAAGGTAAAGTGGTTAAGGCATAGTCAAGAAAAAATTAAATGGCTTGAGACAAATGAAATTCCACCTTGAAAGAAAATAGAATGGCTTGAACATAGATGAAGTCCGCCATGCTAAGGAGGAAGAAAATCAAAATGTTGCCTAAGTATGGACTTTGGAAATAAAATATGCTTGGCCTTAAGAAATTCGCCATACTTAGAGAAAATAAGAAATTTTTTCTAAGTCCAACATTTATATGTCTAAAATATTTTTGCCAAAGACTTATGATTCAGAAAAGAAAATCATGGAAAAATGAAGTTGGAAGATAAAAATCATGGCGAAATGAAGATGGAAAGAAAAAAATTCCTAAGGCAATGACAAGAAAAAAAAAATTGAAAATTAAATATTGCCTTAGATAAAAATAAATATTGCCATAAAAACGAACGGGTTGAAAATGACACATAAAATAATTATTTTAATTAGTTTAATTATTTATTTTTCAACACCCCAAAGAGATAAGCTTTGAAAGTCAAAATTGGAAAAAGGGACAAAAAGAACTTCACTGGATTGGCATAAGAATTGGAAACTTTCCTAGAGACCGTCGTTGAAGATAAAACTTGCCATTCAGAAGCTGAGTAAAAGCCAAGTTTGGACTTGATCTAATGGAAACAATTGAAATTTGCTAAATGGGTCGATTTTCTCATCTTTAAAATTGAATTCACTTCTCATTTTTTTCAATCATTCAATTTTCAAAAGAAAAGTGTGAGAAGAAAATTGTCTAAGGCAAGAAAGTTAGAAGTTTGAAGCAAAGTGAAGAAAGAAAATTTATCCTAGCCGGCATTGTGATCGTGGTCATTTCATTTTTTTCAGAGAAACCAGGCAGACTTATTTTTTCTTTGCTTCTTTTCTTTCCAGCATAATTCTTCACGGAGTTTGATTTGACAACTAGCTGGAATATTTTTCAAGTAATTTAAATTTTGAATTCTAATTATTCTCTTTGTTTCTTCTTGCAGACTTATTTTTGAGAGAGTAAAAATGAAGTTTGCCAACAAAGGTGCGCAGCTGTAGTCGAAGATTAAATCCACCTAGGAGCATATTGCGGACACTGACCTTGGTCACGTGGATTTCGACAATTTCAGAGAAAGAATGTACGGAAGTGATAGACGTTTGCCTACACCAATTGCCAGAAGAATGATGTGCAATGGAATTGTCCATGCAGCTGGATTCCCGCCAGCGAAAGAATGTCCAGAACTTATGGTGGAATGTGTGTTACATTATAATGCACAGGAGAGACAAATAGAAGCTCCTGACGGAAGGATTCTTGCATACTTGTCCGAGCCAGCCATTCAAGAAACTTTTGGGATTCCAGTTTACAACCGGACGTCCTACCGAACCAAAGAGGATGCACTTAAGCTTTACCAAAGTCAGCGAGACCTTTGTGCATCAGACATAAACAAAACTTGGTTGTTGAAGCCCAAACTTACTGCAGGGAAGATACCAAAGAAATTGGTCACAACACATTTCAAAGAAGAATATGGCGACATCGTCTTGTTGCTAAACAGGATAGTAGGCAATCCTCATGGTGTGCCTTTCAAAAATTGGATGTATTATTTCGTTAATGAAATAACTTCCGGAGTCAAGATGTTTAATTGGTCTAGAATAATCAGTGACAACCTCCATGAGCAGCTGATCAACCTAGAGCAAACCAAGACTTTCCATATGAGCTCTTACGTGATATACCTACTTGCCAGAACTTACAAGTATGTTGGCCTAGTTTGCAAGGGTGTAGTCGGCAACGGCGAAGGAAAATTCAAATCTTATGATTGCTATCCATAGTTGCAACTGAAAGAGAAATCACATTTCCAGCGAGCACATGACGCCTTCCTTATGTACATCACTCAGCTTCTCCAAGGCGGAACACATCAAAGACTCACCTGTGAGGCCAAGAGTCTGATTGGCAGATATGGATCGTGGTTCATCCAATATCCCAAGTTTACTTACATTAGAATCCAAGGATTCTCAGGAAATCCTTATAGACTGCCCATCTATCCAACCAACAAAATGGTTTTGTTAGAAGTTCTAAGGAAATTGGAGGCGTATTAGAATATTCAAAGGCCAAAACAAAAAGCAGCTGTCACTTTTCCATTTTTCATCGGTAATATGGAAGAATCTTGTCCAACGGCGCAAGCAGTGGAGAGTGCTCGACTGGAGATCCAGAAATATCCGTTCATATCATACAAGTCCAGGAATAACTTTGATCCACTCCATCACATTAGAACTGTGGATGAAGAGAAATACAAGCACCAGATAGACTTAGAAAATTTATGGGCTAATGCGGCTGAAGAATATGATGTAAGGAAAAGGCTGTGGTCAAGATTGCCGCTAAGTATGATAAGGGTGCTAGAACTTTTCAAGGTACCTCATCAATTGGAGGATGACAGAGTTCATGTACAACTAGGCTTCAATGGGAGCTGAAAGTTTATGATAGGTACCCTTAGTTGCAGTACAAGAACTACAAGAAGGACTATTGTAGGGTTAATGACACTTTCATAGGTCATATCATCAAATTGATTAGGGGTGACTTTGAGAGGTGAGTCTCCCATAGTGCTAACGCCTTCCTAAAATAATATGCTTTCTTGTTCCTTCAATACCTGAAGTTTACATACATTTGCACTCAAGGCTTCTCAAAAAGACTAAACAAGCTGCCTCGATATCCCAATGACTAGATAATATTGTTGGAACTTTCTCAACACCTACGACATGTACACACCCTCTTAAGCAGCAAACATCTAGCAGGGATTTCTTATCCCCTTTCTTTCGGCTAGGGGATGTACAAGCTCCATACCTCCCAGTGTTCCCAAAACTCAGAAAAGAAATTAGTTGAGTATCATTTCAAGCTCCACACAACGCGGCCACAGATGGATCCCTATGGCCACATCAAGAAGGAACTTGGACACGAATACACCCATCTTCATAGCGTTGAAGACTTTTGGGCTAATTGTATAGATGAAAGGGAGGTGCAGATGAGGAATTACATGCCGATGACCGCATACTTTGTGAAAAAGATGAACTTGTTCCCAGTGCCTAATCAGGTAGAAGAAGATGAGAGAACAGTGATAGACCCCTGGTATGATGCAGTTTCTAATCTACCACTACCCCTAATTGACTGGGACAAGCAAGAAGTTAATGACCTTGACATTCTAACCAAGCCCGTCGAGGCTTGTACAAAAGAATGGATTGATGGGCAAGTTGCTCGATTGAAGCAACAAAGGGTCATCCTAACTTATGAAGGGCTCAACAGTGAGCCAAGTGGAATAGATGGTGGGGTAGCTACTGCATCAATAGGAGAAACTTTGAAGTCCCCTCCACTCACTTGCTCAAGGAAAAGAAAGGAGACTGAAGAGCAGCACTCCAATCCAAAAGTGTATGCTAGAAAGGCCTCAAAAGGTGAGTCTTCCAAGAGACATAAGAAATCAGGCAGCATCGCTGAAATGCCTGTTATACAAGAAAATCCACTACATGAGGGAGGGGAAATGGAGGCTGATCAACCAAAGTACCCACCAACTTCCTCCACTGCTACTACTCTTTCACTAACTTCTCAAACCATGGTGGTTACCTCCCCACCTACAGTGGACATTTCAGTCCACCTTGCCACTTCTTTGCCAACTAGACCCATCATGGTGGTTGATTCTTCTTCAGCCACTACCTCTTTGCTTTCGTCTGCTTCCATATTGCTGACCACATCTTTAGCCACAACAACAATACCTATACCGACAATCTCACTCCCAGAGGCATTCTCAAGGCATATGTAGAGTGTTCCCTCTGAAATTTTTGAAGTGTTGATGAATCTGAATATCTAGGCTGCCCTGGCATAGGTTCTTGCCAACGTTCTTGTCTCAAAGCCTCTAACTAAACCACCAAAGATGAAAGCTACAATGGAAATATCTGAGGAGTTGGAGAGATAGGAGAAGGAGGTCGCAAAGGCATTGGAGGAGGAAGCGAATGACTACCATGAGCATCCAAAACATCAACATCTACAAATTGATAAAGTAGTTCATGAAGGAGAGGAGATAGAGTCTTCTGAGAGCGATGAAGAAAGGGATGTCGATACTGAAATTGTACAAAAATTTGATGTTGATTTTGAAGAGGAACTGGCCCAACAATTGAAGGATGTTGGAGAAGAAATGGAAAGAACACCTCCCAAAGTAGAAGGGTGAAAAGATGACAAAGTGGAAGAAAGCACTGAACTTCCAGCCGGTGAACAAGAAGAAGGCCCCAAGCACGATGAAGAGATGCCTCTCTCAAAAGGGCAGGAACAACAAGAAGAGAGAGATCAAGAAGAAGATAATCCTAAAGAAGAAGTTGAAACCTACAAGGATCCAGAGACTGACCAGCCCAAGGGGCATGAGCATAAAGAAGAAGGGGAAGAAGGAGATGATAAAGGGGAAGACAACCTCAAAGAACACATGCCCACTAAATCCCCTATCAAATACATGGTGTTCATCCAAGACTCTGATGAGGAAAAGGAAGCTACAAAGACCAAGAAAGAAGCTCCCAAGGATAAGGAGATTGAAGTCAGGAAAGATGAAAAGGAAAATGACCAAGAATCACCCAAAGAAAAGTCCTCAATGCTCGAGTGGCTGGAGAAAGAACTTGAAAAGAGGGCTCCTGCCCCGAAGGATCCAAGAACAAGATTGGAGGCCATATTGGCCCGTGCTTAGATCAACACTAAGAAGGAAAAGAAGCCTAAAATTAGATCAAAGGTGACAATGGATGCCTTTGGATCCAGAGCAATGAAAATAGCTACGCCAGTGGTGGGAGAAGAAGGAATAAGCTACAACATCTCCACCATCAACCTGGGAACCATTTCGAGGGAGAAAAAGGTGGATCACCTTCAGGAGTCTATTGCCACTATGGTGCACTTGATATAGCAAGATAAGGTTTCCAAGGACGAGCTCAAAGTGCAACTAGTTGACTTGACGGTGTATATCCAACAATGGTCATCAGCAGAAGAATAGCCTATGACATCTTTGGCCTTGCCGCAGTTGCTATCTAAAGAACAAGTGGATAAGCTCAAGAAAAGGAAGTACTTAGCAAAGACCATAAAAGACTGGTTCCATTAGGTTTTATATGTTGGGAACATGGGCATCGGTTGTGTTGTTAGGACAACAAACAAGTTCTTGGAGGTCCAAAAGTCCCTTGAGGGCATGAGGAAGTACTGTACTGACTTACCAAGAATGTATGAGTCTTCTTACCCCAAAATTGAGGTCATCCTCAAGCTACCAAAGAAGACGTGGAAAGAGGAGCTTTCCTTCAAGGAGGATGATCATTAGCTGGTGGACATGTGGAAACTGGACTTCGAGAACCGAAAAGAAATATTGGAGCAGGTATTCTACAAGGTGGATCCAAATATTGATTGGGCCAAGGATGTTTGGGTAGATTGCATTCGATATTTGAAGCTAATGACGAGATATGATATGCATGTTGTCCAAACTGATCCAAAAAAGATAAAGCCTCTTTTCCAAAAGAAGATGGAGGATGGAATGTCAGGAAAAATCACCACATATTTCATGAGTTTTGTTGCCCGATCCTTCGCCTAATCTGAGCTATTTAGAGACCACACTACCAAGTGTGATGAGGACTGGGAAAAGCTCAATGACCGGTCCAAACAATGGAGTTACCAAGTGTTGCAATCCAAAATTATGGAGATTGATAAGCTCCAGACATTGATCTTGAAGTTTATGGAGTATGTTGCTTTGAAGAGGCAAGAAGGGAACCCTATTATTGATGAACTCCTTATAGAATAGCTACAGCAAAGGAAATTAGCAAAAAGACAAAACGCTACAGTGTTGCCACTAGAAGACAAAATAGGGAAAAGACAAGGAATATATTTTAAAATGTAATATATTTGGGGGTAGGTAGAACCCTAGTTTGTAGTGAATCTTGGCCACACAATGCAAATTAATCTTGGCCATTCATTATACCTTTTGGACACTATAAATAGGGGTTCTCCTCTCATTTTCAAGAGAGATTTGAGTTGTTGTAATGACATGCTGCAGAAATTTTAATAGAAATACATTGAATTTGGTGGATTTTTGAGTTTCTTTGCATGTTTCATGATTCATCTCCCATAGTTAGATGATTTAGTTAGATTTATGAAGATTTCTATTGTGTTGATGCC
This sequence comes from Sequoia sempervirens, assembly GCA_007258455.2. Lineage (NCBI taxonomy): Eukaryota > Viridiplantae > Streptophyta > Pinopsida > Cupressales > Cupressaceae > Sequoia > Sequoia sempervirens. The sequence goes on from VDFB02168118.1 coordinate 22,637,220, forward strand.
TTTCTAGTCCATACTTTTTGTTGTTTGTTGATGGTAGATAGTTGTGCAAAGTTAGTCTGGGCTTAAAATCAAAAGTTGCTCCAAAATTTTATCTTTATTCATACATGTTTATGGTCAATGAATGGTAAAACATTTGCAATCCTTAGAAGATAACACAAATTTCATGATACTATGAATTTTCTGGTTAAGTGAAATTTTGTTTTAAGGAAGTTGTCCACAATGGAACCCTCCATGATCACTATTCACTACTAGTTGTAGATCTAGGAACCTCTTCTCCTCCCTTCATTTTTCCTTTTATTTTTAATAAGTGACCTATGCTAAGGTTCATTGCACATTGCAAAGCTAAATCCTGAGATAAAATAGGAGTTTATGATTGTTGTTCGAACCTGCAACAAACTGCACGCTAATTTCCATCCTAGGAACTCCATTTCAAGATTCATTTCGCATCCAGCTACGTAAGTCTTCCCTATGATTACCAGAAAAATCACATCAAATATCAACTGAGAAATTCCACGCAAGTCATGACTTGACACTCGAGAGACCTTGGGGCGATTTTCAGCAACTTGTTGGAAATTTCCTTTCAAGAGAGGTAGTATGCTTATGCATTACCTATGTTGAGAAAGTGCTTAAAACACCCATCAATAGAAAGTAATATTAAATAGGTAAAAACACAATGGGGTATAACACATTCATCATTTTTATCCCCTCAAGATTTTCTACAACACCACCCCATGCCTTCTACCAAAAAACTTATTCATTCATGTTGGAAATCATCTAGACCATCGTCTACCCATGCACACCTTTGTGAAAGCTAGAGACACTTCAAATAAAATTCTAGCTGACACCCATCATCATTTCTCTCCACCACTTTACAAGTTGAACCCTCATATCTAATACCAAATGATATAAGAAGGGTTGGGGTTCCCATAAAATGGAAGCTTAACTATGCAACCAAAAATCAAATGATAAGAAATAATAGTTCTAAAGTGAGAGAGATAATACACTCATATAAAGAACTTTGATTTTCATTAAATTATGCATGTAATGATTATATTTGATTTTACATAGTCATAGTTTTTAACTATCTTACAATATTCAAACCCAACCAATTCACATCCCCTCCCCCCAAAAGGTCCTATTTTTTACTTTTCTTCTAAATTGTATACAATTTCCTTTGTGGTTTTAATATTGCACCTACTATTATATACAATCACCTCAAAATCCAAATTAAACACCCTGTTATGACATTAAATGGTTCAATTTGAAAATGTGTCACCATCATCTTCATGACTATCTCAATTTCTTTGCTTTCCTCTTTTCAACTTATGCACCATCTTTCCTCTCCCTCAACACTCCTTTTGTTGATTATTTGTTGGTCTACATTCCCCCTACATCAAAAAGGTCCATACCTCAAAATATCCTTTGAGTGTGGATTTAATATTTTAACAACACGCCTAAGTATTTATTGCATGTATATGTCATGCTTAGTTGGAGTGACAAGAGGTCATATGTTATTCTTTTAAGGCTAACCATGGTGGTTCAGGCAAAGGGATTTTTCTTCCAACTTTATATGGCATTGGCATTGGTTATAATGTAGTGCATCTTGATTTTTTCTTTTTTTGAGCTTGTATTTTGTGGTTTCACTTTCTTGTCCTAGTTATATTTTTTTATGGCTTGCAACTAGAAGAGGGGCCCTTAGGGAACTCTTCTTCTTCATGGATTTCTTTTAGATAGAATCCCTAGAGTCATTTTTATTGTCCCTACCCAAGAGCTCTAGAAATGGATTGTTTAGTGTCATAGCAAGGCTTCAATTTATGTAAATCTTATTGATCATTTGGATGCTAAAGTGATGGACATGATGGCTAAACACTAGTTGTGCATACTCCTATTCTCAAAGGAATCACTTATGATTCCCTCCTCTTCATAGCCTAAACCTATCTTACATCCTATGATGTCAAATTTTATCTCCAATTGACATATATTTAACTTTTTGGATACGATTTGATAAATGTAGTGACTAACCTTAATGTCACCCACTATCACATGGTTTTGGAAATACTCAATGACTTCATTCTTCCTCTTTTTAAAGATAGTTCTCTCCTTTGTGTGGTTCATAAAATTGAGGTGGTGCATGGTGTAAAATTTCCACAATTAGTGCTTCAATGTTTGAGTGCTAGAAATGCATGGGTTTCATTGGTGGTTCATTTTAGCACATCTCATGGATAAAAGCATGTTGTTGGTAAATGAGAGGTTAATCACTCATCTTATATTTCTTGGATCCATTTATATTCTTATCTATCATTCTTAATTATTGCAATCATATTGTTTGAATAAAATGCCTAAACCTTATACATTTTATATTTTTTAATTCTTACTTTTTTTAATCAATTATTTCTCTAGACTTAATTTTTTTGTTTGCTACTCAACTATATATTATAATAATAATATCTAAAATTTATAAAATAGTTTTCCTCTTATTTATATTAATATATTCTATATATTAATAATACTAGATAAAAAGAAAGCATTATAAATATAGTGTATGTGTGTATGAATGATGGAAGTGTCCTAAAAAAGGGCAAACATTCTAAATAGAATGAACTAACTAGAATTGTACCCACATTCATATAAATGCTATTTGTTTGTCTTTTATCATAATTAAGCTAAATCAATTCCACACAATTGCAATTATCTCTATTTATAAATTTTTTAATTATAAAAATAATAATTGATATAATAAAGTAAAAAATAAAAATTTATAAATTATTTAATTATAAAAATAATAATTGATATGTAGTAAAGTAAAAAATAAAAATAAAAATAAAGATTCTTATTTTAGATTATGAATAAATGCTATTATTTATTTTGTTTTGTTTAGCACTCTTTTCAAAATTTAAGATTATTTTATGAAGTTAGTGGTCTTGTGTGTTTTTATTGAATTATTTTAATTTATAATTTTTTATTATATAAATTTAAATAATATATTTAATATGTAGTGGTTTCATAATTTCAACGCTTCTCCTTTTTTTCAATATAATTTCAATCTTCAAAGTGTAGGAACTCCATTTTAATAAGTGAAGATTTTTTATTTTTTTTTTACTTAATTTAGAACTTGCATGATACCATGTATACTAGTCAAATTTATGTAGCAACTTTAAATAAATAATCTCACAAGACCACAACATTGTTAAGAAAATTGACACTACATAAATAAATAAATGAAAAGCAATAAATCAAGAACACGATTAAAGTTTACCAAGAAAAACCATGGGCAAAGATCTCACAATATTTTATTATCTCAAGAATAAATTTGTTGTTACAACAATCCTCAATTCATCTCAAAAAAACATGACTAACTTAACCATAAACATCTAAGTTATCAAATCTTCTTTGAAGAAGACTTTCCAAAAATAGAAAGTGTAAATCACTACCATGATACTCCTCATCAACTACTTAAGATCAATATTGAATTAGAAAAAATGACTTCACATACCAAGAAACATTATCACTTTTTCATCTCTTCTCAAAATTGTAAATAAGAAAAATAAAGATTGTTTTGATTAAGGGGGAAAAATAGGTTTTGAATGGACCTAAAACCATTTACAAACGGGTTTTGATAGGGACCCGTAACCCACACAAAGAAGAACAAGTTGCACAAGGAATCAACATAGACAACCAACAACAAACCAAAAGTAGATCATAAGAGAAACAACATGACTACCCAGATCTACTCAAAACAAAAGGTTTTGATGGGCACCTTAAACCCAAAGAAATTAGGAATTACAAAGGAACTTGAATCCAAGAAAAACTTGAGATGGTTAGGAAACCATCAGCCTGAATCAGCCAGACTGTAGCACACCATTTACTAGCACTAACCAGCAATGAAAAACCAAAGATAGTCAGGTAACCATCAACTAGAACCATCCAGGCAACAACACAACACTTGACAGCACCATCCAACGAAACCAAACTCCCCACCTCGATAGGAGAGTTAGGAATCAAAGAGAAACACTAAATATTCTCAACACATACACCATACAAGTCAACTCACAACACCAACCTGGCCTCCACCTCAATAGGAAGGGGCTCCCCTCTATAGGAGAGGAAGAATTGAAGCCCAAAACCATAGAAAATAGACCTTCCAACCCGATCCATAACCCACCTCTTCACCTCAATAGAAGAGGGCTTCACCTCCAAAGAAGCAGTCTCCACCTTCAAAGAAGACCATAGTTGAAAAAACTGATAGGAAGCATCTACACCCATAGTAGAGAGCACCAAAACCTCCTTTAGCAAAGAAGATGACAAGAGTAGAGACAGAAAAATAGAGCACTCCTCCACGAGCAATACAATCCCAACTTGGATCACAGACTTGAGGACCCAAAAGTCCAACAGAAAACCAACCAACCAAACCAGAGCAGCCCAAGAAAAAACAACCCAACTAAGCCACACACACAAAAGAGGAAACTCACCACTTAGAGCCAACAACTCCCCATCCTAAAAAAAACAAAAGGACCCAAGCGGGGAGGTACAAAGAAAACCAAAAACAAAACTGGCAACCTGGAAGAGAATCTTGGTAGCCACCAAGACTAGCAACCACAACAGCTAGCCAAGAACCAACAACAGCAGAAAGAAAAAGGGGTGCAGAAAAAGAAGGAAGGGGTGAGGAAATCCCACAAGTAGAGAGAGTAGAAAGCCAGCAAGACAGTGAAAAACAACCTCCAACCCTACATGTCAGTCAGGGTTTGAAACATGTCAAAAACTAACTACAAACAACTCCACCAGAGGCATACCAACAACCACAACCCCAAGCAAAGAAAGTACCCCCATAGAGGTAGAAACCTACACCAAAGAAAAGACCAGGGGTCCAAAAAGAGGAAGGGAAGGGCAAGGAAAACCTCCAAATAGAGAGAGCAAAAATTCGGCAAGACAATGAAAAACAACCTCCAACCCTACATGCTAGACAGTGTCTGAAACATGCTAAGAACTTTCCACAAACAACTCCACCAAAGGTAGACCAACAACAACAACCCAAAAAAACAAGACCACCCTCACTGAGGCAAAAGAACCCCAAAAAAGCCAGAGAGAGCTAGGAAAGCCAACAGAAGGTGAAAGAGGAGAGGAGGCATCACAAGAAAAAACAACTTCCAACCCTACGTGTCAGTTAGGATCTGAGATAAGGCCACCAGTCTCCTCCAACAAGCCCTGAGCATGAACACCCAACACCACACCCGACGCCACACAAACAAAAATAGGAAACCCCAACAAAAAGCACAAACTCCACCCAGCATGAAGCCTGAACAACACGGGAGAACACAGGCAAATCCAATGCCAAGACCGAATGGAATGAAGTCCATTAGAGCATCGAAGGGGGAACCGCAAGAGACACTAGGCAGAAATCAGCCCAACAAACTCCTCATCCTCATCATTCCCATCACCTTCCTCATCATTGGTGTCCTCTAAATTCAAAAGCAACGCACAACGCGCCCTCTCGCCTAGTGCCACAACGACCATTTCCTACTAGTTGAGATTGTGTTACTTGATCATAGTTGTACTGTTTTTATATAATTGTTGATCAATTTAGATGGAAATTATGTGTAACTCATGCGAATGGTTAAAAATATATTATAGTATACTACTATTGTGTTTCAAATTTTATTTCCATAATGGGTTTAAGATGTGTAATGAGAGTGCAAGAAACAATAGGTTGTCCAACATGGCATGGGAGTTTTTGTCATGGACCAATTACTATTCCAATAGACATTGTAAAATAAAGATTGTTACCTTTGCCATTCTTTTTAATTTCTTATGCTAAACATTGATGTTAAAATATTTTACACAACAAAATCCAAAAACATTATCAATGAAGATTACATTATAAATACAAGTATTTATGAGTGAAAATAATAAATTTAGTACTAGGCAAGAGTTTTCCATAGTCTATTAGATTAGTGTAGAGTGATTTTGAATTCAACTATGTATTTTTGCATCAACATTTTTTATCAGACTCAATAATCCATCGTCAAAAAAAGAAGAGAAATGATCTAAAATGTAGGCTCTCAATGCTTGATGTCTTCTACAAGCAAAGCTATGTAGATAAATGGAGTAGAAGCTAAAATGAGGTTGCCTATACTTTTATCATCGTTATAGTCAGAATTATAGTCACAGGCTACCTAATTTTCAAATGTTAGTACAATTTTCAAAGCTATGAAATGAAAAGGGAGCATAATGTCAATAGTCTCATGGCCTACTAGTGAAGTTGAAAGGTTTTGAATGAAACACCAATAGGGTGGATGGGAGAATATAGTTGTAGGGGCCTCCACAGATTCCATTTCTCCTATGAACCCAAGGAACAAAGTGATGCAGACAGAAAATGACATTTGGGCATCCCAACATCAAACACCCAACTGGCAGTGGGGCAGGGATGATAAGCAACGAGAGGTCTAGTATAGCCATTAATTAACCCTATCAAATATCATGTTTTGTTGAGTGCAAGGCCGTAACACCATAAGGGATGAGGATGAGATTATATCTTGGATGATTTTGGTTGAAGGGATACCCCTAAACCTTGACTCTCAATTGAAGTGGTTTCCAGCCCTAAAAACTCATGCTACCATATTGAATAATTAAACTATTATACAAATTTGAGATAAAACCCTCTACCAACAAAAACATAAACATTTATATTTAACATATTTTCATCTGTGCTCGCTTAGTGTCGGGTGTCCATTGCAGCATGACAAACCGGAACGGCAACCGTTAAAATTCGAATTGCCACATAAGCCCTTATGTCACTAGAATTACCCGCTGTTTCCAGTCAGCCGTCCATTCTAGGGTTAGGGTTTAAACGATCACAACTGAATTATTTTAGGGTTTTCGGAAACGAGACTCACCAACAATCCAAGTTTTTACATATGGTGGGAGGACTGGCTTTAGTTGTTGATTTCTGTTCTGCAGCGTCTATTAGTATTATGTTATCTGAAGGCGTGAGTTTTGTAGGATGCTTACATTTGGATAGATATATAGACTATAGTTTGTTTTATTTTATGCAATTTAAGTAAATATGATTAATAATAAGAGGACGATGAAAATAACTGCAACAAATTGAAATTGCATGATTTCTGTTATTCAGATCTCTGGTGATCTCTTTCTTCTTCTTTTTTTTTTTTAAACTTGAATTATCTCTTTATCTTAGTAGGGGAAGATGATGAATGCAATTTGGTCCGTGTTTATGACTCACTCTGATTTTCAGAAATTGCACTATTTTTCTGATTCCAACGTGTTTTACACGGCAAGGTCTAGGATTGTTTGGCTTATGAGGTTTAATCTTGTATTTATTGTGTCATCAGTATCTTGTGGTGTTGCGATCTGAGTTAGCAGGGTTTCTCTAATATTGGAGTTTCTGCATTAGGATTTTTCGACTCTAATATTTGGGTTTCTGCATTAGGTTTTTTCGAATTTTACCATTTCTGTATTAGGGTTTCTCAAACATCAGAGTTTCTGTATTAGTGCTTTTTGACATATTAAAGTTTTTGCATTAGGGTTTCAGATGCATTCGAGTTTCTGAATAGTACGTTTGAAATAATACGATTTTGTGTTCGTAGAAGGAGCTCTTAAAGTGTTATAGGGTTGCGTATTATTCGGGTTTCTGCAATGAAGAATGGTATTGGACGTGCTCGCTACGAGAGTGTATAACATCTATGAGATAAAAACGTCTTTTCTGAGCAGAGTATTCCTTTGATTTTTGCGCTATTGTTACTGTTCTGCTGGTGGTGGTATTGCTAACGGTAGTTGCTGTTTTTTTCTTCTGGGACAGGTTTTCTGTGATTGAAAGTTACATCCGGTCTCATAGAATTGTAATAAATGTACATGATGAAATTCTTTAGCTCCTTGCTTGAATTGCAATATCTTGTCAATTCTGTTTAGTAATATTGCATAAATCGAGATGTTTGCTGGAGTTAATTGTTTGTAATGACCGGCTGTATTATACTGTTAGCTTCTAATTTTCTGTGGGCAAACAGAAAGATATTGTTACCTGCAATAATACAAGTCACTTCGCCCACTAGTTGTTATTCTTCAATTAGGCCTAGTTTGTACCCTGTATCTCCATTATGAGAGATTTTTAGTCCATTTTAATTTCTCCTAGGTTAAGAGATTGTACAAGGGAAACAAACATTAATGTTATTTGAAGTTGGACCTAATCTTTTTTTTTTAATCTTTGGACAATTTAAAATAATATTATTTTAATAAATTAGAAAGTATTTTTATACACTACACATAAAAAATTTAATGTTTGGAGGGAAATATTGGTTTTGGTGTTCAAATTAAAAAGGGGGTGCTTGACTCATTTGAGAAGGAAGGCTTCATTGGACATTTTCATGAGGAGTTTTGTGTTCAATTTTGCAGCCAACGAAAATCTTTGGTTGTAATTATACAATCAAGAAGGATGAGAGCCCTATGCTTGCTGCTTGTTTGGCAGTAACTTTTAAGGGTTGGAAGGTGAGCTAAAATTGTAGAAATTGTGCATGTTTGGTTGGTTGAAAACAATTGTGAGAAAATTTGGAGATATTCATTCTATTGTTGCTCACTAACATTTTGTTCAAACATTTAATCATATTTGCACAATAAATCCATATCAATTTGGACAGGTAGCTTGAAATTGCATAGGTTGTTTGTTGCCTTCCTTGATTGTTGCACACTTACCATGCAAGATCTGGAGTTGTGCCTATCTATTTAGGGCTGATTGCCACTAATAATTGCAGGTCAATTTTGGGGGAGGATGATGCGATCTTGGTGGCTATGAGTATAATTGTTGATTGCATCATCACAAGTATTACAACAATTGATTGCCACTAATAACTGGAGGTCAATTTTGATGGGTGTTGTGACTACTATAGTGTCTTGCATCAATTTTGGGGTAGACAACAATTGATTGCCACTAATAACTGGAGGTTGTCAATTTTGATGAGTGTTGTGACTACTATAGTGTCTCACATCAATTTTGGGGTAGGATTATATGATTTTGTTGATTGCATCATCACGAGTATTACAACAATTGATTGCTACTAATAATTGGAGGAGGCCAATTTTGATGGGTGTTGTGAGTGCTATAGTGTCAAGGATTATACGATTTTGGTGGCCTTCCTTTGGGAGGTGTCACACTTGTTGGTGGAGGATTTATATCTTGATAATCTAGATAGAGGATTGGGGGACAAGCTTATCATAGTTGTCACATTTGTTTTGGTCATAAATCAACATTTTCCTCTTTCTCTAGCATTTTTAGTGAGTGGTCAGGTAAGTTATTCTAAATAGATTAATTTGATTGTAATCAGCATTCTATTGGAATCAATATTAGATCTAGGTTTCCTTGATATTGTGTGTTACTTTAATTAATCATATCAATCTTTCAATTGATTTCATGACAAAACTTGATGAGTTTAATGTTTCATATTGGTTTATTATTGTCACAAGGATATTTTAGTGTTACAATCAATTCTAGTTGTTCTTCTTTGTTTGCATTTTGATTGCAAAGCTTAAAAGTACACAAATTAGAAAATACAAATCCCTTATATTTGAGACATTACAAATAACAACATATTTTTTATTAGATAAAATATGAAAAAAACAAGTCTAAACCTTTACATAGAGACCCAAGAGGTGAAGTAAACAAAAGGCCCACAAAGACCATCAACAATAGAAACAATAGAAAAACAACAAACAAGCAGTACCTAAAACAACACCAAAGTAACCTACAAACAAATAGATGTACTCAAAGAATTGGAAACATTCTCCCCAATCATTAGAAAGCAAATTGTAGAATTCATCTTTATTGGATTTCTTTTTGTAACTTTCTTGGTTGGGGCTTTTATCAGAGTGTCATTAAGTTTCTTCATATTTTTCTCAGCAGACTCAAGAAGTATTAAAATAGACCTATATGCATTACCGTTGTGCTGAAATTGAGAACCCTATTCATCTTGGCTTCAAGAGTAGCCATTTTGTCTTGTAGGGATGTTAGGATTTGGCATTGGATTCACAAAGGGAATAGGGGATCTCCTTAGTAATAGACTTCTCTTTTGAAGTCTCCATTAAATTCTCTGTTGGTTTTGTATCAATATAAGGTTTGTTCATTTCATTAAAGAAATTGGTGTGAGTCTCCTTCACACTAGTCTTATCTAAGGTGGCATGTTTAGAATTCACATCATTTGAACTCTTGTCCCACCTGACATCAATATTGTCATTAAAATCATTGGTTAACTTCTCTTCATCATTTAAGGTTGAGATTTTATCATTACAGACATTTATTTCTTCAATGTTAAGACTAGTAGGGGGAGTGAAAGTTTTAACTACTACGAGCCTATTAGACCTCCCTCTCGAACCTTGAGCCTTGTCCTTTTCAATAACCTTTGTTTTTCCTTTTTCCTTTTTCCTTTTTCCTGAGAATTGTTGATACCCTTGCCTGGAAGCTTATCATTAGTGAACACCCCAACTTTACCCTTCTCTACCTTGTTATCAACCTTATTCTCAAAAGGGATAGCATCAATGGAGACATTTTTCTTCTTTTTGCTCAAGAGGGGGGTGTTGTTTAAGAGAGCAGAGGGTAGCAGTTGCACCCATCTCAATGGGTGTAGAGGTATCCAAACCCTTCGCTTAACTTTAGGTGTTTGTGAGTACACACAACCTTGAGAATTTTTATAAGATACTTTTCAAAGATAGAAGGATTAGCCGCCTTTTTAGTGTTCCTTTCATTCCTCAAGTGTCTTTGGGAGTACACACAACCTTAGGGATTTTCATAGGAGACTTTTCACAAATAGAAGGATTAGCCTTCTTCTCAATGTTCTTTTCATTTCTTGAACTTGCACCAACAATAGGGAATGTTATTATGTGGTAGAATTTGGTAATTAAGTTAATTATAATTAAAATTTTATAATGAAGTTGAAATAGACAATATATGTGAATAGAAATTGATATTTTCATTACATTTTTATTTTGCAATCAATGAAACATACAATTTTTTATAATCTCTTGGTTGAGTTAAAATAGCAAGTCTAAGATGAATTGAGTTAAAATTCAATGAAGAGAAAAGTTAATAAGTAGGGACAAAAATTAAGTTGAGGTGATACCTAATTGACTTCAATCAAGGACATGTCCTTATTAGAGTAATGGTGAAATTTGTATACTTACATCGTTTCCCATTTAGTTTTTTGACCACCTTGATTGGAATGTCTTAATGTAATAGCATATTGATAAGTGACATATACTCATGTTAAGTTTGGTTGATGACTTGATCTCTATTCATGTTTATTTACCTGTGTTACACTAATCTCACACATTCACCAATTTCTCATCCTTTTGGACCCTCATGTGCATTTACTTTTTTCTATTTGCTCTTAAAATGAACATTTTATATCATTTTACAAAAACATGAACTTGTTTAAATACAAATTATAGGTTTCTCACCCATATTTGTGTGACATGTTATGTCATGGTATTTAAAAATATAGTGTAATTAATTCACACAACATTAAGGAACCTCTATCCCAGTGCTAGAGGTTTTTTCTATGCAACCTTTTCTTCCCCAGTAGATCGTGACAGTGTGTTGGACAGGTTGTGGATGTGGGGTGTTCATTCATTGTTCATCCGGCCTTGGTCTCACTCTTTCAATCCTCTTATGGAACCTCTGAATATTAGACCAATTTGGGTTTGACTGCTAAATCTCCCTCTCCAAATTTGGGAGGATTCTTGGTTTGAAGCCATTGGCAACGCCATTGGTAGTTTATTGAAGGTGGATTCTACGTCTTGGGATCTTGGACATACTATGGTCGCTCGTATTCTAATCAATTTGGATATCTCCAAACCCCTCCATGGTGATGTGGTTTTGATGGTGGAGGACAGACCTTGGATGCAACTTTTGGACTATGAGGTGCCCCCCTTTCATTGCAGGAGATGTTTCTCTGTTGATCACCTGGCCTCTAGTTGCCATTTTTCTTGCCATAAGGGTGCTACTACTTGGTGGAAGAATGCTCTCTCGGACCATCTCACGGTTGGCTCTCCCTCTTCAGATGGTTCCTCTGATGAGGGCGACCCTCCCTTATATGTCTCTCCCTTGGAGTCGGAGCCTTCCTTGACTCCTCTTCTGGCTATTCCTTCCACAGAACCTTTGTTACCTCAATCTACTGTTGATGTTCAATCGATTTTTGCTTTTCCCTCGTTAAACGACTCTGTTGGTCCTTTGATCGCTCCTATCTCCTCTTCTTCACTGCCAACTCCCTTGCTATGTGGTGGCTCCTCGCCCGAGGTGGCTATTGTGAATCCACTCCCCTCACCCCGCTTGGTGGATTTCAATTCTAAGTCTTCCTGGTCAATTGTGCTAAGGAAGAAGAAGGGACTCCCCAAATCTGTTGCTTCTTCACGGCCTCAGGTTCAGGGAGTCAGACTGGTCACCTCTAGTTCAAGGGTTGTTTAATCCTAGTTTGTTGTTCTACAATTGTCGGTCAGCTGTTTCTATTTGTTTTTCTTCTAGATCATGTTTTGGTTTGAACTAGCTTTTTTTTTGCCCTTTGGGCTATTTGTGTGAAGGGTACAACACCATGTAAATGCTGCTTATTTTATCAAAAACATTAAGGAGAAAATCATTAGAATACATCTTGATTATTTTAAAGACAACAAAGAATTAGACCGTCATCATATATGCCATATGTGTTTATAAATATTGTCTTTAATATTGTGCACCACTATTAACCTAATCCACCAATTACTTGAGAATCCATTCACTTATTTATTGGTATTAAGCATCATACACTTTGTAAACCTTAATATTTAAATCCATTATTAATTTTGAAGGGCATTCTATGTGAGGTGGTACTTTAGGTGATGTGTTAATTGTATTATGACATGTAAGAATATTTAATATCACCTTCAAATGTGTAAGGGCGTCTATGATATTGTAAGATGTAAGAAGATTGCATGAATGCACATAGGAGATGGAGGTTATATAGTGGTTATGGATTTTGAGCAGTTTATGATGCATGAGGATGATATGTCATGGAACATATTTGGAAAGAGATAATGTTCAAAGTGGTGTGTTTGATTTTGGTGGGTGGTTATGATGTGTAAGAGAAATATTATTATTTTTTTCTCTTCATTAATTTTGGGCATTCAAATTTTTCATAGAGAATTTGGTGTCGCAGTTAACCCGTGGTATTCTTCCATTGTTTTGTGAAATTACTTATGGTTTTTTATTATATATTAGATGCTTGGGATGAAAATTTTGGAATTAGAATTTTGTAGGGGCTTGTGTTGTTGGAATATCTCCATAAAGAGATTGGTGTGATAGAGTAGTGATACATAGTCCAGTATTGTATTTTAACCACTAGTTGATTATAGAATATACATTGAAGATCCCTTGTTATTGTTGGAGTTGATAGTGAACCACACAACTCCTAGAAATCACTTGCAACTTAAATTCGATCACAAACAAGAGATCAAAGCAATTGGTTTGCTATGCAACCGAGAGAGAATTGATTGATCTACACTAGCATCTAATATTGAGATTAACCTATAATTTTATTGTCAATTAAATGGAATGTGTATAAAGTACAATGATGAATGCTTATAATAGCAAAATTGCAAGCCCTAGATGAGGATTTGATTAAATTGTGACATGTGTCCTAATCTCATGCAATGAGGCAACTTAACCTATAAATAGCCCAATTTGATAATAAAAAAGCACTCCTAAGTTTAGCTTAAGTGATTAAAGCAATAGGAACTTAATAATTAATTAATGATTAATTAATTATCAAGTAATTATCAAGTAATTATCCTAATTACTCCAACACCCCCCTTAAGATCAACTTAGGGAGAAGGTAAGAAACCATGATGAAGAATACAATGATGGATACATGGATGGGTCTCGACTATAAGCCCTGATGAGGTGCCCATGTACAAAAAAATGAAATCTCTTGTAATTAGAGAAAAAGAGAACTATTTGGAAAAAAATCCTCTCCAAAAGAGAGAAAATGAAAAAACTGCACTAGTGAAAGAAGGATTCAATGTGACCCACCAAGGATTGCTTTTGTCACACAAGTACAATAGATGTCCCCCTAGTAGGAGAGATAAAATGAGGATATGAATCCCCCCATAAAGATAGAGTTCATGTGCCAATGATGAATGCTTGAAGACGAAACACAATACATTGCCTACAAACAACATTTCTCCCCTTAGGAAGAAACAAATCCACTAGTGATTGGAGAATCCATTCCCAAAATATGGAAGAATCAAGAATCCAAATCCAAATAATGTGTGCCTCTAAAAATTGTTTAAGTGTTCACATGTTGGAAAGAGATGATGTCAATCTAGAAACCTATGAAGATTGATCTAGAATGAGCTCTAAAGAAGATGAAGATGATGGGACAACAACAATGATGTGGTTGTCAAAAAAGAGGATATGAATGTCCTCAAAGTAATTTTCTAAATATGCAATATGAGACTCTACAAACAAGGATGATATTTTTGCAAGATACGAATCCCAAGTAGTTGTGTTTGGAAGATGGTTGATGTCCTACTACATTGAACCAATAGGGGCCAAAAATGTGGCAATGTCAAGCTAATTAGGAACAACAAAATATGGTGATGTAGTTTTGATATGACGAGTTGGAACACGAAGGCAAGTCTAAACCATTGAAACATGCAAGACCTATTGTATACTCAAGATCCTTTAAAGTTTTTTTTTTTGTTATGCCAGAGGTATCCCTGTGACCTACCCTAGTGGCCCAACCAGCCTTGCCTTGGTCTTACCTTTTTTCCAAGTTGGGGTTCGGGAGGGGTGAGCTAAGGTGAGACTAATCCTTTGGGGATGCACGCAATCACCCGCAAACCATGTGCATCGAGTAAGCCCGAGCCTCGAAGTTGAACATACGGTATGGACAAGAGGAATGAGACAATTTGTAGTAGAATCCTCTAGATATGGAGAGATGTGAAGGTCTCCATGGATCTCCCAAATTTGATTCCAAATTGTGTAGGGACAATCAATGTTTGATACAACACACATAATGTTAAAATCAACACTAAAACAAATCACTCCTACAACATTATCGTTGATAATACCCCATGCTGAATAACTCCTTGGCGTGTCTAGTGTAGGTATGAGTCCATAAAGATAAGGCAAAATATCAAGCCACTTAAGATGTGTTAGGATGTCGTTTCGCCAAGACTCATAATTATATTTTTCTAGGATGACTACAAAAGGATGAACAAAAAAACCCATGATACTTCCTCAAATAAAAAAATCAAAGACTAAAAACCTCAATGCATGTAAAATAGATAAAATGAAGTCATATCATGCAAACATATCATTTCCATGAGCCAAAATGTCTAAGTAATTGACATCAATGTGAAATCACAATCAACCTAGAACACTTTGTTAAAATATGGCAACACCAACATTGATGTTCTATCACCTTCTTCTTCAACAACTAAAATCTCTCTTCTATAGCTATCCATTGAAACTCTTTCCTACCACCTTTCATGTTCTTTGTGATAAGTTCTTATAGAAGCTCACCAAGCCATGAAAACTTCTAGTTTCAAACATACTTCTTGGTGAAGGCCAAATTACTATTTCCTTGAATTTCTTCAATTTCATCTTAAACCCTTCTTTAGACACTACAAAAACTAGATATACCAGTTCTTTCTTCATAAAACTGCATTTCTTCAAACTTATAAATGACTTTTCTTCTTTTAATATTTAGAAAATTTCTCTAATATACATTAAATTATACTCTTGTGTCTTACTAAAAATCAAAATTTCATATAAATATACAACTACAAATTTACAAAGAAAAGGCTTCAATACCTCATTCATCAACTACATGAAGTACTAAGGGAATTTTTTAAACCAAATGGAATGACCATTTATTCATACAAACCATCATTTATCTTTAATATTATTTTCCATTCATCTTGTTCTCGGATCCTTATTTGATAGTATCCACTCTTCAAATCTATCTTGGTGAAGTACTTGGTTCCACTGAAACAATTCATCATCTTATCCATCTAAGGTAATAAAAATATGTATTTTATAGTTATCTTGTCTATGGCCCTAGAATCAGTACACATTCACCATTCTCCATCCTTCTTTGGTGTGAGTACTACAGGTATAACACATGAACTCAAAATTTCTCTAATTAGACCCAAGTATCTAATTGAAATGGGGAAAAGGGTGATCTTAAGATCTAATGCAAAGAAACTAGGATCAATTTTTCTTTTTATAGGGATTCATTAGGATGCAAATCGACAAGGTGATTAGATTGACTTTCAACCTTGTAAATGAGTCAATCAGACCTAGATTAACATCCCTTGTTGTGGGCCTTGGGAAGTGATTTGAATTGTTTTTCCTTGATTAAACTAATTAAACTATGTGCCCTAATATGAAAATGCAAGATTTTGACAACTGACAAACTGTAACAAAAATTTACCAGCAAATCTAAGAAAGGTTGAGTTATGTGTATGTCTTGTAAATTTGGAGTCAAACAAAATAGTAGAACTATGCCGCCATAGGGCATCTATATCCTTATAGATATATTTTAGTTATATTTTTGCAGTCCTCTAATGCCAGATTAGAGCTTCCTGATTCTGCCTACAAATTTATCGAATCACTATTGAATATTTTTGTGAGTTTTTGTGAGTTGACAAGGTGTGGGGCTTTGAATGCAACAATGGATAAATGATCTTAAAACTTCCTTCAATATTATCCAAACTTGAAACTTGCACATTCAAAGAGAGAGGAAAGGTTGTGCCATTTAGGGGCTTGCCTTAGTCAAACTCCATGTTAGTGCTTCCACTTCCACAATGACAATGTCAATGATTAAAAAGATAAATGATAGGAAGGAATGATGAATCAACAAACTTTTCAAACTTATTACAATCAACTTTTGATGTGAATCAATGAAAGCAAGTTGGCACCACTTTATTGAATTGATTAAATGATTTTACAAATGGAAGTAGGCACCAACCTACTTGATTTATAAATGAGATGATTTTGTAGGCTACAACCTACAAGGATCACCAACCCCTTACAATTTTAGTAGGCACCAACTTACAAGGAGCACCAACCCCTAATGCAAGGCACCAAACCTTGACTCGATGGATGAAGTAAATGACTTCAATCAAACCTGCACTCTCCCAATCCTCCAATCTTCCTTTGTGATGAAAAATCTCACACTCAACCCACACAAGAAGATGGTTTTCTGATATGAACCACCTAAAACCTCACAACCACACTCCACACACTTGATTTGAAAGTGAATATATAATTTGATCAAGAATTTCAACACTTTGATGAAGCAACATGACTCTATCTTTTCAAATCTTATTCATACCTTTTCATTTTATGATTATCTTAATTGTTCTTCCTTAATTTTTGTTTATGCACCAAGGAATATAATTCAAATTTCTTTCATAGCCCTTTTTTAATAGTCGCATCATTTAATTTGCAACAGATACGTCCTTTCAAGCGCCAAAGAGTATAGCTCTTAGAAACATGCCTTATTAACATATCTTGTTTAATCATGAAGAAACCACAGATGTATTTAATTGCACACATCTTTTCACAAAAAGACAAAAGGCTTTATTTGCATCCCTTCTATCGCACCAACTAGCTTAAGTGGAGACATGTCCCTAGTTTATATTCTTAACATATTGGTTATCTTAGCAAATCTGTTATTATCTTGTTTTAACAAATCTGTGTTAATCTTATATGACTTTGACACGTTTTTTTTTTTTTTATATGTATTTGATACGTTCTTGATACACATGTTTTGGTGCGTCCATTTGAAAATATGTTTTTTTTTAATCATTCTTTTAATGTTCCCATTAAAGCTTCATTCTTAAATCAATCTGGAAAGAAATGAGATTTTTGTATATATCGATCTGGAAAAAAACTAGATTGAATATATTGATTTGAACCGATTCATGTTTGATCTGAAACTATATCATTCTAAAACTCTTTAACTCATGTTCTGACTCTTCAACTTGTTCTTTAACTCGTGTTCATGTTCTTTGTTTGACATCAATGACAATACTTCTAACATCAAGGTCTTAAATCTTGCTTGCTTGATTTTCTTAAATTGCTTGAAGATCTACAAGGATTAGCCTTCACAAACAATGATAACATGAACATGCATTAACTCATATATAATTTAACATGATGTTTGGATTTGAATTGTTGCAATAAATTACTGAAATGTTGCTCTTGACTTGCTTGATGGTGCTCTTGATAATGCTTGATCATAATGTTTGGCAATGGTTGCTAGATGAATTTGAAATGATGCAATAACTAGGTATTTATATGCAATTACTCTAATTTCCACAAATTAAATTTTGATGCTCAACATTGGCAACTTGAATTGCAAATGATAAAATGTCAACACTGACATATTTGAATTTGGGTCCAGGAAAAATAGGGGGACAAAGCCATCACATGGTGTCTCTGTCCGGATCCTATTTTCTAGAAATTAAGGTATCGATGACAAAACTTATTAGATAAATGCATTTGTTTTTCACTTGCAATTTATTAGTAATTGTTAAAAATAGGCCATAAAATGCATAATTTAGGAAATTATAGGTCTAATAAAGTCCAATAATTAAATGGGGAGTAAAACATAGTGTGAAATTGTCAAAGGTGACAATTTAAAATACTACATTTAGCCCCACTTTAGTGAGAGTATGAACTTACACTTAGACTCACGCTAAAGTAGAAAATCTATGTCAAGAGTGGTTTGATTGGCCAAATATTGAAGAGATAGGATGACAAAAGATATACGAGGAGTGTACAAGCCCCCATAATCCAAGATCCCATGGAAAACCAACATGAGCACAAAGGAACACACACGTACATGTATGATATGCAACAAAACAACATATACAAACATACATGTCAAAAACACAAAGCATACATGATGAAAACACATGACATAACATAACATATAGATGACAAAAAAAAGAACACAAACACAATACAAACACAAAGAACACATAAAAGACACACACAAAACACAAGGTTAGTGCTAAAAGGATTCAAGATGGTAAGGTAAAGAGACCTTAGTCTTAAATTGTCTCAAATACCAAACAACATCCATCAAATAAATGTTAGTCAAAGGAATGCTCCCATGAGGACTAGCAAGTTGTGTTATTCCAAATCATTCATAGACCACATGGATCCACTGGCTAGCAAGCTACATTATGTTAGTTGTCCATGCAAAATGATGGGTTCCACAAGGTTGGCAAGGTGCGCTATGCCAAACACTCATGAAACATATAGCTCTACTATCCAACAAATTGTGTTACATTCAACGACCGTGTTAAAAGGGGTGCCCATGAATCAACAAGTTGTGTTATGTTGAATCCATGAACCAATTTTTCATTGTGTTAGATGATGTTGTTTAATAGATTGGTTGTTTTTTTCTCTATAGTTAAATCTAATAATTATTCACTAATTATTAGTTCCTGCTAGGGAACTATAGCGAAGGCTCAATCGTTAAACGGTGATTAATGTACTCAACAACAGCTAATGAGGATGCAAAATGATTCAAAAGTTATCTTCGATTTCCTATTTCCATCATGGTGAAAAAACGTATTTAGGGGCTGCTATTAAAGGGAAAGCGAGGGTGTTAATAGCACAGATGAGGACAGGATCACATCATCTTAGGTGCGAGACCGGTAGATGGAAGTCTCCTAAGGAAACGTGGGAAGAAAGAACCTGCATATTCTGCAATAAGGGGGTGGTTGAGACAGAGCGACACTTCTTCTTGGAATGCATAGCTTATGAAGACATCCGTAAACAATATGCAAATAGTTTGGGTATGGATGATATGCAGCAGTTATTCGAGGAGGATAAGATCAACCAGACGGCCAGCCTTCTAGTCAAAATCAATAGTAGGAGATCTGATTTAGAAAAAAGCATGAAAGAAAATTAAATTTGGGTCTTGGTCCCATAGACTGTTTAGTCTCGTGGACGTCATTAAAATCTTTCATTCATTCATTCATCAGTTAACCTGCATATTTTTTAGGGAAAATATTGATGGAAGCTTTTTTGGCACTTTGTGATTCGCATTGCAGATGGTTGTAGGTGCATTTACAACTACCAATGCAAGAGAGCACACGAGTTCAGAGGGAGGCTCCTACAGATTGTTAGATCATTTAGACAATTGGCGATTAGGGTTTCAGCTGTGTTCAGGAGTTGCCATGGTAGTAGTGTTTGCATGGGGAGGAGATGTGGCCAGTGTTGTTGGCCTACAGGACATTCATTACGAGAAGTCAATGAGGAGGGCATTAAGATATACATTTTCAAAACATTCTCCCCAGGTTATAGTGGCAACATCTGTTGGAGTGCCTTGGACTGTAGTGTAGAGTATTTTTGTAACAAATGCTTTGGTTCTCGCTATGCTGCAAAGTAAGTTAAAAGATTTGTTTTCCCATAGTTGATTACTTTTTCTAGGCAAGCTTTCGTTTTTGAGTAAAAACATTTCTTTGTGCCATGACAGGATCCCATGAGGGTTATGTAATATTCTTCTTGCAAGTTGTACGCATTTTCCTCAACAGCGCAATTGTAGTTCGAGATGAATCTTTACTTTTGTTTCTTCTTTCTCAAAGCTACTCGAAGCGCTTGCAAAGGCACCCTTTACAGTCCTTGAGGTCTAGAATCTTGAGGTAAGTCACATGCCATGGTTTGGGTGTTGTGCATTCATTGCTGCCAATCATACCTTTCACTAAATGGACGGGAATAAGGAATCCATGAGTAGCAAAAGACGCAAATTTCCTACATGAATAAAAAATACAATACATAATGGGTTATTCCTAGAGTTTTTGAGATTATAGGAGAATTGTTTAGCATTTTCTACTTACATTTGAGCCACCCATTTGAGGAACAGAGAATTTTAGTTTATAATTCAGATTTGAAGTGTTAAAATAATTTCAGAATTGTTAGAATTGCATTTTTCCTATTTTCAAACCTAAGGCACAACTATAGTTTGTAGCAGTGCAAATTTCAAGTCTAGAGTTTTGTTATCTGTAACAGATTCCAATTTAGAGCACAATAGAGCTGCAATTTTAAGATTTTAAATATACAGTTTTCTTAATTATAATAGTAGGCAAGGAAAGTAGACAATTGCAAGGCATAATTGGTTGCTCAGGTTTGATCTTGTTGCTTTTGCTTTGGTCATTTCTATCCCATTCATCATCTAGTTATTATCATGTGTGTGTGTTGCTACACAACTAGCAGGGTGATGTTTTTCCCCAGTCTTCAAAACAACTATTTTTCGTTGGTGGGGGGATCACTATTATGGCACCCACAACTATAGCATCAAACAAAATTTGCTTCAATGCCCTAATCGGGGTTTAGAACTTTAGCAAATACAGTAAATTCTTTTGGGTTTAACTTTAGCACAAAATAATGGGGGGTGGAAGCTTCGTTTGTGGACTAGCATCTGGTATTTGTTGTACAACATTCCTTGTTGTGTCGTCGGTCTTTTGTTCTCTCGGTTGTCATGTAGTTTGCAGGACTTTTCGAAAGCAAGAGCCCAATGTGTTTCATTTAATTTTAGCTTGTTTCAAAAACATCAAAATTTTATGTAGTTTACGAATTGACATCAATATTTCAACATTCTGTAAGATTTGAAGGCAAAGCAAATGGAGGGATCTACAAAAATATAAATTGGAAATGAAATAAAAAAATTGACGTTCATAATCTAACATCAAAATTTTGGTGTTCATGAAGAATTAAAATAATGATTTCTAGACGGAAACACTGAATCATTTTGACTTGATAATGGAACATCAAAAGAATATTGAAAATAGGACTTGAAATTTTTTTCTAATGTTGTAGTGTTTTGTGGTCATTATTAGATCCTGCAATGGTCAAGTTGAGATGGTGGATAATAATGTTGTCGGTTCTTCTTCACCTTACTACAATCACAACGCCCACCACTACCACAACTCCTATTTCAACACCAATCACAACCCCTACCACTCCAACAACACCCATAACTGGCTCAACTAGAACTTGGTGTATAGCAAAGCTTGGTGTCCCAAATACAAGCTTGCAAGTTGCCTTGGATTATGCATGTGGCCTTGGAGGTGCAAACTATGCACCAATACAACAAGGAGGTGCTTGCTATAATCCAGATACTCTTGCAGCTCATGCCTCCTATTCTTTTGATAACTACTACAAGAATGGCATGACTACTGCTAGTTGTGACTTTGGTGGCAATGCAATCACAACTACTCAAAATCCAAGTGAGTTAGTTATATTATTCTAATGTTCAGTTCATTTTTTAACTCTTTGTTTTAAAGCATTGGATGCATCATCTTGCATAAGTTCCCAAGAGATTTTTGGTTACAAATGATATGCGATTCTGCAATTGGTTTATTATCCAGCAAATTTGTTTCAATCCATTAGGTGAACTGAACTTTTATGTGCTAGTTTGTTTGATGTTTACTTTTGCCTAGTAATTTTTAGATGATAGATGAGCTACATTCATAAGTCTCACTTTTATGCATCTTCCTGATATGTTAAATGTAGGAAATCTTGCATTGATGTACATCTTGAATTGTATGCTTGTAGAACCTCTCTTGTTCTATTGAATTGAATCCCCTGAATATATATACAACACATGCTAGCTGACATATTTCCTTTCTAGCTTGTACCACAAAAATGAGATGTGCATGACAAAAGAGTAATTTTAATATCTTCTTAGATCTTCTGAATGCAATGCAATTTTGTGGATTCCTGAAATGCCTGGCATTTTGTTGGTGCTTGGTGTATTTTGGTAAAAGAAGTTATAAGCTTGTGCACTTCATCTTTTTATGTACAATAAACTATTATGTTTTTAATGTTGTAATTGATGTCCCAGCAAAGCAAACAAACTCTGTTGAAATTATTTGTTAAAACACAACAAATAACACAAGAGATGCGATATTTGTTATTTATTCAGAGTTAAACCACAATCCAACCTTAATTATAATAATAGAAAGGAATTGAGCAGCACATAGATCCATTATAATTCTCAACAGAATCTCAATCTTTAGCTATTTGGATGCCTTGCTCTTGTTATTTACAACAACTCAGAGAAAGCTCATATAATGCGTGAAAGTTAGCCTAAGATAGAGCAATCTTGGAAATGGACATCTGCTTCTAAATAGAGGGCTGACCTTCCTATTACAGCCTTTAAATCATTCATTGATTTGTTCTATGCTATACTTACTCTACTTAATGTTGGTCTTGCTTGATACTCCTAACAGAATTATAAACACGTTTTGGACTTTGAAGTTATTGTCTATAATTTTTTATGGTAATAAAGGTACAAAATGCTTCTAGATAGGGTTATACTCATTTACTTTTATTTTATTAAGTATTTTTCACTCTATTTGAAATGCTTGAACATCCTGCATTTCTCTCAATATCCTTCAATTTATGGGATGTATCAATTTTCTTATAAACAAACAAAAATATGCTTTCTTTAATCAGAATTGACCAAGGCATGTTTTTTCATGTTTTATAGGACAATGCTATTGTAATGCATGCAATAATTGTTTGGAAGTCGTCTATCGGCAAATGGGAAAGAGTTCAGGTGGGATTTAAACTCATTTTTTCTTTTTTCTTTTTGTTTTGTCAAGAGTAGAAATAAACTTTCTTAGAAGCTGTGGGTTAAATCAAGAAGTTGACCATCCTAAGACAAAACAATTGTTTGCCCAATGTTATCCAATACATCCTCTTGTACTAAGTGCTATGATCCCTAACAACAATAGATCCAATAAATACAAAGACTATTGTTCCTTCTCTAATTAATACTATCAAAGTATATATGTACTCCTATCATATAACAGTGTATTAATACTTAATTACATGCACGTTGTTTTTCTCCATCATTCTGGAAATACTCCTTTTGTCATATAGAAAATGAAACATTGAGCCCTTAACAGAAAGGAAAGTGAGAGCAGGAAAATATTAGGGGAGCCCTTCAAGAGGATGAGGACTCTTCTGTTTTGGATCATGGGAGTTGTGTCTTGCATGGATTCAGCATGAATAGGTTGTCTGGCAGTTGGCTTATAGATTGAGAATCATCAATCCATTCTCTATGCTTGTGTACCACTACAACTGCCAACCTATGTTTCTTGTCTCTTGCCAAATGAAGTTTGATGATTTCCTACATTGCTTCAGCTACCATTCTTTTAATTCGGTCATACATAAGGAACTTATCAATGGTCTGAAGTTTATACTGCTAAGTACACAATTTTTTTATAAATTATGTGATACATTCATTATATTTTCCATGTGGTTTAGTCAATTGGTGATGCATCCTTCCAATACAGGGATTTGAGCATCATGGTCTCTTTTTTTTCCCCAACTGATTCATAGGCTATGGATTGCTCAGACCTTGACCAAGTAAAGCTAGATCATATCATGTTGAAGAATGGAGATGCCACCACAGCCTTGAGCAGCTATTGGAAGTGGACTCCACTAGATTCTGTTTTTCGCTTGTGATGTGAATACTACCATGAACTCTATTCCCATGGCCATATTTTGTAAAGGTGGAACCCCTTGATTGAAAGAGATGTTTAGCCTAGTAGTAGCACGATGAGCAAGTTTTTGAAAATGCATGGTTAGAACAGTAAATCTGACATACAGATAGACTCTAGTAGGTTGCTGAGGATAGGATGAAAAATATTTGGTTGAAACTTCTTACCTAACCAACATATGTAGGCAAGGAACTGAGAAGAAATAATACTACCCTGGAACATGTTGATTTTCATAGCTTCATTTTCTTCATCATCAATTTTGGTAGGTTCATTTTCATGTGCCATAGTAGAGAGCTTCCTAACAGCTTGAAGTTGTGGATTGAATTGCATGATATCCCACAAGTGTTTTTATCCTCTTATAAACTCTTAAATGCTTGATTTCTTCAAATAGAAATATGCATTTTGTGATCTTTCTAGACCTATTAATGCCATATGCTATCAAGCTGGGCCTTCTCCTCTGCTTCACTTTTTGAAATATGTGTGAGAGCAGTTGATTAGGTTTTCCTTGATGTGATTGAATGCATGCTTGACTTAGTTTGTGAATCTTAGGAGGTGAATGAATTTTAATACCCTCTGCCACAAACTATTCTTGAGATTTATTATCATTATTAGCACTTGACATCGCCATGAACCAGTTGAGGCTCAATGCAGGAATATTGTTGTTTATGTGTATTTAAAATATGATGATTTATTCAGCAGATTAGTAAACAATCTAATATAATAAACTTTTTTTACAAGGTCAAGGAAAAAATGGAGCTAAGAATGGTATTTCAATTCTAGGTAAGTTACCATTATGATTCCTTGTATGATGGACTATATTTATGTCATGATTCTTATGCGTATATTTCTATTAATAAATTATATTCCTTTATCTTTCTTGTGTTCTATGTTGTTTATTAGGTGAGGGTGGTGTTGTTGAAAACAAAGTTGTAGTCCTAAGTAGCACAGTTCTTCCTCACAAATCTCTAAATCAGAGTGTCCAAAGGGAAATTATTTTATGATGCAACACATTCATCATTCTACAAATAGTACTCTATGTACCAGTTATGCTTAATCAGATGTATATGCAACTTCCAAAATTGATAATGTTGGTCCAGATTTCTATAAGCGTATGTGCCATTTTTATTATTGAAATAAATGATAATATTGCAAGTAGTAAATTTCAAGATTCACAAATGGTTATTAAGTTTGAATAGATAGCCCTACTTCAAAGAAACCTTGTTCTCCACGAACCTCCTTATTGTATGAGATCCAATTATTCTACAAAAAAATAAGGAAAGCCATTTATTTCAGTTTAATGACAAAATACTTAAATAATTTTTGTGCTCTTTATGGGAAAGATCTATCAACTGCACTTTATGGGTGAAAAGAAATAAGACTTATTCCTTTCAAAAGAATAAATGACTATTACAAGCAATACTTTTTGTCATCTGTAGCCAAACTGAAGAACTAGTTAAAGAGTTATCCCAACACCAGATTCAGAGAACCACAATTTCCCATCCCAACAGTAGATTCAGATACATTGGCTCCAAAATAATCTGCAACATAACAGATTTGCAAAGCCTGAAAATAGTTGAGCAGTCCCCAACTATACAAACACCTACTTTTGATTCATTGACTAGATCATTACTAAAATTGTTCTGCCACTCTTTGGTAGGAACTTCGCTGCCCTGCAGCTCTTGTTTTTATTAGTTCCTACATAATTTAAATATATTTCTTTTTATTCTATAGTTTGCATTTTAAAACATATTTTTTATATTTAGAAATTATTATTTATCTCTTTTTCTATTGGTTAGAGTAATTGTATAATTCATTTTAAAAATGAAAAAACTTGAAAATTACAATTTTGGTTGGGGCCATTATAATTAATGCATTTAATTTAATGTCACTGAGATGCAGAAGAATTATAGCAAGTAGTAGAAGAATTATGAGGGAACCCTCTATGCTCATCAACAAGACGGTTGTCAAGCAGTTGGATGAGAGGCAGAGTGATTGGGCTTATTCTCGTCCTGTTGTCATGCATCGTGCTTGACATAATTTGGAACCTCGCATTTGTTATTGTTGTTGTCATTGTGTTGATTTTGAGCAAGGATGAAAAACCTAACATGCCTATTAGGGTTTGGGTGGTAGATTATGCACTGCAGTGCCTGTTGCACATGATTTGCATTTGCTTCTAGTACATAAGGTGACAACAATAACCAGAGCTAAGGCCCTCTAGAATATGTGGATGGAACCATTGCGATGAACTTATTTAAAGCATATGGCCGCCAATTGTGCAACAGTAACCCAATTTTTAAATTGCCAAGCATACCACCCAAAATTTTACAAGTCGTTTTCTCCACCTCTAATAGAGAGCTATGTTTTTTTTCTTTGTCAAACTCCCACCTATAGATTTTCAGTAGCATTTATGTTATAAAGTTTCTGCAAGAAAGAAGATTCTTTTAGCTTGTCTTCTAAATTTGTCGGACAAATTTGGCGGTCTACGAGTGCCAACCAAAACTTCAAGACCATGTTTTACCAGAGAAGATAAATAAAATACATCAAAAACTTTCTCTAACACGAAGTTTTTTAAAACTCTAGCTTTGATTTTTTGTTTTTCTTGCTATATCAGCAAAATTATTCATCTATTGTAGAACATGATATTCGGCAACAGTTTTGTGAATGTTGAGTTTTGTTGTCAAAAGGGCTTATTTGAATCCTAATTTTACTAAAGCAAGTTGTTTTCCTATGTGAGTTTGGTATTTGTGACCAGGTCTAACACAACATTTTGGAATTGACAACTAAAAACTGGGCATATCCACCAACATATCTCGCTTGAGTGGAAATTTGGAGCTAAAATATATGATTTCCATGTTGTTATAGGCATGCATCACTTAGCAAACATCCAAAAATCATTTAATGGTGTTCAGGAATTATCTACTTTCAAGTGTAGGAACTAGCAAAGTCCACTCACTAACGGTAGTCCAGATTTCCATGTCAATTATATTTTGTGTCGTGGTATAAAATTCTATAAAATTGTTATTTTCATTATGAGAACTGGCTATGTCTTGAAGAGTTGGGTGCAGAGTTAAGAAATGTTTTGAGTTGCCTTCTAACGTAAATTTCATTTGGTCGGTGACATGGATCATAGATTCTAGTTATGAACCATGTGCACACAACATCAATTGTCATGAATTAAATAATCCTTCTCTCCTGAGCTATATGGGTCCTAAAGCATTTCGACACAAAAGATTAAGGTCATAAATATGAACTCCACATCTATATTAAGCTCCGATTATTAACTCGTCTTTCCTTTGAATCTTGGGCTTATGTTATGGTTCAAGTTTTCAATTTCTCTAACAAATGGAAATTGGGTGTTTTACGTAGTTTGTTACCTAAATATCGACATTTTTTTCTTCTCAATTGAATAGGTTATTGAATGGTTATTGGTTATGATTGTTTTGATTGAAATTTGTTTGGCTTTTAACAACCGACTAGCTGGTTGTATTCACTTTGTCTTTGTGGGTTTGTTGTATGCAAAGTGATTTTCATTTGAAGTTAACATTTCATTATTGGAAAGCCCCTATTCCACTTTGTCTTTGTGGGTTTTGTTGTATGCAAAGTGATTTTCATTTGAAGTTAACATTTCATTATTTGATAGCCTCTATTCCAGCCAACAGTCATTTGTGATACATATTACTTAGATATACTACTGGAAGGATCTTCCTATTTTTTTCAGGAACGATTGGAATGAAAGGTTCAATTTATGCTTATTGTGAAGTAATTATGTTTTAAGTGGTCTTCCTTATAATTTCATCAGAAATAAGCATAAATGTTGTGTGTTTGATAATTCTTCCCTTCCAATTTACAATGTGAATGCAATATCCTAGGTGAGCATTGTGTGTTTGATAGTTCTTCCTTTCAACTTTCTCTTTACTGAGTGAATGCAACATGGCTCGTAAGGGTTATAGGCTCTGATTAGTTGCATGATTATAGTTTCAAATAGTCTTAACATTTGATACAATTATTGTTGTTTTTATAATTTCTAATTATATGGGTTTTTTTGTTTTTTTTGGTAAAACTCACATAACAATGGCAGACAGTTCTTTCAAGCAAGAGCTTGACCCAGGTTTAGAATGTCAAGTGATAGTTACAGTTTTAGGCTTTATTAATTGTTAAATTGAGTTTTCTTGTTTTTTTTTATTTTTCATTTATAGGAGAGGACCCAATAGTTCTGCACCTTAATTTCGTGCTTCTCAAAATCCTACTTTGAAATTTCAGATCACTCCATTTTTTTAAAGCAGCTACCTTGGCAAGTGCCCTGCTTATAACTCTTCATTTCAGGACCACATCAAATATGATGCCACATCAGCATCCTTTTTGTCAGGGTGTCCAAAAAGGCCCAAAACAAACCTGTTATCAATATTGTGCATTCACATCATTGGTAGTTGAGTGCTGATGTGGCATCACATGATTGTTGCTTTTGAGGTCAAAGGAATACATTTTGTTTAAATTAAGGTAGTCATGTCACAGCTATTCGACATTATATATAAACAAGTGCTATAACAACTATTGGGCATTATATAAACCACTACTATCTCAACTATTGACACTCACTCAACTACTATCACAACTATTGGGCATTATATAAACAACTACTCTCAACTATTGACACACGCTCAACTACTATCTTCTTTTCCATGCTCTAAGAATACTATCTATCATGCACAGAAGACCTGAAGCTGCCAGAAGCAGGGGCAAATATCCCGAAGGTTTTAAGATTAAAACATTTCAAGTTTTCAACAATTTTAGTATGTTGGAAAGAAAGTTTTGAAGCCTGGTTCACAAGACAGCCAAAGGTTTCCATTGTAGCAACTAGGTATAAAGTTCTGAAATTAACAAAACTTATACATATTATCTCTGGAATCTGATTAAGCAATTTGTAATTTGTCAAGGGTTTGTGCACTTTTCATTGCCTGTTGCTGTATTCTATTAATGTAAATCCAATCTTTAAAATTTGAGATTTGTAATTTGCCAAGGGTTTGTGAACTCTTTATTGCCTAACCTTCTATTCTTCTGTAGATACGTTTGCCATACTGGCAAAGTATGGCAAACTTTATGGCAAACTTTGAACAAACCATTAACATGTTTATGACTGGCTTTAGGAGTTTTTGATGAAAAATATAGTTAGGATTACATTAAAACATGGGGGCCTTCAAATTTTCTGTAAGATTATTCTTATGAATGTATTCACACGCTCTGTGAACTCTTTATTGCCTAACATTCTATTCTTCTGTAGATACGTTTGCCATACTGGCAAAGTATGGCAAACTTTGAACAAACCATTAACATGTTTATGACTGGCTTTAGGAGTTTTTGATGAAAAATATAGTTAGGATTACATTAAAACGGGGGCCTTCAAATTTTCTATAAGATTATTTTTATGAATGTATTCACTCTCAACGGGCAGAACTTTTTGTTCCCCTTTATACCTTACAAATCCTTTAGTTGAAGAAACGTTTCGTCAGATTAATCATTGTGTCATTTTTTTTTATTTCTGGGGCTTCCCAATATCTTCTATTGTTAAAGAGATAACTAAGGTAGGACGGTTTGTTCTCTTGCAGGAATAGTGCACCTTGTAACCCCGTTCCAAATTTCTGCAGAGGACTAGTTTTAAGCTATAAATTATCTTGTGGGTGAGTTTGTTGATGAGTTTGTTGAATGAATAAATACAGTATTTATCATTCTGTATCGACAATTGCATTGAATATATTTAGATTCCTCTATTATTCAATTTGAACTCCTTTGACCAATTGCTGTAACCTTTGACCAGCTTCATCTGATCCGCGTGCATAAATGTTATACTAGCTTGACAACCGTTGCTGTAACCTTTGACCAGCTTCATCTGATCTACGTGCATAAATGTTATACTACTTTGCATGAAAGCTCCCGAGAGTGCAGGACTGTTAGTTGCCAAACAGTTGCAACCAACATGACTACTAGTTTTTTTATCCACTTCCTATCCTGAGTTCAAACATGCTTCACACTCAACAGCAGAAACTCAACACCATGCATCACTTGTTTTTTAATCCTACCAAATATACTCAATTATTATTCAACAATCATTTTATTAGAAAAGCTTTAGACATCTAATAAGATGTGGCTCAAAAGTGCTTGTTAATAATCATAGACATTGCAAAATATCTCATCCATTTGAATGAGAGTAATTCAAGTTCTCATCATCGCCACATCCAATGCCTTTGAAATTTCTCTGAGAAGAACAATAGAGCATTCAAGGCAACAGAGAATTGCGAGGTCGCAACTTTAAAAAGCAGATGCATGTGATAAGCATACATTCAACCATATAATAAAGGCATGTTAGGCATATAGATAGAACGATTGACGCATAAAGAACCATAAGATGGTAAGCATTTTGGAAAAATTGTGAGGACGTCTTTTATGAGAGAAAGAATTGCACATTTAAAGCAATATATTAGGCATAGATAGATTGAAGCTTAAGGAACTAAGATGGTAAGCATATTGCGAAAATTATGAATGTCTTTTTCTGTGATAGAAAGAATCAACCAATTAAAGCGATGTGTTAAGACATATACAGAAAGATTGAAGCATAAGCTTTTTTTTGGAAAATTGTGAAGATGTCTTTTCTGAGAAGTAAAGAATTACACATTTAAAACAATAACTGAATTGTGAGAATGTGTCTTGTGAAGGTTTAACAGAGCAGGAAATCAAGACATAAAATTTAGGAGTCAAATGATTAGATATATGCAGAGCCAATAACAGATGGGTTCAGGTGACTCCGGATAGTCAAATTTGAACAAACATAACAAACAGATTATACAATTCAGTACAACCACTGTAACAGTAAATCCTTGATAAGGATTATATTGCCAAGTTTACAGCAGGTTGTAACAGAGATATTTACAGATATAGAGATTAACAGAGCAGTAAATCAGAAGACATAAAATTTAGGAGTCAAATGATTAGATATATGCAGATCCAATAATTGATGGGTTCAGGTGACTCCAGATAGTCAAATTTGAACAAACATAACAAAAACAGATTATACAATTCAGTACAACCACTGCAACATTGCAACATTTTTTTTAAAATACCATGCAAGTTATTAGAGAAGTCTAGGTAACTGAAAAAACTCCTTCAGGTAACTTATGTATCATTCTCATCTCGACAATCAGATGGAGCTCATTATTTTCAATCATTAGGAGCCAAAACTAAGATTTACTAGTACAAACAGCTTATGATTTACTATGACCTGCTCAGTATAAAGTTGTTTGACTCATCGATGGTTCCCATCTCAGTAGTCTAACATGTGTAATTTAATTTCATTCCTCATTGCAGGACCTCAGCAAAACAGAACATAAACCGCAATAAACTATAAGCCATAAAACCTTAGAAACCCCAACAGAAAAAATACTCTAATAGTGGAGAACATACAAGAAACCCTCTTAAGACACGAGTGGCAATAAAACAGCATAGAAACCCTTTAAACATTTGATACCTCGGACATTGAAGAGCACAGATAGATAAAGACTCTAGACACCATGGCAATAGAAAACAAAACAAAAACCCCAATAAAACTAAAAACAGGTACCCTGGTGTTGATGAACAGCACAGAATCCTTACAAGCTTAAACCAGGTGCCCTAGTGGTAATCTAGGGTAAGGAAACCCTAAAAAGTAAAACAGGTACACTGATGATAATAAACAGCACACAAACCCTAACGAGGCACTTCAAAACATGACAGCAAAATAACTTTATAACTACAAAGCCGCTGAAACACACACACTAACAAAAAGTCGGGAAAAAATAGCTCTCAGCTTATTGATCTTTCATCATAAAAGAGTAGATTTCAGCATAGCGTATACAGCCCTAGGGCTAGTAATCCTCGAGCTTCGTAAAACAAAATATGAATCTTAACTGTTAGGAATCAGAAATATAATGCAAATATTTAAGATCAGAGTGAATCATAAACACGGACCAATTGCATTCATCACTTTCCCTTAATAAGATCAAGAGATCATCAGAGACTTAAATAACGGTAATCATAAAATTCATTTTGTTGCAGTTATTTTCTTCTTCATCTGATCATCTTGAATCCAAGCATAAGATTTGTTAACAGGGTGAATATTTCAGTCACAGAATTAAAATCGGTTACCCATGACACCAAATAGAGAAAAATATTAAAACAATAATAAAGCGTAACTTCGATCAAAGAAAGATGAAATGCTTACAAAAAACCAATATATCGAATCTCTTTAACTTTCATGACGCTTTAGCCTGCCAAGGAAAATATACAGAAGAATCTTACCCTATCTAGGGGAAGCTTATAACTATATAGATGGCCTGGAAACCCTAACATAATTAGGGCGCTATTTTAAGCCCTAAACCTAACCCTATTACGGGGGGGTGATTGGTTGATTCGTAGTTCTTAGCAGATTTTAGGCTTATGTTTTTAAGGAGGGTGGCCTTGGTTAAGAATGTTTCTAGGAAGTATTTATTCTATAGATATTTTTATCTCATGAAATCTCCCTCATAAAACTATATTGTAAAGCCCCTTCCATAAAACCCTGCAAGGAAAGAATTTTATTGAAAGCTCCATGCTAAGGGTAAGGTATTATGGAGGGGGCTTCTTTAAAAACCTCAACTATGCTGCTTATCTTTTTTAGGAATATTTTTAAGTTATTGGTCCCATAAATTTAATCATGCAATTCTACTTAAATTTTTAAACTCCAAAATTTAAGGAATGAACTGTAATGGTTTGATAAAAAATAATAAATAAATGAAAATTCTCTCATTTTTATTTTCTAATAAGAATTTAAAATTTTAGATGGGAGACAAGTGGCATAAAAAACTCCTAAGTTGTAGGGGCAATTTCTATCCCCACCCCATTTTCACTAGCTGAAATATTTATTCCTAAAAGGTAGGGGCTCCTATTTTTCTTCTAATTAATCCCCTGGCACAATTTATTTTTCCCACGGAACCTCCTGCTCCATAAAAATAGAAGCCCAAGCCCCCCATGGGACCATACAGTAAGAGCTATAAAGTGGAACCTAATTACTTCCATTCTTCCCTCATGAGTAGGGTTTAGGTTAGCTTGGATGGGTGAGGCAAATCATCATTTTTTTATGATCCATTATATTCGAATGTTATCATTTGATAATTTATTGAGGATAAATAATTAAACAATATTAAAATATTTAGATTTAGAATTAGTATAAATATTATAATTGTTGTATTAGAAAGTTTGGATATGTGGGATGATGACCTTGAAATAGTATAATTTAATTTACTTTTAGATATGAGGTGTTGCCTACAATTATAATCCTCATAAATGTGAAAGTGGACTCTTTGTCTAAACAATGAACCTAAAATGTGGATTTGAACTTCACTTGTGGAAATGATTTGATAAAATTCTAATGATTAAAATAGTGTCGATATATATTGTTTGGGTACTTGTAGACGAGGATTTATGTCCTTTGATTGAGCCCATGTTCAATTTGATTTGACAATTATGAACAAGGATTGAAGATAGCAAGCAACCATGCAATACATTCCTAAGTGTTGATATAATGTTGATTCAACAAGATTTTGTTTTCAGTACTTTCATGTATTATATTATCACTATAATGGATTATTCAAATGAGTTGAGTTTAATCATTAAATACAACACATTAGCATGCAATTTGAAATGATTTGTATTTTAGTCAACTCATAATAGCTAATAAAGGAGGAAAATATGGGTTCAATTTAAGAAAGTTGAATTTTGAAGTCTAGGGTTCAAATTCATGACTTGAAACTAATGTGGATCAATTTTGTACTTTGAATCTAAACCATAGCGACAAATGATAGATTTAGTAGGAGATTCTAGACTCTTAAGATGTGTGATGTTAGAATAGGGCTAAAGATGTGTGATGTTAGAATAGGAGATTTTGGTATGCATGTTAACTATTATAAGGATGCATTTCAAATTAAATT
Organism: Sequoia sempervirens; assembly: GCA_007258455.2. NCBI lineage: Eukaryota > Viridiplantae > Streptophyta > Pinopsida > Cupressales > Cupressaceae > Sequoia > Sequoia sempervirens. The sequence goes on from VDFB02168118.1 coordinate 22,671,776, forward strand.
AAGTTGTGAATGTGGAATGTCAAACCAAATCGAGTAGTCAACATAAAAATCTCACCAACTTGGGCACTAGTCAATATATAAGGATAATCTCACCACATCGTAAGGGAAAGGGCATGGTATGTGATTTTCACCATTACATTTTTCCACCATTTTGGTATGCATGTTAACTATTATAAGGATGCATTTCAAATTAAATTAAGTTGTGAATGTGGAATGTCAAACCAAATCGAGTAGTCAACATAAAAATACACCAACTTGGGCACTAGTCAATATATAAGGATAATCTCACCACATCGTAAGGGAAAGGGCATGGTATGTGATTTTCACCATTACATTTTTCCACCATTTTGGTATGCATGTTAACTATTATAAGGATGCATTTCAGATTAAATTAAGTTGTGAATGTGGAATGTCAAACCAAATCGAGTAGTCAACATAAAAATACACCAACTTGGGCACTAGTCAATATATAAGGATAATCTCACCACATCGTAAGGGAAAGGGCATGGTATGTGATTTTCACCATTACATTTTTCCACCATTTTGGTATGCATGTTAACTATTATAAGGATGCATTTCAAATTAAATTAAGTTGTGAATGTGGAATGTCAAACCAAATCGAGTAGTCAACATAAAAATTAAATATTTTCACATCCATAAAAAGGATGTAGATATGGATGTTGATTGTGTGTAATCTTGTCATGAATGATGTCTTGAGAATATACAAGTATAGAAGAAAAAGTTTCAATTGACAACATATATGAAGAATTTTAAAGTGAGCAATAATTCCTTGTTGAAAATAAATTGAAATGCGGTGGTGGAAGCGGTGGTTGGGGTTTTAGGATCGCATTTCATGGAAGCATCACACTGGGGCCGTCTAAATGCTGACATAGCATCAATGGTGTTTGCGTGGGAAATGGAGCTGGGGGAGGATGCTAAGGAAACCAAATGGGTAATGCTAAGGCTCTTTGATGAAGCGTTGTTAGGAAAATTGGAATCGCTCATGGAGTGGGCGGTGCCGAGTGTGGGTTTCGACGTTTCGGAAGGTATAGAAGATATGGACGAGGCCACAGAAGAAGGGTTGATTCCATTTGTAAGGTGGAGACGACGAACGGACAGAGAGGAGTATAAACAAACAATCTCGGAGGCGTGGGAGAAGCTAAAAACAGAACTACACCGACAGAATGTGGCCAGGCGACAGGTGAATGCAAGGGTGTCGAGTAATTTCCCACGAAAGAAGCGTGGTCTGAGGAGAAGAAACCGTCGGGACGGGAATATAACAACAAGCATGGTTTGAGGAAAATGTCATTAAGGTGTTTTGGTATTAATTCTTGAGAACTTTTGGAGCTATGGAGCGAACGATGTTAGGGATATGATGTTGATGGGAGAATGCGGTTGGCGTTCAAAGTGCGACAATATCTGGCATCTTCAAGAATCTAAGGATGAACGAACTGGTTTTTTTGGTATGCTGTAATGGTTTTTTGAAGCTGTTAGTGGGCCACGGATCTTCAAGAAAAGCTTAGTTATGGGTGGAGCCAAGGGGGTGGGGATTGTTCGTATGATGTTTTTCCAATTTTCGATGTTAGGGTTTAAACGAAATTAATGGCAGAATGGTGTTCATGGATGTTTTTTGTATGTTATAATTCCATTTGGATAATGCTCGGGAAGGTTATTTTTTGTATTAAAAGCTATAATGTAAATTTCCTTTTATTATTAATAAATTATCACCTTTTACTGATCAAAAAATAATAATTCCTTGTTGAAATTGTCAACAAACAAAAAAGTAAAGAGAGCATGGTAAGAAATTCTAAGCGAAAAAGTGGTGACAGTTTGACCAAGTGAAATGTGTGAAAGGACTCTAACCAAGTAGAAAATGCGAAAAGGGATCTAACTATGTAGAAAGGGCATTAAAGGACTCTAGTTGTGCAAAAAAATATTTTAACTTTAGAGAAAAAGTGATAAGAGTTATTACTGTGCAAAAATGTAATCCATCTAGAAAGATAGATGGAGAGTTATGATCAATACCAAAAAAATATCATAGATGTCATAAATGCATCACTACAATCATAACCATTGTGGAATTTCAATGATGATATATGCCCTCTCCAATTAGTTACATGCAAAGAATATAAAGGATCAGAAGTAAGGGAAATAGATAACATCATGTAAATCACAATAAGTATTTAATGAATGTAAATGTGTAATAGCAAAATTTTTACACCAAATGTTGTTCCAATTTATTAGGATCTAAGGATGCATACAGAGAAGTAGGGAAACCTTGAAATTCTATAGAATACAAAGGATTTGGAACATGGAGGCATGGAGAATCAAGGATTAAAGGAAATCATGATGGGAAAGGAAGTCATTAAATATGAAGATTAAGACTCGAGGGAAATGAGGAATCAAGGACTTGAGGGAAAAGACATACCAAGAAGGGAAATTTTGGGAGTTTGAATCAAGATTCAAGGGAACAAAGATATAAGAAAAGAAATGTGGAGAAGGAAATTTTTTAGGCTTGAAATGTGAGGAATCAAGGAATCAAGAATTTGAAGAATAAGGTATAAAGGTAAGAAAAATCATAAAATATTGGGATCAAGACAATGGAATTGGGATTTAAGGAAAGACATACTGAGACAGAAAATATCCAAATCACAAAATGTGGGGAACCAAGGACTTGAAGAAAAGGCACTAAGGTAATAGAAACCTCAAAATCTAGTCTAAGCCTGGAAATTAACCCAAAAACCCTCATACTTCAATTTTTTTCTTTTAATTAGACATATGACAATGATATGAAGGGAAGTAAAGTATGACATTAAGTATAAATTGACCAAGGCATCCTATTTAAGGAAATATCTAATCAAATGTAAATAATGGTCCAAAAAGGGCTAAAGTAACAAGGGAAAGAGAAAATTTCAAACTTTTACAAGGTGACAACACTAGCTTTAGCTGGGGATGTATGCCTTTAATAGGCACAATAAGAATCTAGACATATCTATGGGTGCAAACTAAAAATAGACAAGGGAAGAGGAAGTGATAGGCTGTTGTTAAATCCCATTACTTTAGAAGATTAAATTCAATATGTCAACCGAGTAGTGTTCTAGCAATTTGCAATAGAAGAAGTCTAGACTATCTCCCCTAGATTTTCTAACTTCTTATAGCAATTAATATTAATTCTAACCTAAGGTTATCTAACAAAGAAACTGTAAAATAATTTATCCTAAAGAAAGCATGAAATATTCAAACTAAAAAGCATGACAACTAAGTTAATGAGTATAAAAACAACTAAACTAAAGAGCTGGTAAATTTCAGAAGCAGAAAAACTTATAAATAATTCATTAAATATCCTCCTTATTCAGCAAAGATTCTAACAGTTAACAATGAAAAACTACGGAAGTGAAAGATAACAAGTACTTCAGAACTTAGATTTCACAACAACAAACTCAATAATTCTCTACAGAATAACAATGTAATAAATGGAAACACTTATCTACTTAAGTTATCTCCCCTCAAGTGGCCAGCTTGTGGGTTATCACGTTTGTTCTCAGCTCACATCCACAATTAATTCGGAAATGCTTCTATCAACCATAATTATTATCCATAACTCATAACTCAAAAAATTTATATGACAATATCTTTATTCATAAGCTCAAAAAATATATTGACAGCATAACATTACTCTTGTCACTCTATATTTTGCTTCTGGAGATTACGACTTTTATAGAAAAACTCTAACAAAATCATATATTTCAAATGGTATAGATAACCATTGAAAAAGTCTATAACAGATCTACGAATAACTCGTATGTTTTTAAAACCCATTACAACAGTATTAAAGAGGCTCAAGTCGAGTCGTGAAGTTTTTGACTTAAAGCATAACAGAAATTAAGACTTAAAGAGTAACTATATCTCTAGTCCATCACCCTAAAGTTCTGAAGCATGTTTCCAACGTACACCTTCAACCTGTTATGGAGCACGTGTTGGCTGAATGCTTCTAATCTGCAACTTGATGATCGGCTATTATCCTACAAAACACTTAAAATAACCCATTAAATATGTATTGGAAAAATACTTCAAGAGAGCAAAAGAAATAAAGTTTGTACAATTTCTCACTTAAAGTTAAGCAATTATTTCTCCTAAAATTTAATTAATTGGCAGAGGATAGGGATTTGCATATATGAAATAGGTCTTTAGGGTATTATTATGATGGGGTTAATTTTACCTCATCAGGAAGCAAGGAGAAAAAAAAAAAAATATTGAGGGGATGTGTAAAAGGAAAAAAAGCATCTTATAGCCAATGACATGGAGGCGTGGAGGAAACTAAAAATTGTAAAGGTTGCAAGAAAAATTTAAAATAGTTGTAGGTTAAATCCTTCAAAGAAGATCCATGGCACAAGACTATGGATAAAATAGTGCAAACCACTTGGCTCTATCAAAGACAAGTTTGATAAATGATCTAAGCACCTCGAATTGATGGTATTATAGTGTCAAAAATTGCATACTAGTGCAATTTCACACTCACATGGCACACATGTCCAAATTTGAGAGATGATGATAAACTTTGTATCTAAATTTTAAAGATTTAATCTCACGATTGCTAAATACATATTATTACCACTTTAGAATTTTAAAATCAACAAAATTATCCCAAACAACACTACACAAACATTTGCATGATGTACTAGTGTCTTGTAATTTTTTTAGATTCAAAAGTGTGTTTCACAAATAGCTTGTTTATGATATGTGTTGTAATACTTGAATGAGAAAGTAACAGCCTCTCCCACTCATTCGACCAAACAAAACTCTCATTCTTATCATTCCAAAGGATTTTTTTTACTCTAGCAAGAAAATAAACTCTCAAGCTCTCTGCCTGAGGGAAAACTCTGTTGAAATATTCCCAACATTGTAGCTTTTGTACATCAAGCTTTCAAGATATTTTAATATCATTGTTTATTGTACCTCAAGCTTTCTCCATTGTCTTTTACATTGTGTACATTGATTGAAAATATTGAGGGATGAAGACCAAAGCTATGGTAATACTCTCTATTTATCTATTATTTTATAGTAGTAATGAAAGGAAATTTCTAGCTATAAATGATAATTTCTACATAACCCAAATAGAGAAATCTATGCAAAAAAGTATTTAGAATTCATATATAAAAGAATAAACAACATACCATCAAAGATAGCACAATTTATACCATGCCAAAACCCTCAAGAAGGAAAATCTTGGCCATGAACACTTCTGAAACACAAACTCTCTACATACACTCCATATGAATAAGCATGTAACCACACATCTCACCATAGTGCGTTGGTGGTACACCTTGTTGTTGGGATGAACTATTGAAAAGGTTACCCTAATAGTGTGTTGGTGGGATACCTTGTTGTTGGGGAAAATCAAGAAGGGTACCATGTGGTACACCTTGTTTTTTGGCCTAGATCACAACATGAACTAGAAGAAATAGATCAAGATTTATTCTGAAGCAAGATGTAATTATTTGGCCTCAGTGTCTAGCAATTATAGGTTATCTTGTGATAAGATAACATGTTTGGATAGAGGATTCCCCTTTGGGAGAATGCCTCGTGACTCAAATAATGTTGGATAGGATAGGATCAATGATAGTGACCTATGTCAAGATGTTTTTCATAAGCAAGTGTAGAGTGTATACCAAACATTTGTCAAGATCAAGGTAAGTTGGATTTGGATAAATATGGATTGGATTTATTATGGATCACCTGAGATGCTTCCTGTAGACACACAAAATTGACATCATGCATATCTAACTAAGCATATTCGCCCATCAATTAAATAAACCAAGTTTAATTGATTTAATCTCTAAAGATCATCCATCTAAAATTAAATAAATTAACTTTATTTAATTTGATCATATCATTACCCCCCTTAGCTAAATAAATCAAATATTTATTTAACTAAATCTTTATCACCTTTCATCTCCCTTTGATTTGATTTAAATCCCTAAATCAAGTCAAATTGGTCAATAGCATCTAATCACCACCTAAGCTAATCTAATCCTGATTAATTTAATCTAATACATGTCACATCCTCTAGCTTTTCCCACTTGCACCAATAAATCAATTTATTGATTTATTAAAATCAACATTTTCTATCAACATGACATCTTTGGCAGATGGCTTGGGACTGTGGATTCGGGAGCCGAGCTAGGGCATCCGCGCCCTAGTTCGTGGTGGCTTTGAACTGTCTCTGCGCTGGCTGGGAGGGATCTTTGTGCGTGGCTGGGGGTTGGATTCTTCTTTTGGAGGAGCTGTGTCCTGAGGCGTGTGGCCTGCTTCAGGCTCGATTCTTCTTTCTGAAAGGGCGTTCTTAGCTTTTGGTGTTGGGTGTCCGTGTGGGTGGTTGGTTCTGCTGCAATCCAAGTGTGGGGTGGTGGTTATCGGTGAGGGTGCGGGGTTGTTTGGTGGTGCGGTGGGGGTGTGCAAGCTGCTTTCATTTCGTCTGTTTGTTTCTTATTCCTTGTGCGTGGGGGGGAAGGACTTGTGGTGCGGGTGCTGGTGTGGAGCAAGGTGGAGGGGCGTGGGGAGGACTCCCCCACCCATTGATGTTCAAGGACAGTAATTTTTGATTTAGCGGATGATGGCATTCTCGAAGGGTGAGACATCTGTGGGGTGCCCTAATTTGGACTTTCGGGCAGCATTAGGCTCGAATTTTTCAAGTCAAGGGATGGAGACATTTGATAACAACATGTTTGCTTCGAATACTGGGTTGTCTAATGGTGCGCGAATAACAAAGATTAATGGCTGTCTTGAGCGGTGCAAGGAGAGGCCAAAATTGGTTGTCCCGGCCGAAATGATTGCTGAAGATGTTGAGTATTATTCAAATCACTCCTTATATTGTAAATTTTTGGGGACGAGGGTTTCCTTGCAATTTTTGGAGGTTTGGGCCCGGAGGTCATGGGAGCCAGAAGGGGAAATGGAGATAATGTTGTTGGCGAACAATAATTTCATGGTCACTTTTAATTGTATTGCTGATCGCAATAGGGTATTTGAGGGAGGCCCTTATTTTCATAATAAGGTAGGGTTGTTTATCAAGCCATGGCATGCAGGTTTTAACCCCGCCGGGGAGCTTCCCAACTGTGTCCCGGTGTGGGTTCGTCTGCCGAGGTTCCCAGTGGAATGCTGTCGAGAGGATGTGCTGCACCTTTTGGCCTCAGTGCTGGGAAAACCTGTTGGGACTTCTTCGCAAACTTTGGGTAAAAATGTAATGACTTTTGCACGTATTTGTGTTGAGATTGATCTAAGTAGGCCTTTGCCTGATGCAATAGATATGTGTGCGGGCACTTATTCTTGGGTGCAACAATTAGACTATGAAACTCTTCCTTTTCATTGTCGGCTCTGTCGAGAATATGGCCATTTGCAGAGGAGATGTCCAAGGTATAAGCCTACGCAATTGCAGCCTTCACAACCTGCTAGCAATCTTCCTGAAATAGTTAAGGGGAAGAATAGTTCTCTTGATGATGAAGGTGCGTCTGATGGTTTTGCTCCGGTCAAAGCTCGAAATCGGAATAGGGGTCAGAAGAGGCCTTTTTAAAGAAAGGCAGGATGAAGGTATCTTTAATAGATTTGAGGTTTTGGATGAGCTCGGCCAATAGGAGGTAAACCCAGGTTTGATCAACTTAGATCAGGGGCTTGTGGGCTCAGCTCAGGAGGATTTTGTTCTTGATTCTTCTTTGGATTCACAAAGGGATGACTGTCCGTAAATGGAAGCTGGTCAACAGCTGGTGGTGTCAGAAGTGCAGGAACCCTCGGCTGTTGTTACATTAGTTGGTGAGGATTCTTCTCTTCCTAGGCAGACCACTGGTTCAGACCCGACTAAGAAGATTAAACCTCCTCTAAAATTGGGCATTTTGCAGAAGGATATTAAGAAGGGTGGGGCAGAGAATTTTGCTAAACCAGGCAGAAAAAAGGATGTGGAAAAGATTAAACTGGCAGGCGAGAATTTGGTGGAGTCAGGGTCGGTAAAGACTCTGGATTCTCATTTTTCAAGCCCTTTGAAATGATTGTTTTGTCATGGAATGTTCGGGGCTTGAACAGCGGCCCTAGACAAAAAGCGGTTCAGGGTTTAGTTAGACGGCAAGGTCCTGATGTCTTATTTTTGCAAGAGACTAAGTTATCTGTTGAGAATATGCAAGGCTTGGCACCTAAGTTGTGGAGGAGCGGGGAGTGCCAGTGCATTAGAGCTTAGGGAGCTTCTGGGGGTTTGGCATGTTTATGGAATCCTCGAAGAATTTGACCTCTTTGGTGGATTTCTTCTAAATCCTCTATGTCTATGATTGCTACTTGCTTTGAGACAGGGGAAGTCATTCTTTTTTCTAATATATATGCTCCTACTGATTTTCAGGGTAAACAAGGTCTGTGGTCCCATATCAAGCTTATCCGTAGCATGATGCCTTTTCACCCATGGATTTTGGGTGGAGATTTCAATGCTATTTGTGAGTTGGCTGAGAAGCGTGGTGGTACTGGAAGGTTGGAGCCCTCTGCACTGCTGCTTCGTGATAGTATCAATACCTTGAATCTTGTTGATATCAAACCCAACAATGGTCAGTTCACCTGGAACAATCGTAGGGTTGGTGATTTCTGCATTGCTGAAAGATTAGATCGATTTCTAGTTTCCTGTTACTGGGTTGGAGGGATGTGGTCATCTTGCTTTGAGATCTTGGATTGGAGAGGATTTGACCATTGGCCTATTAAGCTTGCTACTGAGTCAACTCATGTGCCTCGTTTGCCCTCTTTTAGGTTCCAACTTATGTGGTTGCGAGATTCTTCTTTGAATGCCTTGGTGACTGACTGGTGGAAGAAAGGTAGACCAGCCTATGGTACGGCTATGTATGCCTTTGCTAAACAACTTCAATATGTCAAATTTGAGCTCAAACAGTGGAATCGTCAGTACTTTGGGAATGTCTTCCATGCGAAGGCGAGGGCTCAGGAAGAGTTGGATGGTATCACAAGGAGGTTAAGGGAGGATGGGGTGACAGCTGAGTTGCTTCAGGATGAGGCTCGGGCTGTGAAAATTCTTGAAGAATGGGAACTGCGAGAGGAAATGTATTGGAAACAGAAGGCTCGCATAGAGTGGGTTCAAGAAGGGGATAAAAATACAGCTTTCTTTTTCAATTCGGTGAAAGCCAGGCGACAAGGCAATTCTATCTATAGTCTGGTGAATGATAGGGGAGACCATCTTTCTTCTTTCCCAGAAATCTCAAGGGAGGCAGTGCAGTACTTTGAATCTCTTTTTAGGGAGGATTCGCAAGGGGGGTCTCCTGAGGAAGCACAGATTCTTTCTTGTATCCCCTCTCTCGTGTCTGGGGATTTGAATTGTCAACTCATGAGTGATATCTCACTGGAAGAGCTTGAAGGGATTGTTTTCAATATGAAGAAAGGGAAGGCGCCTGGTCCAGATGGCTTCCCAATTGAGTTTTTTCAAGAATTTTGGGATATCATCAAACTTGACCTACTGGTTGTGGTTCAAGAATCTCAACAAAATAAGCAGATGCTAAGGGCTCTAAATGCTACCTTTCTAGCTCTTATTCCCAAGAGTGAGGGGGCCGATAGGTTAAGCCAATTTCGGCCCATTTCCTTATGCAATGTAATTTATAAAATTCTTTCTAAACTTATTGCTGACAGGGTGAAAAAGGGGCTTGAGGAGCTAATCTCCGAAGAACAAAGTGGTTTTGTAGCTGGCAGGAAAATTTTGGATGGGATTGTGATTGCTACTGAGGTCATCCATTCTATGGCTAGCTCTAAAGAAAAAATGATGTTTATCAAACTGGACATGGCTAAGGCTTATGACAGAGTTAGGTGGTCCTTCCTGTGACGGCTTCTTGGTGCTTTTGGTTTTGCTGAAGATTGGATTCAATGGGTTTTGAGCTGTGTTACTACAGTCTCTTTCTCTGTGCTTATCAATGGGAGTCACTCTGAGTTATTTGGTGCTTCTAGAGGGTTGCGTCAAGGTGATCCTCTTTCCCCTTACTTGTTTATTCTTTTGGCTGAAGGTTTGGGAAGATGGATTAAACGAAATGTGGAGTCTGGTCTTATTCAAGGTTGGAGGTGGGGTGGCACCTTACCTCCGCAAACTCACCTTCAGTTTGTGGATGATACTGCTTTGATGGGGGTGGCTACAATGTGTGAGGCTTCTAATTTCCGGAGATTATTGGATGTTTACCTGGTGGCTTCTGGTCAACAGATTAATGAGGGCAAGTCTTCCATTTTCTTCTTCAACACTCCTGGTCCCATTCAGCAGAGGATTGCCCAAACTTTGAGATTTCAGATCGGGACTCTCCCAGTGACTTACCTTGGCATTCCCATCTCGGTGAGTAGATTGCCTAAGGAGTCTTGGCAGATCATTTTGGATAAATTTCGGGCGAAAGTTAATCACTGGACTCATCGATGGCTATCCTTTGCTGGTCGTGTCCAGTTGATTAAGTCTGTGGTGCAGGCTCTGCCCATTTATAGATGTATGCTTCAGGTTGCCCCTATGGGCTTTCTTAAGGACCTTGATTCTGTGGCAAGACAATTTTTATGGGCTGGGTGCTTGGAGTCCTCCAAATGGAGTCTGGTTAGATGGGAGGTTGTTTGCAGTCTGAAACATTATGGTGGTCTGGGCTTGAGGCAATCGACTTTGACTGGGGAGGCTTTGGCTGTTAAACTGTATTGGAGGTGGTGTAATGAGCAGGATAAGAGTTGGGCCAGGGTTCTTTCTCAGAAGTATCTCCCGGGGATCCCTCAACCCACTATTTCTAAGTACCCCCTTGTGGGGAAGGGCTCTATGATATGGGGCACCCTAAAAAAAGGGGCGGTGCTTATTAAGGAAGGATTATTCTGGATCTGCAAGAAGGGGACTGAGGTCCAATTTTGGTCTAATTCTTGGGATGGTTTTCCTCCCATCACCTCCCAATTTCCCAACTTGTTGAATCTTTGTCAGAGGTTTCTTGAGGCTGGTTGGTCGAAGGTGAGTGACTTTAAGTCCTTTTCCTCCTGTGGTCAGATGGAGATGGCCAAATGGAAGTCCCCTGCCGAGTGGCCAGATGTTGGTTTGCAGGAGGATTGTGTTGTGCTGCAAAGTATCCTCTCTAGTCGAAGATGTAGCTCTCTTCGAGAGGATGATGTGCATGCCTGGTCCCCCAATCCTAAGGGGACCTATACTGTAGCTTCTGGTTATAGTGTGTTACTGTCTCATAGGTTGGCTGGGCCTGAAATTCAGTGGTGGAAGAAGGTCTGGAACAAGCTTTCTTGGCCAAAATGCAATTGTTTTGTTTGGTTGTTGGCCTGGAATAAGTGTTTGACTTGGGATAACATTCGGAAGAGAGGTTTCCATGGTCCTTCTATTTGTGTTATGTGTGGGGCTAATGAGGAGGACTCTACTCACTTGTTTTTTCGTTGCTCTTTTGCTCTCCAACTTTGGCATTTTTGGTGGGGTGTTTGGAAAACTCCTTGTGTTCATGCTTCCTCCTTGATTGATTTTTGGCAGGGGATGGGTCGGCCCCCTTCCGAGGCCTCCTTTTTACAGGACGTGTGGTTTGTGGGGCCTATCTTCTTATTGTGGCAGATTTGGTTAGAGCGCAATCGAAGGATATTTCGTGGAGAGCGGAGGCTGGTGCAACAAATTTGGCAGAGATTATTGGGCATGGTTCAAGAAACTGTGGATGCTAGGTGTGAAGTGGAATTTCCTTTGGTGAAAAGGGATACAGAGTTGGTGGAGAGATTGGGGATTCAGGGGTCATCTTTGGCTTTGGCTGGGGCTCGGAGAGGTTGGCGTGAGAAGCAAAAAATTGTTAGGGATGGCAAATGGCAACCTCCACCATTCGGTGTTTTGAAGATCAATACTGATGGATCTTCAAGGGGCAATCCGGGACCGGCTGGTATTGGGGGGATTGGTAGGGACTCTTTGGGCTCTATGATCTTCCTCTTTTCAATCTATGAAGGGACTCAGACCATCAACCTTGTGGAAGGGTTGGCTATTCTGGACTCTCTTGAGAGAGCTCATGCTTTGGGATGGAGACGAATTGTTTGTGAATCTGATTCTCAGATATTGATCAACTTGCTTATAGAGCAAAAAGTGATAGATGTCAGCTGGCAACTGGCTAGGGTTGTGCAACAAATTCTTCGGGTTAGTTCTTTGATGGAAACAATGACTTTTGTCCATATTCCACGGGAGTGGAACAGGGCAGCTGATTGTGTGGCGAAATGGGCTTCTGAGCACGCTGAGGGATGGAGAATTGAGGAGTGGGAGTTGGTTCCTCAGGAGTTCCGTCTTGATTTTATGAATATTCTTGCTGAAGATAGGGCTGGTAATGGTGACAGATGATGGTGTTGGTTGTTTAATCCTAGTTTGGTTCATTGCTCTTGTTTTTCCTTGGGACCTCGGTCCTTTGCTTCCTTTGTAATGTTGCTTTCTGATATTCAATAAAGTTTTTACCCCTTTTAAAAAAAAAACATGGCATCTTTGAGGAATATTCCCTCGAGTTTGAATTCAAAAGGCAAGTTGAAATGTACATCTAACAAAACATTTAATAAATCTTACATGTCTCTTTTATGTCCCCCACTTGACATTTATAACACCTATTTTATTTATTTATCCCACTACCTATTTTTATTTATTTATACCACTTTTCATCCCACTAGCTATTTTTATTTATTTATCCCACTTTCCATTCCACTACCTATTTTATTTATTTATCTCACTTTCCATCCCACTACCTATTTTTATTTATCCCACTTTCCATCCCACTACCTAGTTTATTTATTTATCCCACTTTCCATCCCACTACCTATTTTATTTATTTATCCCACTTTCCATCCCACTACCTATTTTTTTATCTATCCCACTTTCCATCAAACTTTCCAAACCTCTGACAAGTTGACAAGTGGCTCCATTTGATTAGCTAAATCATTATCCCACATTGATCTATTTTGAACTATCTTCTAACTTGAAAATCTATAAATAAAAGGCTCACATCCTCATTTGATCATCCACAACTCATGCAAAGTTACTCTCTTCAATGGAGAGCTAATTTTGTCCACTCCACCATCTTAGCATTTCATTCCCAACTCATGCAATAACTGAAGTATCCTCTCCCCTTGTGCAGTAATGCGATTCTGGGTGTAAGAGAAATAATTATTGTGCTAAGTTGGATCTACAATCCATGCAAAGTTACCATGCTCAAATATCTCTCAAATTTCATCCATTATCATTGAGTTCTTAGCTAGGTTTTTGCAAATTTTGGTTTGGAGCTCTCATTCTTCATCAACAAAGTGGATCAATCTCATCAACATATCAAGTTTGCATCTTAGGAATTGGTAAAGGGCCAATTTTCACATCAAATTGGCACCAATTCCCCCATGGAATCATGAGTTTGCACATTTAATTTAGGATTCAATCTATTTTGTCATTTATATTATGTTTTTCATTGTTTTTTTTTTTTCCTATTTTGAGTTTGTTAATGGATTTCATGGGGAATCCTTGTTTTGGCTTGCAATCTCTTATTTAACTTGTTTTATTTCTTGTTGTTTTGCAGGTAGCAAGGTTGGGGTTCACACATTTGGTGCTAGAATGAGGGTTGGATATCATTCTTTCTCATTTTTTCTCATTTTTTTTGCATTTTTATTCACACACAGAAAATTCCAACGCATGAGGAGAATGTTTATAAAAAAAAAATGTTTTTAAACACTTCTAAGAAATTGTTCACTTCTTATTTAGGACACTAATTTCATTTGGGTTTAAAAAGAATCTTTCCATCTCTTGCAAAAGGGTTAAAATGAACATTAGGAACAAAACTTAATAGAGTTTGTTTTTGGTTAATAATTGAACAAAGCAACTCTCATTTGTCTTTTGGTGCTTAAAAAGAAATCACAATTGCTTTAGGGATCTAAAATGAACAAGTGTAACTTTGTTTTGTAATGGCTTACTTAAACTGAAGGCATTGAAAAATAACGTATGAGATTCTCTCTTGCTTTATAGCAATCTTGAGAATTAAAAGGTTTTTTTCATGACTTTAGGGTAAGATAAAGCAATCACATCCACACTTAGATTTAGGTTTAAAATTGAACAAGATCTTGTGCAAGTGTGAGTGGGGGCATTATCGCGTATATTCTCTCTCTTTGTTGCCATCAAAGATTGATTGAGTTACGGATTTTGTCTTTACTCGCTTTTGTTTATCCTAGAGGGTCTGACTTGGAGAAAAAGTACTCACCCAAGGGAACGACTCAACCAGTAACACTCTAAAGCCAAGAGTATTTCCAATCGGTATATAAATGTGGATATTGGAAGAAACGCCAATATCACGCGGTTGATTCTGACAAGATAGATCTGAAAAGGGACTCTTGCCGTATAGGTCAATCTCCATGAACGGAAAGTCCTTATTAAAACCCATGTGCTAGAATTTTCCAAAATCCTTAATCTATTTGTTGGTGCAAAAATGGTTGTTCTGAAGCCGCCCCACACTTTTATGGTCTTTTAGTAGAAATGGAAAACATGCCATGGGAGTTTCATGGGTGTTGATGTTTGGCTGCCTTGTATAAGTGAGTGTCGTGGAGGGGAGCCAGTGGGGTCAAGCATCTAACCATTCACTAAAGATAAGCATAGTTGGACTTGTCCAAATGGGAATCCAACAAATATTGTTTTACACATCCATAGGGTTGTACTTATTCTTGGGTTACAAAATCCATTGCTTGATCGAAAACATCTTGAAAACAAACACTTAACATTATCATCCAAATTTCAAACCCTTTTGGAGACAAATGCAATTGACTCAATCCATATGTTATTGCTTTCCATTGGGATTTGCATCCTTATAGGTTCCTAAACATTGGATTACATCTCGATTTGTCTCCTTAAGTAAACAATAGGTAAACCCTTGCCTTAAGTTCATCAAATTTCCACCTAACATACTTTGTGGGGTTTGAAGAAATTAAGACCATCTTAGTTTGAAAATTTAATCAAAGAAAGTGTTTTTGGTAAAATAAATCCATTAAGCAAAGCTAAGCAAAATGAACTTTCATGTGTGTTGAAGCCTCACAATTCTCAAAAAGTTTAAAATCCCAAAACAAAAGTCATTGGTTCAAAATTTGAAAATGTGTGCTCAAAAGAAATCACTTCCTTGTCACAAAGGTCTATAAGAAGCATTTGCATGTTCTTCAATACCTAGTTCTAGGAAAACAAAGTGTATTTTTTAGGTTCATCTTAGGATCAAGGCAAATCAAAATCTTTTTCATCCATCCTTCAAACATCAAAACAAAAATCATCTCATCGTCACCTTTTGGAGAAAATATTGAAATCATCCTTAATACTAGGCTTTTTGGAAAAATCAAAATCATCAAAATCATTGAAACTAAATCCTTGAAAACTTTATCAAAATCATCTTGTTTAGCTTAGTATATGTAGATGAATCCTTCTTCATATGCTTAGTGAAACTATCATCTTGTTTGAATAGGTGTGGGTAGATGCATCCTTCTCCCCACACATATTCAAATTACCATCCTTTGATCAAATCTATCTCTTAGATAATCATCCAAACATCTTAGGGTCTATTTGTTCAAAATCCAAATCAAAATTAGAATCAAAATCAAGGACAAATCCCAAACCCAAA
Organism: Sequoia sempervirens; assembly: GCA_007258455.2. Classification (NCBI taxonomy): domain Eukaryota; kingdom Viridiplantae; phylum Streptophyta; class Pinopsida; order Cupressales; family Cupressaceae; genus Sequoia; species Sequoia sempervirens. The sequence continues at coordinate 22,687,393 of VDFB02168118.1, forward strand.
ATCAAATAAAAATAAAAATCTGAAGCATATCCAAAAGTCCCAAAAGCCTAGTATCTCCTTCAACATTTACCAAAAGATCATAACATTCGCATCATCCATTCCTTACATCATCACCATAATCACCTCTTGATCTTTAAGATATCCTAAATTTTTCTACTTTAGACATAAAGTAAAGATCAATCTAAAGAATCAAGAGATTCATCTCCCCAAATTCTTGAAAATTGATCCTCATTTTATGGTTCAAACTAGATCTCAATACAAGAAGAGCATGGAAGCCAACAAAGAAACACCTACTTCAAGTGATCTTAGCCAAACAAACGTTGAAATGAATTTTGCTGAATCAAGCAATCCTTTGACCATCTCGTCATCACAAAATCCGCAAGAGGAAAACCAAGGAGAGGATCTTACCTTTGGAATGTCTCACGAAGAAATAACTGAAATGCTCCAAAATCTAGACAACAATAGAATCATCAACATCATGATGAGACTTAACCCTTCGTTATACATGCTTGAATTAGTGAAACAAGGGGCCAAACTACCTTCGGATTTTGACATGAGTACCATAGTGGAGACATCATTTCCTTCAATCTCATCCACCATTCTCATCTCATCTACACCCCCATCCCAAAACACCACGCAAAACATTTCGCAAATCACGACATCTTTTGCTCCAACCCAACTTAACGTTAATAAGGGAAATGCACTCCTCAAAGCTATTCAAGCACATCCCCTTATTAATAATCAAAACTTGGATGCAAATACCACCATGGAAAAAAAACATACTTGAAAACCCATTACATAAGAATGTTCCTCTCACTTTCCATCGTGATCCATTATCAACATTTTTTTCGCGCAACACCTCAAACTCCTCTCCTCACAAATTTGCAAGAGGAAGGAGACATGTTTGGACAAGGGGGCATCTTTGACACCACAACATTTTTGCAAGAACTTTCACCCCTCACATTTCCACCTCTTCCACCATTACCATCATCATCCACATCACTCTTTGGTTTAGGGCTTCCCCCTCTACCAAGTATCAATCAAACCACTATCCCAAATATCAATCAAAGCATTATGCCAAACGCTCAAAATTTGTCGTCGATATCGCAACAATAAACGACAAATGCACAAACAATTGCAACATCATCAAACACCCCCTTATCATCACAAATCATGGTCTCTTAAGGACCAACTACATCAACAACACCATCCATCACACAAAACACCAACACCACCTTCACAAACACCATTCCAAATCCACCAATACTCTCACCACCACCAAGTTCCACCACATCAAGTCAATACAACGCAACATTGCAAGCTATTTTTCAAAGGGGATACCAACAAGTTCAAAAACAAAAAACTAAACAACTAGTTGCTCAACACGTTGCCCAAACAGCACAAGTTGCATTACAAGCGCAACAAGCCCAAGCGTTATTGCAACAACAACAACAAGCTGCCCAAGTTGCGCAAGCATTACAAGCACAAAAGATGGCTCAAGCACAAACTCTATTACAACAACAAGCAGCACAAGCACAAGCCCAAGCACAAGCAACGCAAACACAAGTTCAAGCTCAGGCAAACACCCAATATCAGGCACAAAAAGTCCAATATCAAACACAATTTCTTGCACAAAGACAAGCAGCACAATTGCAAGCATATTAGCAAGCAATAAAGCAATATCAAGAGCAGCAAGAAGTAGCCGAATTAGCAGCCCAACAACAACAAGCGTTGTTGGAACAACAGTAAGCACAAATCTTAGCGCAACAACAACAAGATCAACAACAGGCATTGTTCATACAATAATAGGTGGAAGCTTACCTAGCTCGACAAAACATACATATACCATCAAACAACACACCAAACCAACCCACCCATCCAACCCATGATTGAAACACCCCAAAACACTTTTATCCCACCCCTTAATCTGCAAAATGATGTGACGGCACAAATCAGGTTGCTCTTGTGTCCCTATCCATTTGATAGGAGCCTAGTAATGAAACCATTCCCTAAGAGATTTGAGATCTCCAAATTTAACAAATATTGAGGGACAAGAAACCCTGAAGATCACATCAGGGAATTCCAGGTTCATTGCATGGAAGTCGCATACGATAATACTTATCTGATGCGGCTATTTCCTAGGAGCTTGGTAGGCCATGCCATGGAATGGTTATCTCGCTTACCTTCAGACATTAGAAAATTCCAAGAAATTATAGATGCATTCATTAAGAACAACACATGCAACATTGCAATGGACGTTAGTCTAGAAGAACTCTCAGCTCTAAAACAAGGAAAGGGTGAATCATTTGCTTCATTCTTACAATGATGGCGATCCAAGGCCAATCGGAACAAGTGGACCATGCCAAAAGAACAACAAGTTTGCACCATCATTGCCAACCTTGAAGACCGCCTAACATTTCATCTCAAGGTTCAAGGTATCACCACATATGATCAGTTGATTCCCAAGGCACTCAGCATCGAAAGAGCCCTTATAACTCAACCTGCGGAATCAACATCATACCACGAACAAAAAAACAACCACCCACCATCCAATTACAACGATAAACCTCACATGTGGGCAAAGAACAAAAATGTTACTAATGATGGTGTTGTTGATGCCAAGGTGGTCATTAGTGTTGCTCACCAAAATACACCCACACCACAAATCCAAATCCAACACCAAAACAATCATCACACGACGCATCAACCAAACAACAATCCAACAATTAATAATCTCAATGAGCAAAGAGGACCACCCCAACGCAAGAGTTATCCCAAGCGAAAATATACCACTTTGGGGGAACCACTTCAGGACATAATGAAAAAGTTGATAGACAAAAAACTCATCAAAAGCACCTACATTTGAGAATTACCAAGAACCGGATGTCAAACCTCCTTGGTATAACAAGAATCAACTTTGCAAATTTCATAAAATCAAAGACCATACCACAAACAGTTGCATGAGATTGAAAAACATCATCCAATATCTCACCGACAAAAAAATCATAAACGTGGAACAATCTACAGGAAATCAAGATCTTAAGATATACACGAATCTGATGCCGAATCATAGCAACAAAGGGAATAAAAATGATAAAGGGAAAGGCACCCAATCAAACGTAAATCATGTGTATGAAATAGTCGTCGCCTCCCTAGATGAAAACCGCATGGTCATTACTATCAAGGGCGCCTATGCCGAAGATTGTGGAGTCACCACAAGAGGCGGCAAAGTAACCATCGCAGGATCATCCCAACCAAACAAAGTTCCTACATCTAGATTTGTTCCTAATGGCTACAATGTCTTAGATCAACTCAAAAGAACGCCAATGCAAATCTCCATCATGGAGTTGCTAAAAATCTCATCTACCCATAGGAAAATCCTTGAAGAAGCATTGGCCTCATCCACTGCCCTCGTAGATCTTGATGCAAAGCAATTCCAAGCTATGGTCGAGAACATCATTATGCCTAATTTCCTTACATTCTCTGACTAGGATTTCCCCACCCAACCATCTCACAACCGCACATTTCACTTGGAAGCCATAGTACATAAGAGAAAAATCAAAAGGGTCTTGGTAGATGGAGGTGCGGGTTTGAATATATGTTCTCTCAGCCTCATCAAGCAGTTGAAAATATCGGAAGATTATATTGACAAAGGAAAAGGCATCACAATAAGAGCATATGACGATCAAGAAAGAGTGTCCCAAGACACAATCAAACTCCCTATTCAAGTAGGGTCATCTCTCATGGAAACCACTTGTCAGGTCTTGGACCTTGACCTACCATATAACATCCTTTTGGGATGTCCATGGATCCATACAATGAAGGCAGTGGTGTCCACTTTCCATCATTGTGTGAAATTCACACATGAGGGACAAGAGGTCACCATTCACGGAGATCTCAAACCTTTATCCTATTGCAAATTTTTTGAAGCAAAGTATTACAAAATCTCCCAAGTACCAAAAAATGATGAGGGCCCATCCACACTGTACATCGATCCTGCCACCCTCGCATCCACTTCTATGACAAAGACACCCGCCACTCCCAACATTCCCACCATTTCTGACATTAAGCTCATCATCCAAGATGACGGTTGTGGAAGCTACAACCTCCCTAACAATGCTTTTGTGGTAGGAGAGTTACCACAATCTCCTAGATCACGGGGACGTCCACAAGAAAACCAAGCTTCCACATCACAAACGTCTCATGAAGACTATCCTGAATTCACAAGATGCGGAGACCTTGGCCAGAAGGTTATTGAGGTAGATCCATCACATATGCTATATCAAGATGAAAGACCAGTACTGGAATTACCAATGGATAATGGAAGCAAGGGTCTGCAAATGATGCTCACAATGGGCTACGACAGAAATCAAAGACTAGGACAAAACGATAATGGGCTCATAATACCTATCATACCAGAGACACGACCAATAACAAACCTTGGCCTTGGATGTACCCCTTTGAGTATAACCATACGTGGTCGAAGTCCTCTGGTTAGAACGGTTAATACTCCTCCTCAGCCAACTGTAGTAGAAGTACACTTACCAATATCCACAGGTAGAGTCATAGGTAACTTTATAACTGACATTTGTAGTAGTAGTGATGACGAGGATCCCATATCCAATCTACCTAGATTATTTGAGGATATCGCCCTTTTCATGATTAGCACCCTCTCCTTTGAACCAGACCAACAAAATCATGAGATTTGCTTAGTATACCCCCAACTGATCAACTATGACCAACGAGGACCACCAGTTCTTGATACATTCAAAAATGATGAGGCACTCTTAGAGTTCATGGGACTGCGGGATAACATTCCAGAGGGAGACGATAAAGCAGGGTTCATAATGGAGTTGGACACACATGCCTATTATGGGGAAATGATTGAATCCTTTAGTCGCAAAAGCGAGAAATCAAGAATAATATTCAAGTCCTTGAGTGAAAACCACACTATGGCACTCTCTGACAAGAAAAAAGTAAAAAGAAAGAACGCATCCAATGGTGAAAACCTCTCTTAGGCGCCTAAGGATGGGGGATTCAATCTTCCTTTAAGAGCTCTTCATCAGGAAAAGTTAGCAGTCTTGGCCGAAAAATGCAATCCAGTCAACCTAGGAATAGAGGAGACCCCACATATCACATTCTACGCAGAGTCACTACTATCAGAAGAACAAGAGCTCCTAGCAGCATTCCTAAGGGAAAGACAAATAAATTTTGCATGGAGTTATGTTGACATGCCAGGCCTTGATCCAGAAACCATAGTTCACCACTTAGTAGTGTATCCAGAAGCAAAGCCTGTTAGAAAAAAGCTTCAAAAAATGCATCCTCAGATCGCCTTATTGGTCAAAATGGAGCTAAAAAAGCTACTAGATGCAGGATTCATACGACCAATAGATTATCCATAATGGGTATCAAACTTGGTACCTGTTTCAAAGTCTGACGGAGCTATTAGAATCTATACAGACTTCATAGATTTGAACAAGGCATGTCCAAAAGATGACTTTTTGCTTCCCAACATCGACATGATAGTAGATATGACAACAGGACATGAGATGTTATCACTAATGGACGAATTTTCAAGATACAATCAAATCATGATAGAAAAAGTGGATCAACATAAGACAACTTTCACTTGTCCATGGGGGACTTATTGTTGGAACATGATGCCATTCGGCCTAAAAAATGCAGGAGCAACATACCAAAAGGCCATGACATTGATATTCCACGACATGATCCATAAGACGGGTGAAGACTATGTCGACGACATCCTAGCTAAATCTAGAAAAAGAAAAGATCACATAGCAACCTTAAGTGCTATTTTTGACAAATTGGAGGAGTACAAAGTTAGACTAAATCCCAAAATGTGCGTCTTCGACGTACAATCAGGTAAACTGTTAGGATATATAGTGTCCATGAGGGGTATTGAGGTAGATCCAACAAAGGTGAAAGCAATCATCGAAATGGAAGCACCAAAGACATTAAAACAATTGAAAGGCCTCCAAGGCAGACTTTAATCCATTCGAAAATTTATAGCGCAATTGGCGGATAAACAAAACCCATATTCTCACCTACTCCACAAGGGAGTAGCGTACAAATGGGATGCCAAGTGTGAAGAGGCATTTAACAAAATCAAAGAATATCTATTAACACCACCAGTCTTAATGCCACCCATCCCAAAGAAACCATTGATCTTATACATATCAGCAACAACAACAGCCCTTGGAGCTCTCCTAGCTCCACATGATGAAAATGGAACGGAGAGGGCTATTTACTATATCAGTAGAACAATGGTCGGACATGAACTAAACTATTAATTCATCGAGAAGGCATGCTTAACAGTAGTGTTTGCATCACAAAATTTTAGACATTACATGTTGGCACACAAGATAAAGCTCATTGCCAAAATCGACCCCCTCAAATATTTACTATCAAAGGCAATGCTCACAGGAAGAATGGCCAAATGGGTGATGATATTGTCAAAGTACGACATTGAGTATGTTGAGCGGAAAGCAATCAAAGGTCAAGTTATTGCAGACCAATTGGTAGAGGCACCAATCTATTCAAAGAACCCTCTCATCTCATAATTTCCTGATGAATCCATTTTTAATCTCAATATAGCTAACCATTGGAAACTATACTTTGATGGTTCATACACACATGGATCAGAAGCCGACATTTTCTTTATCACTCCCCAGGGGGATTGCATACCAAGGTCTTATAAACTGGCATTTCCTTGCACTAATAATATTATGGAATACGAGGCTTTGACTATAGGTCTCAGGATAGCAGTGCAATGGAACATCATAGCTCTCAAAGTGTATAGAGACTCTCAATTGATCATAAATCAAGTAAACGATGAATATCATACCAAGGACGACAAGCTCACTCCATACAAGAAATTGGTGGAGACTCTCAAAGAATCTTTCATAGAAATAACATTTGAGAAAATTCCTCGAACCAACAATAGAGCAGCAGACGCCATGGCAACAATTGGATCCTTACTAGACATCCCCAACAACGTTCCAAAATATGAATTTTTGATTGAGCAGCTTCTCGTGCCCGCATTCGAGGTACTAGAATCAAAATTCATGTGTGAAATCATTGGTCCTAGTGATCCTTGGTACCACGACATCTATACATACCTTCACATAGGAGCCATACCCACCGATTTACCCTCAAACCTAAAGCGAACCTTCGTAAAAAAGGCATCTAGATTCGTCATCCTAGGAGATAATCTATACCGTAGGAGCATAGAAGGAACCCTACTACGTTGCCTAAATGTTGAGGAGGCATTAACCGCTCTAACTGAAGTACATAACGGTATTTGTGGTTGACACTTGAGCAGAATGACCATAGCCAAGAAACTGCTGAGGATGGGGTATTATTGGCCCCCAATGGAAAGGGAAGCACATGATTATGCCAGAAAGTGTCTACAATGTCAGCAGCATGGGGACCTCATCTATGCTCCAGCTCAAGAGCTTCATCCTATCATCACACCATGGCCTTTTTCATAATGGGGCCTCGATCTCATTGGAAAAATAACTCTGACTTCATCTAACGACCATAAATTCATCATAACCGCAACAAAGTACTTTACTAAGTGGGTGGAAGCCATACCCATGACGTACATAACTGAACTACCTCATTTGTCGTTATGGTGTTTCACAAGCCATTATCTTAGATAATGGAACACCATTCAAGAATCAGGATGTCCGTGACTTGTGCAAGAAATTCAAAATCCAACATCGCTTCTCCACCCCGTACTATCCCCAAGGAAATGGCCAAGTAGAAGCTACAAACAAAACCATTCTAAAAATCCTTATGAAAATAGTCAATGACGCAGGCCATGACTGGCATTTATAGCTTAATCCTGCCCTTTGGGCCTATTGAACCAGCATCCGTACACCCACCGGTGCCACCCCTTTCTCCCTGGTTTACGGATCCAAAGCGGTACTCCTTATTGAGATCGAGCTCCCATCCCTCAAGATATCATTGCAAAACCTCATAACAGATGAAGAGTATCAAGTATCAAGATTAAATGAGATAGAGCTACTGGATGAGCGACATATGGATGCTTTGAATCATTTGCAGGTCTATTAGAATAGATTCAAAAGGAGCTACAATAAGAAAATCAAAAGTAGGACGTTCCAAGTCGAAGAACTTGTGTTAAAAGAGAATCAAAAGAATGTCCCAAACCCAAACAACAAAGGCAAGTTTGAACCTAATTGGTTGGGACCATTCATCATCACAACAAGTTACAAATCAAGGGCATGTCAGTTATCAACACCCGAAGGGGAACCTCTACAAGAGCCCATGAATAGCTCTCATCTAAAAAAAAATTATGCCTAAATCTTTCAAGGTATAGAACCAAAAAATCCAAAAAATCAGAAAATGTCCTTAAAAAAGGTTACTTTGACGAAAACCTGGCAAACAGGTGTCTTGGTAACAACAACAAAAAAATCAAAAAAGCAAAAAAAATCCAAAAAAAATTAGAAAAAGGATCAAAAAATTAGTAAAGAGAAAAAATTGTCCTCTAGTGAAAACCATTTTGGTGGCACTTTGGGCAAGTACCTTGGTGAAAACCTAACAAGTAGGCGTCTTGCATAAATAAACAATTTCCATCTACCAGGATCTTTATGGTTTGTTCTGCATCATCCATCCATTTCACTTCCATCATCCATCACATTCAGATCTCCATCCATCACTCATCCACTTGCATCCGCACCATAACTCGGTCTTGTTTTCATATCATGATCCCTCCTAGTACTACTCGGCCCATTTGTCAAGGTCAGTTTGTCCTGCCTTTATCAGAGTAGTCTATTGCATCATGCTAGGGGCATGTTCTCATTGGTTCAGATTCATGTATATTCTTAAAGTCCCAAAACATCAAAAAATCCAAAAATATCAAAACATCACAAAATCCAAAAACATCAAAAAGACACAAAATCCAAAAACATCAAAACATATCAAAATCCCAAAAATAGGTCAAAGACTCAGTCAAAAAGTAAAAAAAAAAGTCATCTTGTCCGAACTACGTGGTCTCTATGTGTATAACGTAGGCAAGGCTAATCTGTTGATCAGCCCCTAAGGCCCCTAGGATAGGTCTTTAGGGTTAGTCTCTTGGTCAAAATCTTAAAACCCCAAAAACATTAGAAAATAAAAATCAAAACATTTGAAAATCTCAAAAAAAAAACCAAAAATAGCCTCAAAACATAATAAAACTCCAAAAACATCCAAATATTTGAAAAAATCCATCCACCTCATCTTGCTTGCACCTGCAATAACACCATCCATAATAAATTGATCGTCACCCTCAACCTTTGGTGAAACAGTTAGAAACAAGTCTAGCAGGTTAAAAGTTAAACTCAAAAAATGTCAAGTCTCAGGTTTAAGTCAGTACGTAAACAAGTTGGTCCATTCTTTGTGTCGATAGTCCATCATTCAAATAGTCTCATATCAATCATCTGATAACATCATGTCCTAGGATGAATCCTTCCTACAAGGGGCATTATTTATCAGAAAGAGCACTTTGGATAAATGAAATGAAGTGTCGCCATCCACTAACATGTCCTAGGATGCATCCTTCCTACAATGGACATTATCTTTTGGCAATAGTTTCAGTTTTTATCCTTAAAAATACATTCCCTTTTGGTTAAAAGTATTGAAGAACATCAACTTGTTTGTGTGCTTTATCTTTGTCTTTTGACTTATCTTATTGCGCTCAGTCCAATGACGTCTCGATGATATCCAAACGAAGGATTTAGAGAGATAGGAATGGGGCAACGATCATTATCCTTTTGTCTATTGTGCTTGTTGGACGTTCTTGTAAAATAACTTGGCGAATACTTTCTTTGTTAGATATGTATAGAGGATGTTTTAGACAACTTGTTGACTATTGCATTGATTGGTTATACATTTTTGTGTTTTGGTCTGAGATGTTTGAAACTTCTAAGGTGCATCCTATCAAGGTTTTCGCATGTCAAGTTTGAACAAGAATACTCCTATCTATTTGTTGAGTCAAAGTCCATCACAATAAATACCACGCCATCCTGGTCCTTTATACCTTGATGCATCGTACTTATGCGTGTTATCAAACATAAGGTAAGTGGCCCTTTTAAAATCCCAATCCTTGATAAGCAAATCATCATCATCTTTAATAAAGTCTCATCAAATCATGGCCTTGTTGGATCCTCTTGTCATCATCTAATTTTTTTGTTCTTCACGCTAACATAACATCATCAATGCATCCATCATGCATCCATCTTGCATCCACAAACCATTATCATTTTGCACATCATCTCACATGCATTTTCATCATCACAATATAGATCTGTTAGTCTAAGCATCTCATAAAATCATACATTGACATAATCATAGCATATCACATCATCCATCTCATCCATCTCACATGCATCATATCATCATTTAAGTTGTTTAGGATAATATAGATTGGTTATTCTAAGCATCTTAAAATCATCTCATTTGCATCATCATCCGTACCATCCATTTTGAACCTCTTTATCACGAGATCGACCCTCAAATCGAATCTTTTTGCTTGATCTCTTGAGGGGTCAATGTACCAGTGTACTTCTTTCCGCTAAGGCATTTGAAAAAATAATTATTTTTTAAAATTTTGATCGTGGCAAGTTTATTCTTTGAACCAACACAACAAGTACATTGCTTCAAAGAGGGGTAAAATATAGACACGCAAAATTGACATCATGCATATCTAACTAAGCATATTCATCCATCAATTAAATAAACCAAGTTTAATTGATTTAATCTCTAAAAATCATCCATTTAAAATTAAATAAATCAACTTTATTTAATTTGATCCTATCATTATCCCCCTTAGCTAAATAAATCAAATATTTATTTAACTAAATATTTATCACCTTTCATCTCCCTTTGATTTGATTTAAATCCCTAAATCAAGTCAAATTGGTCAATAGCATCTAATCACCACCTAAGCTAATCTAATCCTGATTAATCTAATCTAATGCATGCCACATCCTCTAGATTTTCCCATTTGCACCAATAAATCAATTTATTGATTTATTAAAATTAACATTTTCTATCAATGTGGCATCTTTGAGAAATATTTCCTCAAATTTGAATTCAAAAGGCAAGTTGAAATGTACATCCAACAAAATATTTAATAAGTCTTACATGTCTCTTTCATGTCCCCCACTCAACATTTATAACACATATTTTATTTATTCATCCCACTTTCTATCCCACTACCTATTTTATTTATTTATCCCACTTTCCATCTGACTACCTATTTTTATTTATTTATCCCACTTTCCATCCCACTACCTATTTTTATTTATTTATCCCACTTTCCATCCCACTACCTATTTTATTTATTTATCTCACTTTCCATCTCACTACCTATTTTTTTATCTATCCTACTTTCCATCGAACTTTCCAAACTTATGACAAGTTGACAAGTGGCTCCATTTGATTGGCTAAATCATTATCCCACATTGATCTATTTTGAACTCTTTTCCAACTTGAAAATCTATAATAAAGGGCTCATATCTTCATTTGATCATCCACAACTCATGCAAAGTTACTCTCTTCAATGGAGAGCTAATTTTGTCCACTCCACCATCTTAGCATTTCATTCTCAACTCATGCAATAACCAAAGTATCCTCTCCCCTTGCGCAATAATGTGATCCTGCGTGTAAGAGAAATAATTATTGTGCTAAGTTGGATCCACAATCCATGCAAAGTTACCATGCTCAAATATCTCTTAAATTTAATCCATTATCATTGAGTTCTTAGCTAGGTTTTTGCAAATTTTGGTTTGGAGCTCTTATTCTTCATCAACAAAGTGGATCAATCTCATCAACATATCAAGTTTGCATCCTAGGAATTGGGAAAAGGCCAATTTTTACATCAAATTGGCACCAATTCCCCCATGGGATTATGAGTTTGCACATTTAATTTAGGATTTAATCTATTTTTCCATTTATATTGTGTCTTTCATTGCTTTCTTTCCTATTTTGAGTTTGTTAATAGATTTCATGGGGAATCCTTGTTTTGACTTGCAATCTCTTGTTTAACTTGTTTTATTTCTTGTTGTTTTGCAAGTACCAAGGTTGAGGTTCACACACTTCCACCTGAAATGGTGCATGTAGATGCTCGATTCTACACATGATGCTTGTTTGCCAGGTTTTCATCATAGTACTTGTCCAAAGCGCCACCATAGTGGTTTTCACTAGAGGACAATTTTTCTCTTGACTATTTTCTTGATTTTCTTAATTGATTTTTGATGCCACACAAAATGTCTATTTACTAGGTTTTCATCATGGTGACAATTTTTTGCTCATGTTAAACCACCTGGTGGTGTTGATGTAGATGTTGTTGGTGCTAATATGGTTGTTGTTGTTGTCATGACATGCCAACGATATTTTGCTTGGAGGACTTGTTTTGCTAAGATACGAGTGCTTGAAAGTATCCCTTGATAATCCTTATCTTCCTTGTCAATACTAGAGTTAACCTTACCTTGATGCGCACATCGTGATAGAGTGCCCTTAGGGTCCTTATGATAAAGAGTTGATGCTAACACATGGTCAATGTGAGATTTGGATATCATGGATGGCGAAATGCATTGAGGGATATGATTTTTAGATGGATTGGTCAACAGTTTGGAACCTTTGACAAGCAAGAGCTTTAGTTGGGGGAAAATGTTCGGCTATAGAATTGGCTAGTTTCTTGTTGTTGTTTCATAATTTTTATCATTACTTTCTACTAAACTCTAAGACATCATCAAGGACTTTCGTATACTTTTAAGTAGTTTTTAGCATTTGGAATGGAAACATGTTATGTTAATATGTGTATGTATGGTTTATGAATGTCCATGAAGTTTAGTAAGATTTTATGTTTAAATTATGGTTGTTAATAAAGAGAATGCCTTAGGAAATAAGACTAACATTTGTAGCAAGATCCTTGTCAACCCGTAGCATAAGGACTACAGTTTGTTGTAAAGGATTCAATCGACTACAACACGGCCACTTTCAAAGGAAGATGGAGGTGATCATTTAATGATTAGTTAGTGAATCACCGAGCATTAATTGTATCTTTCCATAAGACAGCCAAAAGAAGAAGTCTATTGTCAACAAGACTATGAATTATGACAGAGTTGTTCTACTTAGCACGTTATCTATTATAAATAATTAAACTTGTTGAGCATAAAGTCCTTGTTTGATTTTCATACTCTTGTTTTAGTAGTTATTTCTTTATGTTTTGAGACTTAGTCCTCTTCCTATTCTTGAGGAAGAGTTGACATATGTTATTTAGTTTGTTTTCAGTTTATAAATAATTGGACTCCCTTGTGAACCCTATATGGTGGGATGCCCTATTGAGGAGGAGATCTATTAGTGGTAAAATGGTATAAGATCATATGTTTGTTATTGAATAAAGATTTCTAAATATTTCCTGTTAGATTTTGTGTAACAATTCTATGTTTGGAATGCAACAGAGGATAATTGATTTGATAATGTGTTTTGTTGAGTAAGAGAGTGATTGACAAGATCCTATGGAAGCAAAAATTGAAGCAAGGGTCACTTGAGGTACTATTTAACTACCTCAATTTAAGTTATTAGATTAGATATGTATCGTGAGTTTAATTGATAGTTTCTTGTTTATGTGATTATGAGTAAATGCATTACAATTCCTATATTAAAATATGTAGATTGATGTTTTGTTACATACTCCAAAGGTTGACCAAGTTAGGACATATTGTAGTGTAACGGTTAATGGTTATAGTCTTAAGCATTAGGTAACTGTAGCAAAAGGTAGTTATTTGTATTCCTTTTACTTTGTTTTGAGAAATAGCAATTTATTTTGATTTAAAGATCTTACTATATTTTTAGGTGTTTATTTACCTATACTCAGTCGATGTAGGATGTCCAGAATCCATGAATGCATCTACATTTCCAAAACTATATGAAGTTTACGACTCCCTGGTTGATGATTTAATACAACCCTCTTGTGAATGATGAACTACTTAGTCTATAGATCCTCAGGTCCACTAAGCCGTGTGCATAATTGTTAGCATCGAGTTAATTACGCATTAGCTTGAGAAAAGTATCTTGATATATGTCTAATTTCTTGTGTTGTAAGATATGAATATTATTGATATGATTATTTTGAAATGAATTTTTGGGATTATCTTCAATAGTGATCTCACCTTGATCAATAAATTTTTGGATAAGATTCTTCTGTTTTATATATAGTGAAAGGTCTTATGCTATTTTTCCCTATGATATTCATAGAAATGTGTCTTTTCATCCTATGGGTTTGACTTGAGGTTCATATTGGCTAATTTGTAATAGTGTTATTAGGTTTGATTGGACTATTTTTTAAAGGACTGATTCGATGGGCTCTCCCAAAGGAATGTATTTCCATTGTGGGATAGCATTTTTCCTAGGAGGCCCTCTTAGTGAGTTATCTTGAACAATCACCAATGCTTGAACACTGGGAGACATTTGTAAGCTTAATGTGAATTGAGCATGTTGAGCATGAGGAAAAGGTGGCATGGATATTGTCCTATCAAAAGGATAGGGACATATGTCTTCCAGTGTATATCTTCTTTTAGTTGAGCTTATTTGAGTATGTAACATGCCCATTGTTTTACACGGTAATTTTTCATGTTTTACCCACAAGTGAATAGTTTATGCATCTAACCTTTGAGAGCAATAAAAAATTTATTTTCCTTTGAATAATAAATGCACATTTGAAACATATTTCAAACTTTCCCATTGCATACAAAATAATTCCTTTCATTAATATAATTATTGATGATACATAATTTCCATATGACATTTCATATTTATAATTCCCATAGAGATGGATTACATTCAAGCTTACTGAATATATAAAGTACAAATGGTCTAGGTAGTCCCCATCAAATCTTGGCCACCAACTAATGAGGAGAAGCATCACTCAAGTGCTTTTCCACCAACCATGAACTTACTGTAGTCCCTCGCACATATACCTAATTGGTAAGATGGCCCTACCCTTTGATGAAGAGATTGGTTTGGTAACCTCATAATACTAGCCTTTTATGAGCATGGTTTTGTGTCCTATATATCTAGAATTGACATGTACAGTGGATACAACTTACATGTATGAATAACCCTATCTCGTATGTAAACTTGGATTACAGTGAACTGACAACATAAACAGTGGCTACTTACACTACTTTGGCTAAAGTATTCATCACCCATAATTTAGAGTGGACGTCACATGCTCACCCACCTTCCTAGCTTGATTTTATTTTATGACCATTCATACTCTATATCTAGGTTACCCCCTTTCCCATGGATTAGACAAACCCCAAGAATAACCTTCCCATTAACTCATTTAATTAACATTACTACTAAGTATCTTAAAATACATAGGTTATCCCCTTTCCCATGGATTATTCTAACCCCATGAATAACCAAGTTATCCACATCGATAAACATAATGTCACAACATTAAATGAATCTACTTCATAAGTAAAATTCTCCATTCAAGAGTGTAATCTCAACAATAAATGAATCCCATCAAAAGTATGATCTTAGATCAATAAATGACCTAAATCAAAAGTATATTATTCAACAATAAAGGAATTCAATCAAGATATAATTGACAATCAAATGATAAATCATATCATATAGGTAAATCCCAACCTATTTGCTTCAGTAATTAATCAAGTAAACAACCCAATCAAATAGGCTATTCTCTACCTAGGGTTTTCAATTTAAAGTGATGTAATGATCAACTAGTCATAAAGAAATCATAAAACCTCTCTTTCAATATACCACAAATAATCACATGTTTACCATTTTCATTATAGTTGAATATAATCTAGAGGACATTATCCTAAGAAATTTTTGTTCTTTTGCACCTTCAAGTCCTCGTCTCGATATGACTTTGGGTTGTTAGAACATAAGTCCTATTTTGGAATTTCATGAATAGGAATAGACCCTAAATTAGAATAAGAAGATAACATAGCCATATAATATATTTCTTAACCCTATTATTGAATATTGATATAGCCATTGAGTACACACTCTAACCCCAGGGATACAACTCCCTTCCTACTTTCAAGGAGATACA
>VDFB02168118.1:22706006-22764029 GCA_007258455.2 Sequoia sempervirens
TGGGAGTGGATATGTTTATTAGTTTATATGTGGAGATATGATGTGTAGATGATTGACCTTGGAGGAAGTTTGGTGATGGGTTATTTTGGTTAATGTGTGAATAGTTTAGTGGATTGTACCTATATGATTGAATATGTTAGAGTGAGTGTATGGGTTAGATGTGGCGAATTGTTGTTGGGGGTTTATGATGGTTTTAGTTCAATAATGTTGATAGATGTTTTGGTTATATGGATTGATGCTTTGACTTGGATTGATTGTGTTAGGATTAGAAATGATAGTATGTTGGAATTGTGATAGGGGTTGTAGCTTTGGTGGATGGTGTTATGATTTTTGGGAATGTAAGGATGGATGTTTGATGTAAATGGTTGAGAGATGTGGGATATATGTGGATGTGCTTGGATGTTGGACATTGGAGTAGAGATGTTGGAAATGTTGAATGGAATGCTTTGTTGGAATAATGGATTGGTGATAGTGTTTTGAATAGTGCTTTCATGTGTATTGAAGTTGGGTGAAGGTGTTTGTGAGATGCAAGATGGTTGTGTTGATGTTTGTGGGTTAATTATTGAAGTGGGAACAATAGTGTTAGTGGATGTTTTTGATTAGATAAGCTACATTTACTGGGTGCAGTACCCATTACATGATGAGCCCGAAGGGCCAAAAAGAGACTAAGATCAATAGTACGTTATAGAGTCCAAACATAGTGTTAGTAGATGTTATGTTACATAAGGGATTGGTTATTTGCAAGGTGTATATGGGAATTTGGGTGTACATGGGAGGTAATGATAATTGCATTGAATTAGTCGGTATGAATAACTATGGGATAATGGATGTAATTTGTTGAGATGTGATGGAAGTGTTATTGGTAGGTTGGATGGTGAAAGGGGTTTGTGGTAACATATTATTGGTAGGTGGTATGGAAGAGTTGTTTTGTAATTTCATGAAGGGTGGTATGATGTTAAGGTTGTTAGTGGGTGGCATGATGGGGTTGTGTTGTTGTGATATGGAAGGTGGCATGATATTGTTGGAGCTCATCTCCCCTAAGGTTAGTGGTGAAGTGTTATTTATAATGTCTTTTAAAGTAGGAATAATCCCTAATGAGGATGGTAGTGGGATTTGGTAATAACTTGGGGTGACCAAAGAAGAAGGCATGTCAAAATCATGTTGAGTAGCACCCATGGTTATGGTAATGTTTACTCACTTTGATCATACTTTGTGAGATTTCTATGTAGAAATCAAGTATCTGAATTTCAATGAATGATGTGTGGGATGAAAAATGGATGATTAATGATTTCGTACCAATTTATAAGCACTTGGGTGGTGATGACACAAGCAAAAATGAAAAATATCAAAAAATGAGTTTTTAGTATTTTTTTATATTTTAGTAAATCACATTTTTGGAGGCATTAGAGTGGAAATTGGGGTCAAGATTGTCATTAGCCCCTTGAAATGGTTACTAAAATCATACTTTTTAAGGGACTAAAACTAGAGCTTTTGTAGATATTTCCAATGATGTAAAGAAGTCATAATTTCAACCACCAAGCTAGGAGTTATGACCCTACCAAAATGTATGACCTAGAAAATGATTAGGAAAACCAATAACAAGTAGCAAACAATCGAAATCTACAATCAAATTCAACAAAAGATCATATTGATAAAGCATTTAAAAGAATCACATAAAACAAAAACCATAAACTTGCTTGAATCCTTCGCTTTGCTCCATTATTCTCCTCTCTTCACCTTGGAGAATGGTGTTATAGAATTTTCTCTTAGATTTTTAGTAGCACAATAGCATAAAGCACTAAAATATGAGTATAGTTTCTTTGCAATGATTTGGGAGAGAGTTAATTCATGAATGTAGGTTTGTTTTATATATTTCTTGATATTGATCAATGGTTGAGATCTAACAAGAAATTGAAAAGATCAATGGATGAGAATCCATGAGAGGAATTTATGGATAGTTAAATGATTGCATGATTTGAGTGAACTGAGTGCATGGATTAGTTAAGAGGATTGTTTGAAGAGATGAGTGCAACTAACAATTAGTGAACATAATTAATTGATCAATGAACTCAAAGTGAGTGGTAGTTGATTGGATTGATTGAGGAGTGGACTGAAAGCAAGTCTTAGTTAGTTGGTGAGGTGGAAATGCAAGGGTAAAAAATAAATAATTAAAATAAATAAATTATTAATTACATGTGTGTAGGTGAAAATAAATGAAATAAACAATTTTATTTATTTTAGAAGTAGATAATGTCGAGAAAAATAATTGAAAAAAATAAATAATTAAAAATAATTAATTAATTTGAAAAGGGAAATTGGAAATGGGTTAATTAAATAAACTCATGAGAGAGTAATAATTAGTAAATTAATTAAATAATGTTAATTATTTAATCAATATAGAGAAGTGATGGAAGATAATTTAATTGATGGAATAAGGATATCTAATGATGGAAAATGGTGATGTTTTGGTAGAAATATGTTAGTCAAATTTAAGTGTTTATACCAAGTTATTTGGAATCTCTTACCCTACTCTCTTTACATTTTTGCTTGCAACCAATTTCAAAAATTATTATGCTCATTTAAAAATACTTGATAGATGCTACTCATATGAACTTCTTCTTTCATGCTTGCTAGTTCTTGAAATATATCCCTCACAAGAAAGAGAGCACACACAATTAACACCTATATTTGTATCCTTTTTATGAGTGGTTGAACCATTTATTTTTTATGATTACTATTTGTTTTGATTTTGACATGTATCCCAATAGTAGTTCACATGTAAGTCGAAGTGGGGATAAAATGTAATAGGGGAGGACATTTACATACCCATGCCCTTTCCCCTTACAATTGAGGCCCATGATGACTTGGTTATCCTTGAGCATTGTCTTGTGTAAGTTGGTGTATTTTTGTGTGGAAGCTAACACATAACCTTATCCTAACTCTATTCCATATCCACAAACCCAAAGAGTATAAAGTTAATTGCTAAATCTATTATTTACCACTTTAGTGTAGTTTTGTGGGTGTTGAATTGACCTAGATCATTTTCACGAGTATGGATTAAAACCTTGAACTTTAAAGTCTTATTTTTTTAAATTGAGTCAATGTTCCACTCCTTTACTTGTTATGAGCTGACTAAAACACAAATTATGTCAAATAACATGTTAGGGTGTTGTATTTAAGGACTAACCATAATTTATTTGAACCATTTAGGGTGAAGAGCATCTAGTACATACATGCATTGAAAAACATAACCTCGTTACATTAGCTTTACATCAACATCCTAGGTGCTCATTGCATGGCTACCTACTACCTTCAATCCTTATTTGTTGTCATTCAATCAACTCACCAAGGGGTTTGACCAAAGGAAACTAAATCCTCATCTACAATACCCAAAAACTATTTGTTGACACTATTTTCCTAGTCATAGGTGTATTAGATCAAGACAAAGCTTTTATAGTCATCAAAACTTGGTTAGATCATTTTCATAAGTGGAGTTCAAATCCACATGTTAAGTTCACTTCTACACATGTATATATCATGCACAACCCTAAATTTAAAAGTTGATCCAAAAAATATTATTTTGACAGTATTATCTGACAAGTCCAAATTTTTTAATACAATGAACTATATCAATTTAAACATATATGATAATTTTTTCTTCGTCAAATTAGAAATTAAATACCTTTTACTATATTTTTTTTCGTTTTCACAATATTCATTATATTCTTTGTTATCAATATTTAGCCGATAGGCTATTATAAGTGGGGGAACCCCACTAGGATTTCCCCTACTCTGACGTCGCCGGCAAGAAGTTTACTGTTTACGACAAACTATTTCATCAATACCGATTACAACTATTTTTGTATTGCACAGGCCAACAAATCCATTGACAATGATTTTGTTTATGGGGAAGGTAAAAGTCATGGTGAGATTCGTTGGGTAGTCATCCTAGATGGCCTTCCTCCTACCGATACTCGCATAGACGTTGCCAAGTTGTGTCATATGACAGAAAACATCATTGTCTCCTTCGTTGACAACCTGATTGGGGAGATGAAAAGGCAGGATCCTCAGGAAGACATTTGTTTGTAACAGATTGCATGGCGTCCACCGCATTAGATGCAGTCAAACACCATGAAATTCCAATGGCTGCTTAGTGGACTGCACTTACTGCCACTTATGCTATGCTCTATAATTTGCCTAGACTCGTCTCCTCCTTTGTTGTCCCTTCAAATGGTAAGCCTCCCAATTCCTTTTCATTTCATGAAGGCATGGAATTCTCTAACAGTGGAATAGTTTTTATTTTGAATACTTTACAGGAGTTCCCAAGGAGTTTGCGATGGTGAAATACGTTCCCTCTATGCTGCCTCTCTACTCTGCACATGTTCCTTGGTCAATTGGATCTGATGAATCACATCAATAGTTTATCTTCCACTTCATTTAACATTACATGGAAAGAATGAGAGAGCTAAAATGGGTGTTGTTCAATTCCTTCTATTATCTAGAAGCCCCTATAATCGATAGCCTAATTGCCTAAGAAGCTTCGATATGTTCAATTGGTCCCTGCATCCCTTCTCCCAATCTCAATGGAGAAAATCTCAATGGAGAAGTTCATTCAGAAATCACGACGAACTTCTGGACAAAGGAAGTAGAATGTTTGGAGTGGCAAGACAAGTAGTCTCTGTAGTGTGTTGTGTATGTGTCCTTCAGAAGCCTGGCAGTAGTGAACCAAAGGCAGTTGGAAGAATTTGGACTGGGTTTGGGGGCCACCCATAAACCATTTCAGTGGGTTCTGCGAAGTGATCTAACGGATGGGTCAAGCGCTATACTTCCTCCAGGATTCATGGAAGCCACCAAAGACCAGGTATGTTTTGTGCCATGGTGTCCACAGATGCAAGTTCTTTCTCATCCTTCTATTGCGTGTTTCATCACTCACTGTGGATGGAATTCAATAGTGGAGAGCATTGCCATGGGAGTGCCCATGCTTTGCTGGCCAAACTTTGTAGATCAGTTCTTGAATTGTGTTTATGTGGTTGACGTGTGGGAGATTGGGTTGGGTTTGATTGCAGACAACGATGGAATAGTAAGAAAGGGGGAAGTTGAGAAGGCGGTGGTAAGAGTGCTAGAAGATGATGAGATGAAGACAAGAGTGATGAAATTGAGGGAGAAAGCAAAAGATGCTGTGAAGGGCGAAATAGGATCATCTTATGCAAATTTTCAAGACTTTGTTAAGGTGACGAAGAAGGGAATATGTGACAAATAACTCTTGTTTGTGGAGGTGTTATTCTTTCATTAATGTGTTGCACCGTGGAATCTCACCTACCATTGTTTAATTGGCCAATAGGCTATTATACGTGGGGGAACCCCATTGGGATTTCCCCTAGTCTGACATCGCCGACGAGAAGCTTACGGTTTACAACAAACTGTTTGGTGGCAGTGTAATCATTTTTTATTCTACTTCGCACCTGGGCATGGAATCTGATGACGGTGAAGTGCCCATCCCTAGCCTTCCTCATCCTCTCACTTTTCACAAGTTTCAACTTTCTCCCATTGCTCTGGCCTACAAAGGCTTGGATATTGTCTATGAGTTAATCAAATACAACATGAATTCCAATCTCAAAAGCTAGGGTGCTCTCATCAACACCATCTATTCTTTGGAGCTTCTCTATGTCGACCATCTTCAAAATATTTTGGGGCGCCCTGTTTGGTTTATGGGTCCTCTGCTCCCCCCTGCTTTGTTCCACAATAAGCAAGAGATGAATCTTTAGAGGGGGAAGCTGAATTCAATTAATGAAGCTCTGTGTTTGTAGCGGCTGGATAGCCGCAAAGAGAAATTTGTTGTGTATGTCTGCTTCAGTAGCGTGGCATTTTTTTGGAGAAATAGATAGAGGAGATAGTAGTGGGATTGGCAGGAAGTGAGGAGTCCTTCGTTTGGGTCATCAGAGACCCGCCTAGAAATGGAAATAACAAGGTCGACTCTAGAAAGGATTTGAAGTTGTGTTATGTAAAGTGGATGTTGTCATATATGGCCTTTTGGGTTCTGTAACGTGACAAATGTATCATAAATTGAAGGCCTTTGTCATTTTTTGACGAATTGTTGTTTAAATGAATAATGATCCTTTTGATTGGCAGTCATACTGCCCATTTCAATTTATGAGAACAACAAAATTAACTTGTTTGTTTCTCTGCATAACCGGTAGAAAAGGGAAAATACATGAGTTGCGTATTCTACCAAAACATCTTCACAAGCAAGCAAATGTGGAGAAATGGCCTCCATTTTGTTGCTAAATACAATGATACAAGACACTAAAAAGCGAGTGTGCACATATATGTATACTCTGGAATTTCTCTTTTCGTGACTCTGGTTTATACACAAATATCACATTTCGCCATTATGAGAAATTTCCACCACAATAAAAGTTAAGCTATATAGGATAGCAAAGGGATGGCGGCGGGATAGACTAACCAGGCACTTTTTCCCCTCAAACATCATTTTTCCATGCTTTATGAGGAGAGCTTAAGATTCCTTCTAAACGTTATGATATTGTCTATGAGAACATCACTTTCCTTCTAGAAGGGCTTTACGCATCCTCTCAATGTTTACTTGATATTGGAATGTCTTTCTCTATCATATTTATATGGAACACACCCATATTTTTAGTCATTAGCTTCAAAGTGTCTGTGGAAGAGGTGCAAATACATTTTAGTCTCCATTAGAAGTTTCTTGGTAGCAATAAATGTATGGATCTTCAAAGAATATCATGAAAAATTAATAGTGTAAGAAAGCAGAGCTTTTTCAGAGTTTCAAAGGTTGTGGAATGACCGATATTCGTTAGTATGGAGGTCATAAAGGACAAATTGCCTGGTATTTGTTTTGTGTTATAAAATCCAAACAACAAACAAATAGAAAAATGAAAAACTAAAGTTGTATAGGAAGTGTTGTTTTTGGAATGAATTGGAGAGGAGGGTAAAGAAGTAGAGAGGGAAGGATAGAGAAAGAGAGAGAGAGGAGGGAAAAGAAGTAGAGAGGGAAGGATAGAGAAAGAGAGAGAGAGGAGGGTAAAGGGACGAAGGGAGGTAGAGAGGGATAAGTGCGATAGAGATAGGGAGGGAGAGAGAGGTGGGATAGAAAGAAGTTGAGAAGGAAAGAAAGAGCTAGAGAGAGGGAGGCAGGGAGGGAGCGAGGGAGAGGTGGAGAGGGATAGGGGAGATATAGAGAATTAGAGGGGGAAGGAGAGAGAGAGAGAGAGAGAGAGAGAGAGAGAGAGAGAGAGAAGTAGAGAGGGAAGGAGAGAGTGAGAGAGAAATAGGTGAGATGGAGGGAGGGATATGTGATATAGAGAGAAATAGAGAGGGAAGGAGGGAGCAAGAGGGAGAGGGAAGGAGGGAGGGAGGGAGCGAGAGGTAGAGAGGGATAGGTGAGATAGAGAAAGAGAGAGAGGAGGGTAAAAAAGTAGAGGGAAGGATAGAGAAAGAGAGAGAGAGGAGGGTAAAGGGACAGAGGGAGGTAGAGAGGGATAAGTGAGATAGAGATAGGGAGGGAGAGATCGGTGGGATAGAAAGAAGTAGAGAAGGAAAGAGAGCCAAAGAGTGTGAGAGAGAGAGGGAGGGAGGGAGAGAGAGGTAGAGAGGGATAGGGGAGATATATAGAATTAGAGGGGGAAGGAGAGAGAGATAGAGGGGAATAAGGGAGAGAGGAAGAGAAATAAAGAGGGATGGAGAGAGTGAGAGAGAAATAGGTGGGATGGAGGGAGAGATAGGTAGAGAGGGATATGTGATATAGAGAGAAATAGAGAGGGAAGAGAGAGCAAGAGGGAGAGAGAAGGGGGGAGCGAGGGAGGGAGAGGTAGAGAGGGATAGGTAAGATAAATCACTACTTTCTTCATGCTGTCCACTACTTTTCACGACCATAAACAATGTGGGCTCAACCTATCAGCGTAAGTATTGCACCTCATTGGGGTGCAAGTGCTAGTAATATTTAAAACAAACAAACAAAGAAATCAATATCTAGTGGGACCTACACAGTGAAGTCCTAATGCATCACGATAACCTCTATTAGTATGAGCTGCCCTCCACCCATATGAACCTAAATCTAAGAATCAAATCTACAACCATCATTTATATTTTTGGGACTTACCATTTGAATTACCATTTGAACTACCTCTAGGGCTGATCAATACCAACATTAAATCATATCCTTTTATTATATGATTTGTCATCAATATCTACATTCTTTCGAGAAAACGTATCCTATTTATGACTACGAATTAACAAATCACCCCCATCGCAATTTAGGGTTAGGGTTAGGAATAGGGCTAACGAGTAACCTATTTATTCTAGGGTTTCCCACATAATTTTTTTGGTTGCAGGAAGAGGGCTGCCTCTGGCTGAATTATCTGCATGTCTTCATGCGCAGACGAAATCGTTATCAAAGCTAACAGGAATGTAGATTCGTTAGTTATTTTCTAAGCTCTTTATCTCTTTTCGTGTTGAAGTTTAGCTTCTTGTTGTTTAATTTAGTTTTTCCCTATTTGCTTCCTCCGTTAACCGGGTATGATACATTCTGTGACTGAAGTATGTACACCATTTGCAAATCTTCAGTTCGGATTGAAGATGATCACATGAAGAAGAACATAACTGCAACAAAATGAGATCTCATGATTACCGTTATTTAAGTCTCTGATGATCTCTTCATCTTTTTAGGGGAAAGTGATGAATGCAATTTGGTCCGTGTTTATGACTAATTCTGATCTTAAATAATTGCATTATATTTCTGATTCCCGATACTTAGCATTCATTTTATTTATCACAAAGCTCGAGGATTGTTTGCCCTAGGACATTATATGCTGTACCGAGGTCTACTCTTTTATGATGAAAGATCAATAAACTAAGGCTCTTTCTGTCGGGGTTATGTTTTTTTTAGTAGCATCGCAGTTATAGAGTTTATATGTTATTGTAGGTTTTAGGGCCCTTGTTAGTGTTTTCGAGCAGATTTTCTATTAATAGGATACTCGTTTTAGTCCTGTCAGGGCCTTCATTGTGTTTTCTACTATTAGGGCATCTGTTACTAGTGCCTTATCAGACCTTTTGTGCTGTTTCTTACGACTGGTTATCTGCTTAAAGTGTTTTATTGGGGTTTCTGCTTTTTTTTAACAACATTGGTATCTGTTGTTGGTGTCCTAATAGGCTTTCTGTGCTGGTTTTGCGCTACGAAAAGATCTGTTGTGTTGGAATTTCTCATATGTTGCTGGTTTAGTTCTTTTTTGGGTCTATTTCCTACCGGTGCTTCGTTAACTGAGGTCCTGCAATGAGGGATGATATAAAATTACACATGTTAGACTACTGAGATGGATACCATCGATGAGTCAACAACTTTATTCTGAGCAGAATTTGACATGTGAGCTCATTTGTAAACTATTATTAATTGTAAGTAATTTTTTTTTTTTTTATGTTAATTGCCAGAGATCGGGTTCAACTCAAGTTTTTGAGATTCTCGATTGTTTATTTAGTTGGGATTGCTTTTGGTTTGGAGTTCAGTTAGTATATTATAAAGGTTTGGTTTACTAATTTCTCTATTACAAAGGTTGCTGGTTTGACAACGTTGTTTGGTTTAGTGGTCTATTAATTCCCCCTTGGTATATAACTCAATGCTCTTGCTCTTTGGCTCTTCAAAGATGGACATGGTGTGGAATTATTAGCAGTTTGACTGAAGAATTCTACTGTTTAGAACATTTTGAAGTGGGCAAATTCTGTTGTTTTTAAAAAAAAAACAAGGGAAGTGACTCTCACTCTCTAGCAACTATGCATATGCAACGACGTCTTGTACATAAGTCACACCAATGACAACACGAAAGCTTGTTGACATCAATGACAATACAACTGCATATACTTGCAACACAATCCTTTACACATTTGACACATTGCCACCCTAGTTTGCATAATGTCAAGTTCTATATCAAATAAGAGTTCTCAAATCATTTCAACACGACTATCCCTCTCCATCTCTTAATTTATCTCTCCTAATTTTTCCATCCTTCCATCTCTTTCTAGATTTTATCTTTCAATCCCTTCATCCATTTGAAGAGCACACGTGTTCTTCAAGCTTGCCTATCCTCTTGAGGGGGGCATACATACCTATTTCCTCAACATCACTTATCTACTATCAACAATTGACACATCCATTGATCTTCCAAAGCCACTATATTTTATTATTCTTTAAAACAATTTTGTTTATACAAAGTCTTATCATTGTTTTAAAGAGGATAAAAATGTAGACATCCAAAATCATCCTCCCAACTATTCTACTATCACCAACCTAATTGTGGTTATAGTCCTTAAATTAAATAAATAAATTAAATTTACCTATTAATTATCTCTCTTCATCTTTCTTTTAATGTTAATTAAATAATTTAAGTGTTCATTATTAATGTTAAACATTAATTAGATAAATCATGTCTATTTATTCAATTAATAAATCTTATTTTATAGTTCAGTCTTAAACAAATAAATAAAAATAATTTATATAAACTCATCAATTTATCACTAAAAAGTAATTAAATAAATCCCATTTATTAATACCTTTTTATCTCATGTCATTAATTTCTTAAACTCAATTAGTTATTCTGATTAATCATTTGTATTAGTGAAACTATAATTAATTTAATTAATCATGCTCATTCTAATTAATCATGTATCACATCCATCACACACACTTTTTGTAGAAAATCTACACCCTTCACATTCTTCACATGTGAGAAGATTCAATTGTTATGTTTCGCATCTCTATGTGATCTTCATACATTTGTGGGAGGAATCACACTCTTACCCATGGTCCTAGATGTGTGAGAGCCTTAAATCTCCATCGTTTGATCAAAATAAAGTAGTTCTAGCTCTCCTTATTCTCTTGAACCTTGTACTTCCCAAGTGCATTAATCACAATGTGTCATTTAGAGGCTTTTCTTTTTTTTCAAATATCTTAAGCATTTTCAACCATTGATCAATCATCGTCTCAACCTATAAAAGACTAAAAAATGCAAGTTCATGCTATTGGTTTGAAGAACAATCCACATATCAATCATAAAACATGAAGAGCACAACCAAAAACATTCACATGCATGCAACAAGAGGTTTGCAAGGTATTTTTGAGACTTCTCAAGTTGGGTGCTCCACCACTCCTTGAGTTCAATTGGAGGTACAATTAGGTGTAGAATAAGAGTTGGTTTCATTGCCTAATTCCCTATTTCACCTTCTACATCTTTTTGTTATATATATAATTTTTATAATAATTTGACTTGGAAAGGTTTTATTACACACATTCCTCTATGTTTGAGTGCACAAAGATCCTTATTTTATTTATTTTATAATCGTTGATATATTGTCTTCAATTTCTTTGTGCTTCAATTAACCTAAACACTAGCTTCAAAGATATGTTAAAACACTTTTTTAATGGTTTGAGTATCTAACGATCTTAATCTTTTTTTAAAATATTTTTATTTTATCCATACAAACATTTTCTTTTCAAGTATACGGACAAGGAATTTTTATTTCCCCTTCTCTCATTACATGGTATCTATGGATCCCTTTATTTGCTATTATCTTAGTCCTTGTCCATAGATTGTGTTGTTTGCTATTATCTTAGATCATAGGATAAGGTTTCATTCATTAATTATGAAGGTCAAGGTCTCCTTGGTTGATCGCCTTGTTAGACCAACTTATAGAGCCTTGGACAAACTTTAGAGACAACAATAAATTTTCTAATGGTATTTATATTTATTTTTATGGTAGATATGAATCTTAGCGGTTAAGATTGAGCACTCAATGTTATGAGATTGAAATAGGAGGAAATGTATATCTTGTGACTTAGAATGAATGCATGAAAATTTGGTCTAATGATGTAATGATAGAGTGAGGTTAGGTAGGTGGGTTATTAATGGGGTTAATGTGTAGAAAAATTCATATGACAAGGTCAAATGTATTAGAATGTGTGTAAATGGGTATGTTTATGATTGGGGAAATAACCACTTGTTGTTATACGATTGTGTTAATTTATTCCTTCCAAATGGGCCCAAAAATAAATAGGAATTCACATGGATATATAATTTTATAATTTATAGTTTGCCCCCACTTGAGATGCATGCGAATTCAAAAATGAATTTGTATTTCAAAGTATAAGATCATTCTAAGTCATGTATGCAAAGTAATAATATTTTTTTAGATATAAAAAATGGGGTCCACACAAAGTAATAAATGCTCTTGATTTTGTGTGGTACTTTCCTCTCCTTGGTATGAGTGTTCCATAGGAACTTACAAAACAAAGAAAATTGCACTTAAGTGAAATAAGGATAAATTATGACTTTATATGAAAACATGAAAGTAGGAAAAAGGGAAGGGCTAAGAATTAAAGGAGAGAAAATAGAACATGAAAAATATTGTCAATCAAATAAGATGTAAGAATAGAAGCACATAAATCATGTAACATTATGTACTGTCAAATAATATCATGCGACAACAAATAATAAAATAGTGAATGAAATGCATTATAAAATGTATTAGTCATTAAGGTATAAGTTTGTCCCTAGTTCAGGCAAATGGCAAAAATTAAGGTGGCCATAGAGGCATAATGTAAGTATACATGAAATAGGGAAGGCACATTGCTCCCAATGTGACTCTTAGGAACATGGTAAGACATGTGAGCACATAATAGATGGGAGAATCCACGATATTTATAACATAATTTAATAGCTCTAGGAACATAATAAATCATGCGACCAAAAAATAATATGGAGGACATCAAAACCTAGAGTAAAATTATAGCTCTAGGAGCATGATAATGAAATGCAAGTATAATATTGTGTCGGGAAACCATGTCAAGGAATGTGAGCACACAATAGGATGGGAAAGGAATGACAATAAAAATATATTATAATGACTACGAACGTGATAAATCATGTAAGCACAAAATTGTATGGAAGGCATGATGCCCCAAGAGTAAAAACATAGCCCTAGAATCATGATAAGGAAATACAAGAGTAATATAGTACATGGAAACATGACATCCCCCAATGTAATGAATTATCTCTAGAAGTATGATAGGATAATAAAAAGCACATGCGATTTTATTATTAGATTAAAGTAGGCATGAGAGAATGACATAACAAGGCTCATAAGAATTGACATAAGCATGCAATCAAATCATGGTAAGGATCATAGAATCACAAGTAAACACAAGAAGCATAAACAAATAAATATCACTATGAAGAACAAGCATAAAGATGTTTTAAGAAAGTAGGAAATAATAGGAAAATGAGAAATCATGATGCTAAATATGAGCAAACACGAGTAAACCAAGGTATGGAAGGATGGAGGCATAGGCAAGGTAGATGTAAATATAGAAATTAACATGTCTAAAAAGAAAGGAGGAGAAATGCCTCCCAAGTGAGGGAAAGAAATCATGGGATATGACATATAAGGTGAAATGAGAATTTAAAACACAACAAACAAGTGTAATCAAAAGGGACATAATGCAATAAAGAAAGAATAAATGAAAATTGAAAAATAAATTATATAATAATCATGAATCATCCAAAAAGTATAAGAGGATCGTTCTCCTCGAAAAGATCATCATTTTTGCAAAATACATCATCATACATTCTATATTGATTAGTGGTTTTTTTTGTTCATAACTTGCTTCTTATATCACACATATCTTGGTGATAATCCTTTATAATTCTTACAAACGCATTAGTAATTGGTTGCGCTTAAGGTGGTTTCTCTTTTATTTCATGTTTAACTTGAGCATAGGGTATGCTATGGTTAACAAGATCAATCTCTTGATATACATTATTTGATCTCACAATTAACCTCATCATGTGAGGGTGTTGTGAGTTCATGAGTATGCTTAATGTTTATCTTCCATTTATCTATGAAAATTTTAACTTCATATTAGAATGCAATACACCTATCTATAGGGAATTTGTGTCTATAATGATAGGAAAAAAAGTATCTAATCTTGTGTGGTGAGAGATTTGAGTTATTCTCACTTTTACAAGAGTCAAGGAAATGGAATTATGTTCCAAATTTTATATTAATATCATGTGTGGAGGATTTTTTAATGTTGCCAATTCTCTAAATTGCTTTCGTCTGAGAAGTGCATTATAACATGAATGTTATTAGGTGCATCCTTATTGCCACTATTTTCTATATGCAACAAGAGAAAAGGGAGAAGTGATAGCAATGTATTGATATAGAATATGATCTTCCAATAAAGCACACTCACATTTACATACATCATCACATTAATCTAAAAATGAATGTTAAACCCTGGAAAATAATTGTCATTAGATGAGGGGAAGTAAATTGTCAATAAATATATGCCAAATTTTATCATCCCATGATGGAGACCACATATCAATAGCCATATCTTGAAATTTGGAAATATACTCCTTAATTGGCACTTTTTTACTTCTATTTGGATTGCATAGTTTGAGTGATGTATGTCTTAGATTCAATATTATAATGAAAACATTTCATGAAAGACCTAGACAAATATTCAAAAGAAATGTTAGAAACATGATACAAAGAATAAAAATATATATGTGCATGACGGCTTAGACTTGAGTGGTACACCTTAGCAAGAACTTAATCCTCATATACATAAGGGAGGCTTTTATTTAAAAGTTTTTAATGTCATACTACCATCACTTTTTTGAAACAAGGTCTCACAAAAGCACTTGGTGAAAGGTAATTCAAAATATCATATCCCAAAGGAGCATAAAATATTTTGGTAGTATCATCTTATATTTGAAATTGTTGTACATGTGTTTCAACATACCATTCTAGATAAGCAATCCTAGTGATGAGGTAGTTCACACAAAGTGAAATATCATGCTTAAAATGTCCCATATTTTTTTGTGTAATATTGGTAGAGGGTCAAAAAGATAATTTATCAAATAATGACACTTAAGCTTCACATATAGCAATAAAAAAATTAAAAATATCTTGATGTTTTTCTTCATCATTAGATATGTCTAAATCACATGTTTATTCAATAGAGGGTGTAGAAGAATACACTCCACAATCACTCAAAGATACAAAGATACTGTAGACACTAAAATATTTCCTCTTATTATCATATTAATTATTCACATTATCATCCACCATTAATTATTATTATCATTAATTATCAATTATTATTAATCATTTAATTAAATAGTATTTTATTATTTAATTAAGATGAGCTGATTATCCATTTAAATATATTAAAAAAATCATAATAATCCTCTTATATCTTCTCCATTAGTTAACTCATTCTTAAAATTAGTAAATTCCTCATCGTTTATCCATTTAATGAATGAAATACTCACAAGTTTGAAATAGAAATTACTCTTTCTAATTTTAGTTAACTAATTCATACTTCCAAATTAACTCCACAACCAATGGAGTCAACTCTTGATCTTTGATTGAATATTCACCATCAATCACACAATTATGATATTGCTATCAGGATTCAACCATGTAGTTTTCGAGTCAAACTCTTTGACCCATGTTTCATGAGTAGTGGTTCACAAGAACCCATCTCTCACGATAATGAATGGTCCACTTAGCACTCATTGCATCTAGGTGATGCTCACAGAGGTGAAGCATTGGGCCATCCTGGGAGGTTGCCCATCCCAATATTGCTCTAGCTCAAGCGTGCTTAACCACAAAGTTTTCCCCAAGGCTAAGCTCACTTAGCTTGCAACCCCATTTGCAAAACCTTCAGCAAGTGTTGTGCCTTATGAACCATTCATTATAGAGTCCCTTTAGCTCATCAATTGATAAATAAGATTTATTTTACACAACGTGTCAAATTATGATATTGCTATCAGGATTCAACTGTGTAGTTTTCGAGTCAAACTCTTTGACCCATGTTTCATGAGTAGTGGTTCACAAGAACCCATCTCTCATGATAATGAATGGTCCACTTAGCACTCATTGCATCTAGGTGATGCTCACAGAGGTGAAGCATTGGGCCGTTCCGGGAGGTCACTCATCCCAGACTACTCCAACTCAAGCGTGCTTAACCATGAAGTTTTCCCCAAGGTTAAGCTCACTTAACTTGCAACCCCATTTACAAAACCTTCAACAAGTGTTGTGCCTTATGAAAAAAAATTATAGAACCCCTTTAGCTCATCAATTGATAAGTATGAGGTATTTTCCACAGCGTGTCAAATTATGATATTGCTATCAGGATTCAACCGTGTAGTTTTCGAGTCAAACTCTTTGACCCATATTTCATGAGTAGCGGTTCACAAGAACCCATCTCTCATGATAATGAATGGTCCACTTAGCACTCATTGCATCTAGGTGATGCTCACAGAGGTGAAGCATTGGGCCATCCTAAGAGGTCACCCATCCGAGTACTGCTCCAACTCAAGCACGCTTAACCACAAAGTTTTTCCCAAGGTTAAGCTCACTTAGCTTGCAACCTAATTTGCAAAACCTTCAACAAGTGTTATGCCTTATGAACCATTCATTATAGTGCCCCTTTAGCTCATCAATTGATAAGTAGGAAGTATTTTACACAGCGTGTCAAATTATGATATTGCTATCAGGATTCAACTGTGTAGTTTTTGAGTCAAACTCTTTGACCCGTGTTTCATGAGTAGTGGTTCAAAAGAACCCATCTCATGATAATGAATGGTCCATTTAGCACTCATTGCATCTAGGTGATGCTCACAGAGTTGAAGCATTGGGTTGTCCTAAGAGGTCACCCATCCCAATACTACTCCAGCTCAAGTGTGCTTAACCACAAAGTTTTCCCCAAGGTTAAGATCACTTAGCTTGCAACCCCATTTGCAAAACCTTCAAAAATTGTTGTGCCTTATGAACCATTCATTATAGAGCCCCTTTAGCTCATCAATTGATAAGTAGGAGGTATTTTCCATTGCATGTCAAATTATGATATTGCTATTAGGATTCAACCGTGTAGTTTTCGAGTCAAACTCTTTGACCCATGTTTCATGAGTAGTGGTTCACAAGAACCCATCTCTCATGATAATGAATGGTCCACTTAGCACTTAACTACACAGTTGAATCCTGATAGCAATATCATAATTTGACACGCTATGTAAAATACCTCCTACTTATCAATTGATAGCTAAAAGGGATCTATAATGAATTGTTCATAAGGAACAACACTTGTTGAAGGTTTTGCAAATGGGGTTGCAAGTTAAGTGAGCTTAACCTTGGGGAAAAATTTGTGGTTAAGCGCGCTTGAGTTGGAGCAGTATTGGGATGGGTGACCTACTGGGACGACCCAATGTTTCACCTTTGTGAGCATCACCTAGATGCAATGAGTGCTAAGTGGACCATTCATTATCATGAGAGATGGGTTCTTGTGAACCACTACTCATGAAACATGGGTCAAAGAGTTTGACTCAAAAACTACAAGGTGGAATCCTAATAGCAATATCATAATTTGACATGCTGTGGAAAATAACTCCTACTTATCAATTGATGAGCTAAAGGGGCTCTATAATGAATGGTTCATAAGGCACAATTCTTGCTGAAGGTTTTGCAAATGGGGTTGCAAGCTAAGTGAGCTTAACCTTGGGGAAAACTTTGTGGTTAAGTGCACTTGAACTGGAGTAGTACTAGGATGGGTGACCTCCTAGGATGACCCAGTGCTTCACCTCTGTGAGCATCACCTAGATGCAATGAGTGCTAAGTGGACCATTCATTATCATAGGAGATGGGTTCTTGTGAACCACTACTCATGAAACATGGGTCAAAGAGTTTGACTCGAAAACTACATGATTGAATCCTGATAGCAATATCATAATTTGACACGCAATTGAAAATACCTCCTACTTATCAATTGATGAGATAAAGGGGCTCTATAATTAATGGTTCATAAGGCACAAAACTTGTTGAAGGTTTTGCAAATTGGGTTGCAAGCTAAGTGAGCTTAACCTTGGGGAAAACTTCGTGGTTAAGTGCGCTTGAGATGGAGCAATACTGGGATGGGTGACCTCCCAGGATGACCCAGTGCTTCACCTTTGTGAGCATCACCTAGATGCAATGAGTGCTAAGTGGACCATTCATTATCATGAGAGATGGGTTCTTGTGAACCACTACTCATGAAACATGGGTCAAAGAGTTTGACTCGAAAACTACATGGTTGAATCTTGATAGCAATATCATAATTTGACACGCTATGGAAATACCTCCTACTTATCAATCCTACACAAGTCTATAAATTCATCATTTCACTCATCATTCATATCATTTTCATTAATCAAAATCATTAATGTTATGGTGTTGAATTGATCTCATCGATGTCATTCAAGTCTTGAGCAAATCACTTCAATACACTCAATCTGAGTTTTGTAGTTGAATTTGAAAATAAGATTTTACATTTATATTTTTTTTACTATTATTATTTAAAAAAAAAATTAATTTCATACATTTTGGTGAACTTGACATGAAACACAATTGTCCTTTATTTAATATTGGTGATTATGATTTTTTGGTGGTTTAATCTTGCAGGTTTTACACTTTTTTGGAGACATTTAAAAGTGAAATTTTATAGAGCTTGCTGCTACAAAATGGACCCCACGATTGAGTTTGGAAGGCCCAAAACATAAAAAAAATCATATATAATAGATATATTTTTGTTGTAAGAAAATATTTTTTAATAATTTTTTTTCAAGGTCTTTCTTTGTTAATTTGTATATTTATATAGATTTACACTTTTTAGGCTATAATTTAATTGTTAAACATCTTAAATTCTATTAAAAATTAATTTATTTTGCTTTTTGGTTAAATGTTTCATTCAAAGATGCTTAATTTCTTGGCTAATACCCCTAACCCTCTTTTTAGTCCTTCAACAATGTTGCTTCAAAATAGTATAACTTTTTGCTCGTGAATAGATTTTTGATTTTTGATAGGAATTGGAAAGATAGATTGGAGATCTACATAGTGGATTAGGTAATATTTTTTAGATTGTACACCAAAAATAGTAATAATTAGTCAAAATCACCCTTTATTCTCAATCTTTAAATACTCATAACTTTTACATATGAAAGTGAAATTTAATGATTTTTTTTTAAATTGCATAAAAAATTATGAAGAATAACATAGTGGAATTTATTTTTCAATGTGATATTTGTTTTTCTAATATTTTATAAGTATTTTAATTTTATCTCTAACACATTGTCCTTGTAGCAAATCGTGTGTCCCTGAGTTTGATCTTTAAAAAATACTAATGTTTTTATTACAAAATGTTGGTTCAAGAATACTTTTTGAAAAAATATATTTTTATTATAGAATGTTGGTTGAAAAATATTTTATCAAAATTTTAAAACTACTAATTTGTGATTTTGCAAGATGATTTGAAGAAGACTTATTTATAGACCTTTTTCATTTTTTGTTTGCCTTGTCTTCTTTTTTGCATGTTTGACAATCATTTTTTGGGATTAAAATTCACTTTCACAATTTAATTTAGTTTAATCCATTTACCACTATATTTTAATCCTAAATAAGTGGGGTGCATATGATCTTCTCTTGCATGCTTGTGTGATTTTGAGAATAAAAAACACCAAATTTCTTCCCAAATTTATTTTTAGGAGACTTTACATGGATTTCATCACCAAGGGGATGAATTCAACTCCAATGTTCTAGTGAATTATAAATAATGGGGAGGGGGGGTCAATTGAAATAGATTCCTTTTGGACGTTAGAATTTTGTTATTCGGGTTAAACCCACAATAACTTATAACTTGGGGAAGTGAAGAAGGGTGGATTTCCCTCTTCTGCTAGTTGTTTGAAATCTTTTGACTTTTATTTTCATGGATTAAGCTTCACATACCCTTGTGGTATATTGAGGATACCCTTAGAAGAATATATGTCCTAGTTTAAGACCTTTATCCATCCTTCCTTGTGGTGCATTGGATACCAGTTAGGCTTAAGAAGTTACTCACTATGTAATTTCAAAGTGGGGAGATAGAATTTGGATAAGCATTTTGCATCCTAGGTAATGGGTGCATAAGTGGTATATGAACTCACATTTATTAGCTATCCATCACTTGATATCTATTATATTTGTGTGCCCAAAGGGATTGACACATGTGAATAATTTTAGGATTTTTATGTGCATTGTGTGTTTGTTAATTAACCCTCTCTATGTTAAGACAAAAGTGGAAACTTATCCTTTTTTCCTTAGGATTTTTATTTTTATATTTATATTGTGATTCATAACTTAGTTTGTAAAACCAAAAAATAAAAAATTCAAAAATATAGATTAACTACCTCTCTCAATTATTTGATTTGACCTTTTATTTCTTCTCTTTGATCCTAAAATTATTGGAGTTGAGTGTGTAATGCTTCCATATGTTCTCTTACCATTCCATCCATATTTTGCATAGAATTATATGTGATGGATACTTGGAGAATTTGTTGTTCAAAGTGATCTATCTACCTCTTTAAATTTTTAGTTAAGGTTGGCCACTAGAAGAAAAATTGGTAGAGGGCGTTGATGTCATTGGTAGTATTTTGCAATGTGTTTATGTTTGATTCCAATCATGTGTGGACCATTGTGTTGGTAATGGATATTGATCAGTCATGTTTGGATTTTAGTTCTCAATGGGGGTGTGTGGGGGCGGTTTTCCCCTCAAATCATGTCAATAAGGGGTCTATGGGTGGAAGCAAAGGATTTTGGAGCCCCTTGGAAGGGGTTTGGAGAAGTGCCCTCAATTTGTTTTTTTTTTTAATTAAATTGCCTTTCAAAATATTATAATTTCATAGTAAATATGAACCATTCATCATTAGGTCACAAATGTGATAGTAGAGGTTATGTTGACATCCTTTTTTACCCTAGAAGGCAACCCTCTCTTATGAGGGAATTGTATTACAACTATTTATTGCGAGAGGAGATTATGAGAGCGGAGAGAAAATTGCAATAGTGTGTTGTAGGCTATACCATTCATTTTTCAAGATGAAATAAGATGGACGAGTTGTTTCTTTGTGAATGTAGCCTATATTAGGTGAACCATGTATATTTGTGTCTCTATGTTTGTGATCATTTACACATTCATTTTTATTGTTTTATTTCTCTATAATCCTATTCCTAAAAAATAGTATTAGAGTAGAAGGGTCATTTGGCTGATAAACACATAGAAAATGAGGGTTCATGAGTGAGAGCGATGATGAAAGGAAAGTTTAGGGTCAAGAATTTTAATGGTCAAAAATACCTACTATGGAAGATGCAAAGGGAGGATTATCCATATCAGAAAGATATTTTCTTACCATTGGGTTAAAAGTAAAGAAGTTAATGAATATGAAAGATGAAGAATAAGATATTCTTGACAAAAGGAACTAGGAACAATATGACTATGCCTACAAACATTGGTGGCGTTCAACATGTCAAAAGAAATGACAATAGAGGATCCGATGAAGGTGTTGGATAAACTGTATAAAAAACCATTAGCTTCCAACAAGGTATTTCTTATGAAGAATTTATTTAATATGAAGATATGAGAATTTTGGTATGTTTCTAATCATTTAAATGAGTTTAACACAATCACCAATTAGTTAAGTTCTATTGGAGTAAAATTTGATGATGAGGTTAGGGATATTTTTATTTTGTGCTTGTTGCCAAAAAGCTGGAATGGCTTGCTCATAGATGTGAGTAATTTTGTCTTTGGTTCAAGCACTTTAAAGTTTAATGATATTGTTGGTGTTATGATCAGTGAGGAAATGTGATGGAAGAGCATAGGAGAGACATCAAGTAATGATTTGATTGTGGAGAATAGGGGAAGATAACGTGAGAGAGGAAAGAGCTCAAAGAATTGTGGGAAGTTCAAGAAGGTCAAATATAAATCTAGAGTAAGGTTAGAGTGCTAGAACTATGGGAAGAGAGGACACCTAAAGAAATATTGTTGGTCTCGAAAAGGAAAACAAGTAGATGGACAACAAGAAAATAACAAGGAAGAAACTGTAGTAGGTGATGAGTTGCAAGATGATTTAATACTTTCATTAGATAATATTACTGATTTTTGGGTGTTAGACCAAGGGACTTTATTTCATGCCACATCCTATAGGAAATATTTTTAAGACTATGTTCAAGATGATTTTATATAGGTTTATTTGGGTGATGATGAATAACCTGAGCTAAACATGATTAAATCACAAGAAATAAACCAAGATCTAACTAGTTAAGTCAAGCTCCCAATGAAATTCTTGAAAACATTAAACAAAAAAGCCATTAAAACTAAAATAAACTAGAAATGCATAATGGAAACC
Source organism: Sequoia sempervirens (assembly GCA_007258455.2). Taxonomy (NCBI): domain Eukaryota; kingdom Viridiplantae; phylum Streptophyta; class Pinopsida; order Cupressales; family Cupressaceae; genus Sequoia; species Sequoia sempervirens. Next base: position 22,728,284 of record VDFB02168118.1, read on the forward strand.
TATTTAATGCCTCAAACCTCATCCCATTGGGGGATTGGTGTTGCATTGATGTGGAATGTCATCCCTTTCCCAATCCCTTGGTTGAAAAAATATTTAAAATGGATTCCATTGATAGAAATTGATGAAAATGAATGCAAATCTTAACTAAAATGGATGCTAAATGATGAAATGCTTATGAAGAATGCTCTAAAATTCACTATAGTGCAATTAAGCTGAATGAATGTGGATCCTTTTCTTATAGAAATGAGGACTATTTATGGGAAAAATAGTAGAATCAATGGTCAAGATTGATTTGATCAATCAATGGATGAAAATCAATAAGAGATGGCATGGATCAAGAATCCAATCAACGAATGAGATTGCAAGTTGACATTGATTTGAAGAAGCACAAATACTAAAATTTAGGAGGTTGTTGAGATGGGGGAATATTCCATGGGAATAATCCTTTGCAAGTGGGAGGATGAAAGTAATTAGTTAATTAAATAATTAAAGCATTATTTAATTGTGCATGATGGATGCATTTGAAGATTTAATTAAACACTTAACTTATTTAATAAAAAAAGGGGAATTAATGACATTCAACTAAATGATTAAGATTATTCAATCAAATGAGAGGGCTTAAGAAATTTAATTAAATAATTCACATTATCTAATTAAATAGGATGAAAATTAGCATGAAATGGGATGAATTAATCTAATAAAATTGATTATCTGATTAATAGAAGAAAATAATAAATTTAATTAAACAATTAAGATTATTTAATTAAATGGTCAAAAGGGGTGATTCAAGATGAAAACGGTGTTAATAATCAAATTCAGATATGTAATATTTATCAAGAAAATTTTAAGTGTCTACAATTGGAAAGGGTAAGATGCAAATAACATTATAGAATGGAAACCGGTGGTTGCTAAAAGAGGTGAGGCACATTTATAAGTAGAAAATAAACCTAATGTTAGTTGGACAATTGGTAAGTGAAGGTTGTACAATTATATTTATAGACAAGTCATGGAAGGTCACTAAAGGATTATTGATAATAGAAAAAGAGGAAAAGGTAGGTACATTATATTCATGTACTGATAATTCTAAATTTTCTATTGTCTTATCTTCTACAAGAGAAGACACAACATTACGGCATCATTGTCTTGGAAACATGAGTGAGAAGGGGATGTAAATTCTTCATTCAAGTCCAATTTGTTGCTAGGTTTGAAGTGGTTTGATTTGGATTTTTGTGAGAACTATGTTTATAGAAAATATGAGTGATATTTATCAAACTTGGGAATGAAAATAAGAGTGAAAAGCTAAAGCTTTGTACATTTGGATGTATGGGGACTAACCCAGGTATCATATCTTGGTGGATCTTATTATTATGTTACTTTTATTGAAGATGTAACTAGAAATATTTGGATTCATTTAATTCAAAAAAATATGATGTCTTTGATTATTTTAAGAAATGGAAAGCTTTAATTGAGAATGAGAGAAGAAATAAGTTGAAGTGTCTTATTAAAATAATAGAGGTAAACACTATTCATACCATGGGATTTGTAGAGATAAGATGGTTCTAGGAACACCACAAGAAAATAGTGTGTCAAAAATGATGAACAATAAAATCATGGAGCATGCAAGAAGTATGCGATTTAGATGATTAATAGTATAGGTAATTATATACTATGGTTAGGTATAGCAACTATAATGTCATAAAATTTCACCCCTTGCAATTTCACTTACATTTTTGTATCCATTTTAGTGTCCACTCCCTTAGTATTTGCGTAGGATCATTTTAGCTCTTGCATCAACCTTTTCCCTCCTTAGGATGCTTAGGACCCATTTTCAACAGCTACCTTTGCACATCAGTTTTACATCAAACCGTGTGTTTTCCTTGTTCTCACCATTTTGTAGCATGATTTGTTTAGACACTAGTGTGCCACATAGACATTCATGTGTCACACTAGCGTCCCACAAAAATTTGACATTCAAACAACCATTTTTGAGTGCCTTTCCACTTGTCACCTACCTTTGTTGGTGGTAATGGATCAAGATGCTTTGTAACGGCTCGAGAACATTCTTTTCCCTCCTATTCTCTCTTTAAAAGTTGTCTTTTCAATTCATTTTGTCTTCTTGGGTTCTATCTTGAACTCTGCTCCTTTCTCAGACATTATTTCTCTCTTTTCTCTCTCTTAAGCTTGCACAACCCTCTTGCTTGTTACAACACTCTCATATTCTCACTACATTGTCTATAACTCACTTGGATCTCACAACTCTCTCTCTCTCTCTCTCTCTCTCTCTCCCACTTTTTGGCTTCCTCAAGCCTTGCAAGTGATATCTCTCTTGTCTTGTGTCTTTGAGAATCTTGGGATTTCTAACATCCCTCGTCTATGCATTTGTCTATCTCCTCTTTTTATCTATTTTAGTGTCTATTATTTTCTCTATCTATCTATCTAGCTATCTGTGGAGGTGGGAACACCGAAAAGAGGTTTTGAATGTGGCAAGCTCCTAAACAACCCCAACATTTTTCATCGGTCTTATGTGTGTAGGTATTGAAGATATTCATTTGCTGGAGGCTTTATTGCTTAGGTTGTTGTGAGCACTTTCTTTCTCTCCCTTCCTCTTATCATTTGTATTCTTTATTTTACTCTTTGTTATAGTCTATTATGTTCCCACATTCTTAAGTGTTCTTAGTAGTTAGGACAATAGTAGTCGCTTAAGCTATTTTATGTGATATTCTTGGTTTTTTGGTCCTTACGAGATGCTAGCATGCCTTTGGGACTCCAGTGCAGAGTGCTACCATTTGTTTACCACACTGCCATCCTTTGGCCAATAATTTGTTAGTCTATTAAAAAAACCTCTATGATATACTCTTTTTGATTTTGGAACTCTCGCCTTTTTTTTATCTTGTCACTTGAGAACTATTCCTTTAGGTAGTCTAAGGTAGTCTAGGGTAGTTCATTCCCTATGAATCTCTTGGTAACCAAGAAACTTGTGAGAAGTGAATCCCCCTTCTCTACATTTTGGTGAACCCAAAGTGAACACTCCTTCCACAAAAAAAAGGACAAATCCAAAATTTGTCCTTCTAAGAATTTTTTTTACCCCATTCCATGCCATCAATAGCAATATAAATCAACCTTTGATCAACTTGTATATATCTCTATTTAAAAATGGACTTTCTATCTTTCTTCCTTCTATCTCTTTCCAACTTTATTAAGAAGCTATAATAAGTTTTCTTACAAGCACGTGAAAGTGAGTTCTTTTCTCCTTTCTTATTATTCTTTGTTGACACCTCTCCCAAAATTCCTTCTACTTGTAAGAATATCTTGGTGCAAGAGGATGAAATAATTGATGCTTTTCTTAATGTTACTCTACCTTCTCTTCAGTCCAATGCACTTTCTTCTAGAGATGATGCATTAGTGAATGATGAAGCTCCTCTCACATTAGATCCTCCAAGGATGTATGTTGAGAATATTTCTTCAAATAATTCTTCTACAAGTTATTATGAATCCATAAATGTAATCTATGTCTCTGCCACCCCTCAAAGGCCTAAGAGACCTATAATTTATGGGAGTCTGACTGGTCCTTCTCCTAAAATATTTTATTCCATTCATGGTGTTCCATTTAATAGTGAGGCTACCTCTTATAGAGTGGTAGCCCATACTTATAATACTAGAAGGAATAAAATAAATGTTGATCCATCTACTTCTTTACCACCTTCTCAACCAAGTCTTCCTTTAGCACCTAAACCCACGACAAAGGCACCTAATGATTATGATCTTGTGGAGCAACTCTGTGTTACTCCCACCAAGATCTCAATATGGGACTTGCTTTAGTCTACACTGGTTTATCAAGGTATGCTTCAAGAAGCCTTGCAGAAGATTTTCTTGCCTTCTTCTGCTAGGTTGATGGATGTTAATGCAATGATAGCTCATATTCATACAGATTTGCTAAATACTATGTTCTATATGCAAGAACTCCTTCCTTTGGAAGTGTAGAAGCAAGAATATCCTTTGATGATAATAGTTAACATTAATAATATTGGCATTAGATGTACTCTTTTTGACATTGGTTTGGCGCTCAACATATGTAGCATTGATTTGTTACCTAAAATTAAAATTGATTCAACTTCTCTTGTTGCTTCTTCTTTGTATATTTGTGGATTCGATAATACTGGTCGAAAAGCTCTAAGCATGATAATCTTGCCTTTGATGTTGGGACCTATTACCATACCCACTCTTGTATAGGTTATGCCAAGAAAGTTACCATATAATATTCTCTTGGGAAGACCGTGGATTCATGCTTTGGGAGTTGTTACCTCTACTTTACATTGTTCTACAAAATTTGTTGCTAATAATGAGGTGATTACAATTAAGGCTAACCCTGATGCCATACACTTATGTGAGATGTTAGTTGTTGGTCAACCTTCATTTGTACCTTCTCTTAAAAATGTTGTCCCCTCATTATCTTCTAATGTGTCAATATCTATTGCAACAGTATCTGCTACAAAGGATACTCTTGAGATAGATGTCCTTGAAGAAGATCCTCTTGAAGCAAAAAATCCTCAGTCTTCTTCTACTTCTCCTAAATTGAATGCATGTCTTGGTGATGATTGGGGATCCTTCGACTTCACTGGATCCTTTATTGGGGAATATAAAGTTGACCCGATCCACTTAGACATCTCAAAAATATCATTCAAACCCACTACCAAAGATGATTATTCTTTTGTATTGTAGGGAAATGTAAAAAACTATTTTAATATCCTTAATGTTGATCCTCCCCCTTTGGAGGAGTTGCAATCATGTTATGGTCAAGATTTAACATTGCTTCTAAGAATGGGTACAAAGGAAATGGTCTTGGGCATATGGAACAAGGAGTTAAGGTCCCTATGGAACTTCCACCTCACTCTTTTGCAAAGGGTTTGGTTACAAGCCTTCTTATTTTTCTCCATCCCCTCCTCCATTGTCTGCTATCTACATGTCTTCTTGTGAGCATCCAAAATTTTCTCCACAAGAGAAAGGATTGCTTCCTACTCCTCATTATTTATTTGAGCAAGAGCATATCTTGTTGAGGCTTCTCAAAGCCCACTTAATTACTCTTCCTCCTCCTACACATAAGAAATTTCATAAGCATGATAAAGAAAAACATTCTTTTTGTGCACACCATCAAGTGCTTGGCTATTCCACCAGTGAATGTCAAGCCTTGAAGGATACAATACAACAATTTCTTGATTCTGGTTCCATCGCTCTTCAATCTGTTGGTACACATGTCTCTTCTTTGCATGACAAGTGATATCATTGAGGTCTACCTCTATCCTATTTTTTCTAAGCGTCTTCTCATGAGGTTCTTACACCTCCCTTCTATTGTGTTGCTACCCGCTATGTGGCATTCATAGCTTTTCCTACTCATTGCCATTCATGGTCATACACTATCGTGTGCAATCATACTCTTTATGTGGTAGTGACACAATAGTATCTAGCATGGTTGTCCTGCCCTATTTGTTGGGGGCTGAGGTGACTTATTCTAGAGGTGTGTGTCCTTGAGGATCCACTCTTGTCTCTATGTCACGATTTCATCATCTCTACCTATCTTTTCCTTGATGTCATGGTTCCTACCTGTTGTTCCTCACGTGTGTGACAACAAACCATGAATACATCTTGCCATGTATATTGTGCCACGACATCTCTAGCTTTCTTCTTCTCCTTATAATGACATGTGCTCCTCTGTGTAGCACACATCATTCTAAGGGGGGATATCATATTTGCTTTATTTTCAACAAGGAGTATTCTTTCAAAAGGATTCCTTGATGACAAAATCACTTGCAAAAAAAATTGTCTTTCAAAAGGATGTCTTCCTTCAAAAGGTCCCATTGGTGTCTTGATGTCTTGAAGGGTTCCCTACTGAAAGAACCCCTTTTGAAAGACTTCTCAAAAAAATTCTTTGGTGTCTTATAATTTTTGTCTTATTTTTGATATTTGACATCCTTGCGTTTTGATGCTTAGATGTCTTCTATCTTGGAATTTAGCTTGGGGGCAGCTTGACTAGACTTGTGTTATTTCTAATATTTGACATCCTTGTGTCTTGATATTTGGATGTCTTATATCTTCACATCTAGCTTGGGGGAAACATAACTAGACTTGTCTTTTTTGTGGCTATCTTGTAATGCAGTTTGTAACAACCACAAACCTATCTTATATCTGATTAGATTTGTGTCTTATTGTGTCTACATTTTGTGATATAGGTTCTCCTGCATCACAGGGTTTGTTTTTATCACTGATTTTGTCTATTATTTATTTTATCACTTTTTCATCCAACATGTTTGTGGTGAATTTGCAGTCAGCTACTCAAAATAGAAGAACCGCATCCTCTTTGTTTCCTGGCATATCCTTACAATTGTATATACCGTATCAAAGACCCACATCTTCATCTTGAGTATATAATTTCTCTCTCTTTGATATTGGTTACTTCCCTATCTTTTGGATGCATTATTTCCTTGAAGAAATCAATCCTTACATTCTTCTCTCCATTTAAGAATTCTTCTATGTATTATTTCTTAATTTGGGAACAACACATAGTACTAAGACAAACTTCTACATTGGGGTCTCTTTCACTTTGTTGACTAAAATCCTTTAGCTTGTTATGTGCTTATATATATTTTTTGTCCATTTTATTTCAAAATATCCATATGTTCTAACCCTGTGATTTAGTAACTTTCTTTGTTCTAACCCCGTTGGCTTGTATAGATATTTCTTGTCTAATGAATTTGTTTTGTAGGTCTTCAGCCTGGGGTATTCTTCCTTGGTTTGAAGAGCTATCTGATTCCTCTATAGTATCCTTTTGGCATCATAATGTTATTTATGTTTGGTATAATTCCATTAGCATGCATATTCATGTAAATTCATAAGCCCACTATAGTGGGGGAAAAATGTAATGTCATAAAATTATACCCCTTACAATTTCACTTACATTTCACATCCATTTTAGTGTCCACTCCCTTAGTATTTGTGTAGGCTTATTTTATCCCTTGCATTAGCCTTTTCCCCCTCAAGATGCTCAAGACCCCTTTTTAGCAGCTACCTTTGCATGTCAGTTTTGCATCAAACCGTGTGTTTTCCTTGTTCTCACCATTTTGTAGCATGATTTGTCTAGAAATTAGTGTGTTGTGCGAACATCCGCATGCCACACTAGTGCCTTGCAATATTGTTCACGTGTTGCGCTAGTGTCCTGCAATATTTTAATGTTCAAACAACTGTTTTTGAGTGCCTTGTCACTTTTCACCTACCTTTATCGGTGTTAACAGATCGAGATGCTTTATAACAGCTTGGGAACCTTCTTTTCCCTCCTCTTCTCTCTTTCAAAGTTGTCTTTTCAATTCATTTGGTCTTCTTGGGTTCCATCTTGAACTCTCTGCTCCTTTCTTGGACATTCTTTCTCTCTTTCTCAATCTCTTAAGCTTGCACAACCCTCTTGCTTGTTACAACACTCTCATTTTCTCACAACATTGTCTATAACTCTCTTGTCTCTCATAACTCTCTCTATCTCTCTCTCTTTTTGGCTTCCTCAAGCCTTGCAAGTGATATCTCTCTTTTCTTGTGTCTTTAAGCATCTTGGGATTTCTCACATGTGCCTCATCTATGCATTTTTCTATCTCATCTATTTATCTATTTCATTTTCTATTATTTTCTCTATCTATCTATCTATTTGGCTGCCCATGGGGGTGGGAACATCGAAACAGGGGTTTGACAATGACAAGCCCCTAAACAACCCCAACATTTTTCGGTCTTACATGTGTTCAGGTATTGAAGATATTCATTTGTTGGAGGCTTCATTGATTAAGTTGTTGTGAGCACTTTATTTCTCTCCCTTCCTCTTATCATTTGCATTCTTTATTTTACTATCTTTTATAGTCTATTATTTTCTTGCATTCTTAAGAGTTCTTAGTAGTTAAGAAAATAGTAGTTGCTTAAGCTATTTTTTATGATATTCTTGGTTTTTTGGTCCGTACGAGATGCCAACATTCCTCTAGGATGCCAATGTGTCACACTACCCTCCGTTTTCCGCTCTGGCATCCTTTGGCCATGAATTCATTAGTCTATCTAGAAAACCTTTGTGATCTACTTAATCTGATTTTAGAACTCTTTCCTTTTTTTATCCTATCACTTGAGCACTATTCCTTTAGGTAGTTTGAGGTAGTTTAGGGAAGTTCATTCCCTGGGACTCTCTTGGTAACCAAGAGACTCGTGAGTAGTGAATCGCCCTTCTCTACAACAACATTAAAGTTAAAAGAGTACTAGTGGAAAATATAACCAAGATAAACATTTGTAGCAAGCATTTTCTAAATTTGATCCAAGTCAATTACTTTAAACTCCTAAAAACTTGGAGGACACTCCTATACTAGGTAGTGATATTAATACCTTACCACCTAACCATTCATTATAGATTATTATATAATTATATATGGTTGTACTTCCAACATCGAGATGGATCACCATGTTAAAGAAAAAACACTAAAAATGAGAGATTGCTTAAACAAATATAAATAATTTAACATGATCATAGTATAAAAACAATTTGAAGACATCTTCACATGATTAGATCTACATGTTGGGAATCAATATAATACTATTATAAAATATAAAATAATAATCCTAGAACCCATTGATAAAGTTGTTAAAGAAAAATATTATGAAGATACATATCCTATGGTTTCCTTAATGCTTAAGAAGAACTATAAATATGCTATTTAGAGAGTATACATAGGGGAAATATAATATTCATCCTAGATCTCTAACATGGTTTGTATTGATAAAAATAATGACCATATTTAAATCTATTAAAAAAAATAAAGACCTTGAAAAATAATCCCCTAAGGGCAGTTTCCCTCTACCTAACATTGATATGATAGTAGATTCAACTATTAGAAATGAAATATTATCCTTTTTAGATTATTTCTCAAGCCACAATAAAATTTTAATCATTACCAAGATATGAACAATATAAAATATATTTTACAATACCTTCATGAACATTTTGTTATGTGGTCATGTATTTTGGGTTAAAAAATTGCAAGAGCTTCTTATCCAATGGCCATTACTCTAATATTCTATGATCAACATATCTTAGAATATATTATGCATAATATCTCAAGGAAATGAAAAAGTACGTATTAAGAATTTGAGATTTTTTTTGAATGCTTACACCATTGCAAAGGAGAAAATCCTAAAAATGTTTGCTTGAGGTTGATATTGTCTACTCATGAGGATTAATTATATCACAAAAGGGTATCGAGATTGATTCCAAAAAAAATGGAATTATTGTTAACTGCTTGTTTTTAAGAACCTATCATAAATTTTTATCCTTAAAGGGAAGATCCAAGAAATTAAATGATTAAAAGACTAGAATTAGTAGATAATACATTGAAATTCATAAAACCCTTAAAGAAAGGTGTAAAATTTTATTGGAATGTTGACTACTAAAAGAAAAATAATAATAATAAAATTCTATAGTCCCCATGCCTATTATCCATGATATACCTTTGTTTTTATATGTATCAACCATAAAATATATCATTAGAGGAATCTTAGTACAAAACAAGGAAAATAATAAAGACACGCGATGTATTACATTAGTCCTACCTTGTTGGATTAAGATACATGATATACACCCACATAAAAGTTATGGTTAACTATGTTCTTCTCATTCTAGAAGCTAAGACGTTACATGATTTACATCAAGAAACATGCAATCAATAAATATAACCTCTTAGGTCATTTTGTACATTTATAATCCACTAGTTTTTTATTTTGATTTTAAATTCATCTTCCAAAATTATATCAAAAGATAAGTTATTTTTTTATCAATTAACTAGAACACCATGCCTTGCTCGTGTGCCATTAGATACATCATCTCAAGATAAGAACACCTATTGCATGTGGGAGCTTACTTCCCTTGGACCATATTTTTTATTTTTCTATCTATGCATGATTAGTTCTAGAGGGGTGATCTTATCCTTGCCTTAGGTAACCTCATACTATTAAAGTATCAACTTGATTTTATATAAACCAATAATGTGGGAAATTATGAGGCACTAATCAATAGGTTGTAGGCCACCATTTCACTCAAAGTTGAGTCTATCAATATATATGGTGACTTCAAACTTGTAGCTAGAAATAATAGGTGATTATCAAATAAAGGGCCAAATTAGCACAATATCATGAGCTAGTATTGTCTTAATTCTTTTAATGAGTTTATTATTGACACCGTCCCATAGAAATAAAAACAACATTTAACAATGCCACATTTCTAACATTTCTTCCTTGATTAGAATTAATAATGATATTCCTCAATTCATATTGATTATACACAAATTAAAGTAATCCATAATTAACAATATATCTTAAAAGTTTTATGCTACACTCAATGAGGAGGACTAGTATCATGATATATATAATTATACCTAGATTAAAGGTATTCCCACCCCCTTGTTATAAGAACACCTAATTTTGCATTCTTAATTTTTCTACCAAATAATCATTGCTTGAGTACTTTACCAACATAGCATTAATGGTTTATATTTTGATACTTTAGCAATAATAAAAATATTATTTCCCTTCAAGAGGCCTATGGATACATATGTAAAGGTCACAATAGTTTAAAATATTGATAAAGAATATTTTATGCATGGTCTTTAAATGCATAAAATGGAAAATAATTCACTTAGCTTTGTTTATATTGTGGACCACATGCTAGAAATATATAACATGCACTTTATCATGAAATTCATCCCCACATAGAACCATGGTTATTCTCTATATGAAAACTTGAGTTAGTGGGTCCAACTACCTCAACCTCTTCCGAGGAACAAACATTCATCATTATTTCCATTGGATATTTTATGATATGGGTTAAAGTGATACCCGTAAAACCACTATTATGACTCATATCTATAATTTTATAATGGATAACCTTATTTATAGATCCAACCTTCCATCTATAATTGTAACTGTAAGAGTTGGTATAGAAAATTCTACACTATGCAAGAATTGGTTGAAGATTATAGCTAGCCAAGATATTGGAACTTCATGAAAGCACAAGAGAGATCATCTATGAGAGAATAATTCTATTCTATAAAAAAAAAAAAAAGAGATTATGGTTGTATTATTGTTGATTTACACATGAGACCCCTTGGTTATATAGCCAAGATGAGACATAGGATTAGGCAAGATCATGTCAAGTGTCTTAATTCTATGTCATGAGACAACTAAATCAATTAATATTAAATTACCTATGATACAATCATTAAATGCCAAAAAATAAGATAAGATCTTATGAAAACTAACAACCTTATATAAAGATTTCCTAGGGCCTAAGTAAAATTAATATGTAAATAGGATCCACTAGTGAACTAGTTAGGTAAAACACCTATTTACACCAACAGTAACCAATGATGGTACATTGTTTAACATTAAAGAGATAAGAAAATACTTAAAATCATTCCATTAACAACATTTTTTTTAACTCCATGCTATCTTTGTAAGGCATTCCACAAGTTGAGGCCACCAACAAAACAATTGAACAAATCTTAAGGAACATAGTTGAAAAACATGGTATTGATTAAAATATACAAATTTTATGTACATTATGAGTATATTGTATCAACATAAGCACTCCCATGCTTGGTTTACACCTTACTCATTAGTGTATGTAATAGAGGCCATAATACCTCTTAAGCTTGAGATACCATCATTACATTCTTACTTTATGACATTATTGATAATTATATATAAGGAACACCATTTACAAGAACTCAAGACCCTTGATGAGATATGATTCAAAACATTAGATAAAATGTGTATATATACTAGAGACAACTAAAAAACCATATAACAAGATTATCTTCTAATGCTATTTTCAACTATGAGACTTAGTCCTTCATGAAAATCATAATAACCTAAATGATAGAAATGGACTATGAGGAAAATCTCAACCTAATTAGATTAGTCATTTATTATTACTTTACAATTTGATACTAGCGCATTTGAACTTTCTAATTTGGATGAAAAATTGGTCAAAGACTCAATTAACATCATGCAATTTAAACAATACTTTTGTTGACTATTATACATGGGAGATTTATTTATTATTATCTTTCATATTCATCTTTGACCTTATGAACCATATTATGATAATATACTCATGTAGGGGAAACTATATTTACATGTACCTTCATAATCACATCTTCTTTACTCACAATTTCATGATTATCTATTGACATTATCACATAAAATTAATTACCATGTATGTTTCTATTGGGCTAATGAGGACATATAAATCATTATTTTGGAATTTATACACTATTTACATGATCCATGTCCATTAAATCATTTGTACCTTATTGCACTATCTCACCCATGTGGGTGAAATTACCTTAGCATGTGCTATCATAATCATCTTACACTATTGAAATTTTACTACCTAACCATTTTATAATATCTAACTTACCAAAGTAGGGAAATCATGCATCATTCCTTCCCTATTACACTATCTACTCACATGACGTAACCATGTATGAATTACACTAGGGACACCGTAATCTTCCCTAAACTATTGCATACACATTATTCTATGTATTGAGATTTTTATTACCACTAGGGATCTATTGCCTTACATTGACCATTGTGTGCTCATGCAACCACATTGGGGGCATGCACATTTTTCAATGTCCTATGTGCTTACATGGATGTTTTTGGCCATTGAGAACTAGATTATCATTTTTAAATGCTCATTATGGTGGAAACCTCATTCCTTGATATTATGTCTAGTCCATGCACTCAAGAAAGCATGCATAGATTTCAATATTCTTTACAAATTTGTTACATAATTCATATAATTCAATTTATTTATATTATTTACATGTGTTTATGTGGTTAGCTCATATTTACATATCATGTACTATTTTTCCTCTCCAATTCGTTGCATTTGATGGATGCAACCAAATCAAGGGGGAAATATTATGTCATTAACACTCCCATGTTGAGATTGTATATAGTTATGATTTCCTACATCAAGAGCCATCACCGTGATCAAACATATCATTAAAAAATGGCATGCTAGTTCCTAATACCCCTTGTCATCCCATGATTGACAAGATCGATATAGCACTACCAATTTCCACATATAAAGAATTCTACTAACCCTACTCTTTCATTCCTTTCATGATTAATGATAGTGATTCGATCAATAATTCTCTTTATTTTTACTTGCTTGAAAAATATACTCATTACACATTATTCCTCTATTTTGTATGTTGCCATGGAGCAACACATGTTGAAGCTTGGACCAATACAATGACATCCAATGGGATCCATTATTGTAAATGGATCAAGTATATTTTATGATAGAAAATTTACTTTACATGTATATTTTTAAGTGCTACATGCTTTGAAATACATGAATATTCTAGGATTCACATGCACCCCAAATTGAGGGAAAACTTTAATGATAAGATTTGTATACCCATGTGAATTCCCATTTTGAGAGAATGGCTTAAAGCAATTACATATCAACAAATGACACACTCTTGTGTAAACTCAAGCTTCTTCACCCATGATGTCACACACCCACTTACAAAAACTCTCATTCATTTGTACCCCATGTTAAATCCATATGCACATGCATTTTGATATATTCACCTTGAGTTTTCATTTATTATGCATATTTATGAAATTATCCCTATATTATTCTATCACCATCTTGATCCTAACATTTTTTTATTTAATTTAATCTTGTAGATATGAAAGTGATCTCAAACTCCTAGATTTAAGACTTCTAGTTTTTCAAAATTCAAATTCAAAATCTGCCTAACGTCCATCCATTATTTTCCTTGCATTCATTTATTACAATTAAACATCAAGGAAAAATCATGTACATTTAAAGAATTGAGCATGCTAGGAAAAATTCCATTAGTGTACTAAACTGAATCATAATATATATAATCTTCTTAGAATCATCTACATGTTTGAAGACTATTATCCTCAATCATTTGCATGGTAAAACAACTAGTCTTTTTTTGGGAGTTGACCTAGAAGAGCATATACCCTAATGATTTGGAAATCCTTTAAAGATATTCTTAAATACCAAGTTAGTCCTTAGAGTAGAATGAATAGTAGAAAACAAAGAGAACTAGGAGGCAAGCTCATGTTTATTATGCTAGATGAAATTTATAGTAAAAAAATAGACTTACATCCTTAGAAATGCCCTAGACTCATGAATTTGACCTTCCACAAAGTACATAAACTGTTCCCAATTTGAGGTAGAAAATAAATAGAGATATACTATTTTTAGTTCCAAAACATCTAAATTTCATCATCTATTGTAAATTCATGCATCATTTTAATAACTAAATTTCATGGTCTCCTCAACATCATAATTAACATTTAATATTTTACTATTCTTGACATCTCTACTCTAAACTCTACTATCTAAATTATTTTATATATTTATTACTTATATTAATTAAATAATCTAAATAAATTAAAAACAAATTGATTTCTTTACAATAATATTCTCACAAGGAGATCCCTACAGCAATGTATACATAAGTAGTTGACTGTAATATATCTTCAAGTATCACTGAACTACGAGAGAGCCTTGATTCAAGTATTATGTGAGAAGCCCTATATATTCAATATGATCACCATTTAGGTACTTTTGTTACTGTTCTAATTTCCACTGATCAATATACTTTTGAGTAATTTTAAGAACTTAACAAATATCACCATATCCCAAAAAGAATATCATGCCCAATAAATGGTTTAACTCTCAATGATAATAACATGCCCATGCATTCATAACAACTAATTCCGCAGAAATAATAGAAAACAGACATACACCATATAGGATTTGAAGAAAAACTAGAAAGGAAAACCATATATGGTGGCATACCTAAAACAATAATAAGAGGTATTTTTGTAAGTCAGGAAATTTATAAATAAGACAATAAGTTAAGTGGAATTAGTTTTGGAAATATTTCATCCGTAAGTGTATTTGAGTTGGAGTAGTATTAAGATAGGTAATCTTTAGGAAAATCTCAATACTTTGTTTCTGTGAGCATTACTACAATGCAATGAGTGCTAAGTGGATCATTCATTCTCATGAGAGATGTGTTTGTATGAACCACTACTCATGACATATGAGTCAATGAGTTTGACTCAAAAGTTTTGTCCATGTGAGCATTACCTTAATGCAATGAATGCTAAGTGGACCATTCATTCTCATGAGAGATGGGCTCGTATGAACTACTACTCATGAAATATGGGTCATTGATTCAAAAACTTCACCTCTGTGAGCATTACCTCAATACAATGAGTGTTGTACGTGGACCATTCATTCTCATGAGAGATGAGTTTGTATAAACCACTACTCATAAAATATGGGTCAATGAATTCGACTCAAAAGCTTTGTCCGTGTGAGTATTATCTCAATGCAATGAATGTTAAGTGGACCATTCATTCTCATGAAAGATGGGTTCGTATGAACCACTACTCATGAAATATGGGTCATTGATTCAAAAACTTCACCTTGTGAACATTACCTCAATACAATGAGTGCTAAGTGGACCATTCATTCTCATGAGAGATGGGTTCATGTGAACCACTACTCTTAAAATCTAGATCAATAAATTTAACTCAAAAACCACACAATTAAATCCTGATAACAATATCATACCAATACAAAATGAATCAGAAAATAAACTTATATTTCATATACAGAGTTTCGTGTTCCATGATCATATAATTTTGATTATGCATAGATCTAGTATACGTATTCTATCGACTAACATTTGCTGCAACTTAAATCACCGTTGATGGAAGAAGCCTGTGTACCAGAGGTTTCTTCTATACCACGTTCAGCATTAGGAGTAGGACCTGACGTTGCTCTTGATGGCACTGGAGAAGGATCCACATCACCATAATCTAAAAATCGGGATAGCTTTTGGTTTTGTACCTTGAAGCTTTGAATATTGTTTACGTCTGATGATATCCCAAGTACGCCAGAATGAGATAACTGAAAATATACCAGTACCATATGCATGGTAATCACAATGTTCCGGATCTTGAAGGGCTCCATGGATGATAAGGATGAAGAGTATTGCAGGTTCTGTCTTCATATTTATGATGTGCATATAAGCTAAAACACACGAAGCAAATGTCCAACTGCTCTAGGTCTTTCATGCTTATTGTGTGACAGGCTGACCTTCAATTACTTATGCATTAATTCTTGTAGAGAAGCAGAGAATGCAAAAAATGTTCCCCTGTAAATTGGGCTGGAAAGCAGCCATGAGCAGATATGGCATGAGGTATTTTACATGGTTCTTTCTTCTATGGGAAATGGAATTTATTCCATTTCTATAATAGTATTAAGTGTCTCATGTCGTAGCCATTATCAGTTCTTCTATGGGAAATGGAATTTATTCCATTCCTATAATAGTATTAAGTGTCCCATGTCGTAACCCTTATCAGTAGATAAAATCAAAATATAATTATATTAAAACAATTTATAAAATGAAAACTATTAAAAAATAATATGTAAGTATATAATATTGAGACACCTTTTTAAAAAAAAATAACAATTAAAAAAAAGAGATGCATTGTCTCCATTTTCTCTCGTATGGAGTTGCTTTTATCAGTTGATTTCACTTTAAGATTCTTTGTCTTTCAATATTTTCACTGGTACAGAGTTCTTCGGAGTCGCCACTCACTGTCAGTGAGAACTTTGCATTAAGAACGTCTATGACTCTATCAAGGCAAACTGATGTACTGCAAATATTTTCCCAAGTAAGTCCCCAACATAGTCGCTATTTTTGTTGGTTATTTTTTAAGAACCAAACTTAATCTCATTCCTTACCTATGAATTTGTCAGGACTAAATTATCAATAAGGTTGAGGATTGGCCAACACTTAAGTGAAGCATTTAGAACCTCACTTCTTCTCTTCGGGCTCTGTGAGACCTAGGAGGGTAATCCCATTCATGCTCATAATATCCCTACTTGATCAAGAGCATCTCCAATCACAGATGTATTCCCCGTGAAGTGCAAATAAACCAACGTCATCTAAGGCTTGGCAAACCTCTTATGAAATTGCTATTTATTACAGGGAATATGTTAATACTGAAAGTTTGTATGACATAATTTTAAGTATGTTGTGAATTCATTTCCATTATGAAACTCTGGCCTAGTTCATCACTAGCTTAGTCAATCCACAAGATAAACTAACAAAAAGACCAGTGCCCTATCTGAGGGAACAATGGAGTCATATTTTGTAATCAGTCAGTAATACAACTGTAATTTAACATAAGTAATCAGGGGACTATCGGCATGCTACTTTGTGGCATCCAACTCTTTGTTTTCTAAAACATTATTTCCTTACCAAATCCTATATCCTTTTCCCACAAACCAATGGCCTCATTTCAACATTTAATCAACTCATTGAATTGAAGCACAAACAAACCCATTCATTCAGTGCAAATGACAAAAGACTGTAAATGAAATTATAATTAACAATTCCATTCATAATTTGCAAGAAAATACACAAGAGAGCAATATTTTAGAACTAACATTTTCTTTCATTACTGATATTTCTTTGTAAAACTATTTCAATATCATCATACAGTATAACTTATGCCCTAGACTGACTTATGATATATTCACTAACTTATCTATTTACATTCTATTTGCTTTATGAGCATAGCTTTCACCTAGACCTTTCTTGGACTCAATTTTTTTTGAACTCTCTCACTTCAGCCATGAAATCCCCTTTATAAACAGGGGAGCCACAAGCATCCGACTAAGTTACAATTTTCATTTCATTTCATTTCAAAACCTAATTTCAATCGATTCTTGAGAAACTCCCCAAGTATTTTTTATGCAATCATTAGAGAATTGGGGAAGACAAAAGATAAAACACATGCACAGGGTACCATTAGTTGTTGTCGCCATGTCCACGTTGAAAAAAAATATTTTGTATCATATTAGCCGAAGGACCTCCACATTAGCATGGAAGAGTAAAAGACAAAACCACAGACACATTGAAATAACTACCTCCTATGCAAAGACCATGGTGTCATCAAAAACAAAAACAAGGAGAAGACCCTATTCTGAGTCATCGACATCAGAGAATGCTTGACCACTCCTTGTTCTCGATGAAATTGGAGAAACCATTACCACGTCATCATCAGAGCTACCATATGGTACCAGAGAGAGAAGATATTGGCCATATCCTGAGTCACTGCCACCTTCAGCATTCGAAGGACTATCAGAGAGCACAATGGGAGAATTATGTTATCCCAGGAAGGCCCTATGACTCCTGTATTTTCTCATGGCCTTCTTCGCTAGCTGAGCCAACTCCTTGCCCTTAAACTTGACCATTTCTTCTGGAATGGTCCTGTTTCTCAAGTTGTATGTACTCTAAACAATTGATTTCTTCTTGTGAACTCAAGCCCTCCTTTTACCCTTTGAAACCTCAAGGGATGCCTAGTTTTCTTGCTCAGTTACAAACATATCCTCATGACACTCAAACACATTAAGCCGACTAGACCTCTTAATGGGTTGAATTGGCTCACCAATTTTTCCCATCTCTAAAATGAGCAGAAATTGACAATTTAAAAGACTCTAAAAAGCTGTAAGGAAACACACCTACAAACCCAGACAATTGCAACCAATCCCAGCAAAGGAATTCCTAAATAGACTAGAGCATGAACGATAGAGAACCTAATTGAAAACTAACTCACCTAGGACAAGAACGTTCAATATTCAACTCTAGAAAAATTAACACCCTCACACTTCTTTAGTAACCCATGCCTCACATTCACTGCAGACTGGAAAGATGGTGAAAATGAACAGCGAGCAATCTGCATTAAATAAATAATTTGGAGCATGCATAAGTTAATGATTCAAGAACTCCTCACGTGAGCGAGTTGATAACTTAATAGCTCAGCTTTGAATCTAGGCTATTGATCTTAAAGCATTTAAAACTTCATCTATGACGATCATGAGCATCGTTTTTCGGCCTTTAGCAACTTGTTCCTAGAAAACAATGATGCCACCTCAAATGCTGCCACGTTTTACCTTAATCCTAATTAATCATACGTAATCTAAAAATTAACATGCACCTCCAACCTAATCCGTGCTCCTTCATTAATATCGGCGAAGTACATAAGACTAACATTTTGAAGAGAACAATTCCTCATATACTTCATTGCTCATTGCTAGCCTCCCCCAAATTTTTAGGGTGCAATCAATGATGAGAGTATTACTGCAATGAAGTTCAGTCTATTGGATTATCTTGTTTTAAAACCACATCAATGACTCTCCATTCATCTCGGTACCTTCTTTTTGCTTTATAAGATGTCGTCAAGATTCTACCACGTTGCCCCTTTCCAATAATATCCATTACCTATCACTGATGCATCTTGTCCTTCTTCAGTTCTATCTGCGATGTAAGCATCCATGTGATGAAATCTCATCCCTTGGATCTATGGTGCATCTTTGATCACATTCATTTTTCCCATCGCACATTGCTAATTTAAAACCCGCACCTTGGATCCTATTAGCAATGGGAGATACAACAAAGAGATTAGGTTAAGACACGTACACCTACATGAAAATCAATGATACAAAAGACATCGCACATAATATCTTTTCAAATTGGCGAAAGAAACCTAAATAAAAATCTATATTTTGGAACTTAAGCTTTGGAATGAATATGCGATGAGCAATAAAATACAAAATCATCAGGCCATCGCTCATCGCTAATTCTCCTCATACGGTTTGCAAGCAATTAACGATGAGAGATTTAAATGTAATGACATTGAAAAAGTGTATCATGTATCGCTAATATAGAACTTAGCACTCAAAACTTATCTGCGATACATGATGCATGGGAGATCCATCGTATCACTTATCACTAATTTGAAATTTATCATTTCATAATCATCCACGATGAGCGATGAAGATAAGAACATAAGATCGAAGGCCATTGCTTATCGCTATTACAATACTCAAGGCTCAAAAACCATTAGTGATAGGTGATCCTTCAACGATACAAGGAACATCACTCATCATGCATTGACATTGGGAGCTCCGTAAGCTATCCACGACGAGCGAAAACAAAGATATACCATGCATCGCTTATCACCAATTCAAAACATACACTCCAGAAGTAATCCGCAATGAGCAATAAAGATATGATGGCCGATGGGACTTAAGTGAAATATTTTAATCATGTGCTCATAAGTTGTTCTAATGAAGGGGACCCTCTAGGATGACACGGTAGAAGGGGCTCAAAAAATTCTAAGTTATAAAATGAAAAGGATGTAAAGGCCAAAAAGGCTCTTTACTTAACCTTATAAAAGTAAGAAACTCATACCTAGGCATAGGGGACTGGTTACCTGATGACTGTGAATCACATAAGACGTTTTAATGTGACCGAAAATGGGCAATAGGAAGTCAACAACGAAATAGAACGTTGCAAGCATTTAGAGCTAAGGGTTTCATAAGGAAGGATTCCAAGCCAATATAATAACCCTTCATCAGTGATGACAATTAGAACCCTAAGCCCTTAGATATCAGCCTAACATTTCAAATGTAACAAGGATCTGAGATGGAACATAAATTTTTTTTGTAAGTTCCATCAGAAAAGATGTATTTAAGATAAATATACTACAACAAAACTTACATATGTTTAATATTTTTTAAATAAAATATGTATTAATTAAATAAAAATAAGATAAAATTTAATAGTTCTAAAATAAAATAAAACAACTCTTATGTAAATAAAATAATTATTCGCATATCTATCCTAAATAAATTTATGTAAAAGAGATGGATTCCACTTATATATGACAATTGATTTAAAAATAAACACAATAAGAAGGTTATATCTAAATTGTAGATTTTTGGCACCCTAAACCTTTCTAGACCTTCTAGGGTTTTTCACCTTAAAGGAGAAAGAAGGGCCAAAGAATCTAGCTAGTTCACTCAAATTAGGATGTGTATGATGTTGTTTAGACTAAATGAAATGATCTAAGTGCAGTTATATGAACTAATTGGCTGATTATGTATGCAAAACCTAAGATTTATGCAATGTTGGAAAACACAATGTGATATGCAAGCATGAACTAAGAATGAACAAATGCAAAACAAAATAGAAAAAGGGTTTCAAGAATCAAAGTGCACTTAGCAGAGATTAAAGAATATGGAATCTTTTGAATGCTATTTGAAATCACATAAATTCACCACTGAAACTCATTCGCCACTGATGGCGAATCAATCCTACTTCTGATGAAAATTGTTGGGAACATATTTTTGAGTGTAGGGATCCAGAATCTGACAAAACCTAGATTTCCAACCTTAAGGTGGGACTCATTTGACACTAATGTTGAATCAGTCCTCTCCCAAAATTCTGAGAAATCAGGGGACAATTCTGTAGCACCAAATATGAGGTTGTCTACTTGTCGGGTTGCCGAAGTCAAATCTGCAAAAAATGGACAAAATGTCTTCTCCAAGCTTGAAATAGGATGTAGTTGACTTGAAGCACCTTGTTGACTTGTTGACCACTTTTTAACATCTAAATGCTTGTCAAATCTGCATACACTAGTCTGCAAACACACATGCAAGAGGATAAAAATGGTAAAGCATTAGGTTATAGGGATTTTCCTTGGTCAAATCCCACTTTGGTAATCAAACCCTTAATGAAATAATGGAATGAAGGAGAATGATAAAAAAATAACATGCAAATGTTATCAACTTACCAAACCCTTGTTGAAGAAAATCTGAAGATTTATCAATGGTTGCCTTTGAATGCTTGATTTATGCTTGATTATAGGATGTAAAGTTCTCAAATTCTAATTGAATGCTTGAATGAGTTATGAGATTGTAGGAGATGTAAAATGAGGAGAAAAACACATATTTATACACACTTGTGCCTTAGTAACCCAATAGTACCTCATCACAAACCGACATCAAGTAATTTTGAATCAAAACCCAAAAGAAAATTTGAAATATTTTGAATTTGGAGCCAAGAGGGACTCATTCGCGACCCATGGCGAATGGGTCCCACCTTGGACTTGAAAGTGGGTGTCAGGAATTAAGTCACATTTAATGTTATTTGTCGGGTTTACATTAAAAAATACACTTAATTAAGCCTTGTAAGAGCATAAAGGGGTCAAATAAAGCATAAGAAAGGTGTAAATAGTGAAATTATGCCTAGAAAAGTGTGAAATCTTGTTACAAGACTTTACAACACTTCAAAATAGGACTTGATAAGTGATGAAAATGTGACTTTTAGGTGAATTGTGATGAAAAGAGTCTAGAAAAGTGTAGAAATGTTTTACAAAACTTCACAAGACGTCATTATTTGAATTTTAAGGACTTAAATGTGCATGTTCAAGCCATATTACATCAATAAATGAAGGAAAAATGAACCAAACTTCAAGGAGAAAGGCCTAAAAGACCATGAAAATGACAAGGGGCCATTTTTCTACGGCACACTATCTAACATCTTTTTATTATATTTATCTAGGATTGGTATGTTACTAGAAGAGTATTTCATTTTTGAGATTTTATTTTATTTGAAAAATATTAATTGTAATTTCATTTGATTTTTTTCATTGTGTATTAATTCTTATAATATTAAGAGAAAGAGTTTTTATATATCAATTTTTTGTGTTACATTGTTACATGGAATAAAAACATAACCAAGTAATAAACCAACGTGCAATTTCAATTTCATATATAAATTATTTATATGAGAATGATAATTAATTAGTTTAAAATAGAAGTAAATTAAATTGATGAAGATTAATTGGTTTATATCAATGCGGTCTTGATTTTGATGATTGTGACATTGTGATAGATAAATATAAATTAAAAATTGGAACTACATTTTGTAGATCACAAACCTAAAAAAAATTGAGGCCTATAAATTTGAAAACTTAGGATAGGATCGATACTATAATTTAATCCAATTGATATAGTTATTGTGGTGGTTCAATTTCATTTTGAGCAAAAATAAACTTCTACTAAGTTTGTAGAAAATGTTTGTTGGATGATATACGTGTTGCCAGAAAAAAAAAAAAAGGTGACTACTAGTGGTAAAAATTATTGGTATTTCCTATGGTAGAGGGATGAGAATTTGACTTCCTTTCTAGTAGAATTTGACTTCCTTTCTAGTAGTTATGACCCTAGATTGATTCAATAATTGATTAAATAAAGTAATAAATAAAGGTCTTTGGAGTTGATATGTAATGCACCAATATTATGCCCAAGACATTAATAGATAAAAATGGGATGAATATTTTTTGTGCAATATAAAAGCACAACATAAGCAAGCCAAATTACACTCTTTAAAAGGGTCCATATAATTTTGTTATGACATGTTTGGAACATGCACACTAATACACAAAAGTTGTGATACAAGTGAAAGACTTAGAACA
The DNA here is from genome assembly GCA_007258455.2 of Sequoia sempervirens. Taxonomy (NCBI): domain Eukaryota; kingdom Viridiplantae; phylum Streptophyta; class Pinopsida; order Cupressales; family Cupressaceae; genus Sequoia; species Sequoia sempervirens. The sequence goes on from VDFB02168118.1 coordinate 22,751,756, forward strand.
TTATAGGCCAAAATACTATGGTCAACACAAACTACTAGAATTGGAGGATAATTGGGGTTTTTATGGCCATTTATGAATCCCTCCAAGTTTCCAATTTAACAAATCCTCAAGTATCTTTGGATTCAATAAACACAAGGTAATTCAAAAAGTTTAGACTTTAGGGTCTAGTGTATGAGAATCTTAGACTTCAAAGAATAATAAATACATGGCTCAAAATTTGGGGTTAAAAATGCATGTTGCATATTACAACACCTCAAACTTGAGAGTTTGAGTTGTAGAGTGAAGCTTGCAAGGAAAACACTAGGCACTAAACCCCCCCCCAACACACCAATAATTCATGCTTCAAGCCCTAATTTTTGAATTGTATAATGTAGTTTCTCAATAAAACCTTGAGCCTTGTTGGTTAGGAAATTTGGACCTTGGAGTTTGATTTATATTGTTCATTTAGACTTTGGGTTCTAATTTACATTTCACAAAATATGAAATCCTTAGGGTCAAGTCTAATTTTGACATAGTCTTTCTTCAAACAATAAAGGATGGAAAATAACATGTATCTTAGACTATAGAGTTTGGGAATCATCTAATATCATGTAAACATTTAGTCCCAAGACAAACATTGACTAGCATAAACCTCTAACTTCAGAGTTTGAATTACATTTTGCATTGTGCAAAATTCCTAGACAACTATGAAATTTGATCACCTTGCAACCTAGGCTAGATGTAATACCATTTATAACTAGGATCCTACAAAAAATTACAAGTTTGAAAATAGAAAACCCAATTTTTTTGAATAGTGAAGCATAAATTACTTTATTTTTGTGATATGAAAAAAATGAATCAAAACAAACACTTGAGAACCTAAAGGATTTATTTGGATGAATGAGAACCCCAAAAACGGGCATAGTTCCCAAGAATATGATAAAAATAAATGCACATAGATCTTAACATAAACATCACAATGTAAATAGCATAATAACAACATCACCAACGAATGAAAAGTAAACTACATTTATGCAAAATATTAGGATCTAAATATACCATGATTTTATTTCAAATATAATATTTAATCATTTATAATTGAAATGGTGGAAAATAGGATCTTTCCCAAATGTGTGTGCAAATGAGATGGATCACTTATTTTCCAAGCCCAAAATCACTTCAAATATGCAAAATAAGATGCTAATAACAACCAGAAATGCAACCTAACTATTATAGCAACTATGGGGGATGTTTTTAGAGCATAAAAAGCTATGTACCTGGCTAGAAAGTTGTTGTTTTTGAGCTATGGAGGACTCATTCGACTTTAGGGGAAAATGGGTCCTTTTAGGGTTTCAAAAAACTAATTTTTGGGTCCTGTACTTCAATGTCTACACTCTCAATTCCCAGGTTTCCAGCTCCCAAAAGTAAAAAAATAATTCTATAGAGCTCTTTCCATGATCTTGCAATGTAGATGAAAATTTTTGCAACTTAACAACTTTGACAATTTTGCTCCAAATCTTGCTCTTCAACCTAAAACCTGCAATCACACATGTAAAGAGGAGAAAAACTTGTTGATTGTTACAGGATAGGAGTTTTCCTTAGTCAAACCCCTTGTATGTAATTAAACCAAATGATGAAATAAAGGAATTGAAGTATGAAACATGAAATGATGCAATGTAGATACCTTGGATGATGTCTTGTGAAACAAATCTACAATCTATCATGTAGTGTCCATGAAGAATGTAGATCTTGGATCCTTGGATATGATTTGAATAATGATTGCAAGTAGATCTTCAATGCTATATCCACTTATTTAGCTCAACAACATGAATGAATGCATCAAACCCTTGATATGATGATAAGATCTTGAATTGCTGCAATAAACTCTTGAAATCTGCCTTGAAATGCCTTATGAATTCTCTTGCAATGCTCTTGTAGACTCAAAATTGAATGCTCCAATGCTTCAAATGAATTTATAGGAGAAACAATATGAATTAACCCCTTATTTATACTAAATTAGGGGATTAACCTCGAAATTCAAAGAATTCAAGCCGACACCAGATCTAGAAAGAAAGACAATTAAATTCCCACCAGAATGGGATTCAAAAATGTCTCATTAAGGGAGGACCCGTTCGCCACCAAAGGTGAATGGGCCTTGCCGAAGTTTCCAGGCCCAAGCTTCGGGGAGCTGAAAGAAGGCCAAAAACCCATTCCAAATCAACTGAGAAAGGGGGGTCTTGTTAAGGGAGGACCCATTCGCCACTAAGGGAAAATGGGTTTTGGCTCAACTTACCGGGACCAAATTTTACCCAATGAAATAATTTGATATTTAATTTATGATTGATGGGAAAGATCTTCAGGAGGTGTCAAAATTAAGGCCTAAAAGGGGGGTTAATAACTCCAATTAACCACAATGAATTAGAACCACCTAGATAAGTGTGAAAGTGCTTTAAAACACTTTACAACACTTAAAAAAGGTATACATTATGCATATATTCATTTAGAAAGGGGCCCATTAGGTTTAATTATAGAAATAAGTCCTAGAAAAGTGTGAAAGTGTGTTACAACACTTCACAACACCCTTGCAAAGGACCAATTAAAGCATGTTTTAGTTAAATAAAGGTCCTAAAATGATGTGAATGTGTAAAACACATTACAACACCACTCCAAGACACCATTAGTTTATTTTTAATGTCATTATCAAATCAAGCGAGAAAAAGGCCACTTTTTCCATTACTACATTTTTCCCCCACTTTAGTGAGAGGATGACCCCATGTCAAACTCACACTAAAGTAGACATCCAAGACACTTAAGTATGAAGAAATAATAAAGACACATTATCATACCCTGTCAAATGCCAAGAAAAATAAACAAAACAAAGGATCAAGCACAACTGATTCAACGCAATGTGAGGCAGTGGTTGTTTGTCCATAACAAATGCTGCTCACTCTAGGCCATGAAACTTTAGGTCATCTGTGGGGTGAGTTTGTACCGAAATATGTGTATGCTCACTTTGGGGTAGTGAAACCTCAGTCTGTCCACTAGGTGAGTTGGCCCAATGAAGTGGTTTAGTGAGAAAGGCATGCCAGTGTGTCAGCTTCCAATGCCAATGTATCAGCTTCCCACCGTATAATGAGAAACTCATGCATGTGTATCAGCTTCCCATCATACAAACCATACCAAATTTATCCTCCTAATAACTTTAATAAGGAACCACAATGAAAATTCTTTTGAATGTCATGTAAAATTTTTGTAAAAGATGATTTTTCTTTGTTCATGTAATAGTCTTCCTCTTAAGGAGCATTGTGCCTAATGTCTCCAAGAGAGGACAAGCCAAAGTGTCAGATTACTACCCATGGGATACCTCATTCGCATCATGCCATGATAGTAGATTGTACACTGTTGGACGGTATCAAACCCAATGACACCACCAAGAAGAGGACACACCACGAGAAAAAAGAAAAATCACGCGATGAAATTTTCCAAAAGATGTCATTGTTGTATGCCCCCACTTTAAAGCAGTTGCTACACCATCATGTGAGAAATTGATTTAAAGTAGCCAAATGATTTTGATCCTAAGACATGAGATCTCTCCTCAAAAAACCCTATTTCAAGTCATATGTTTCCAAAGCAAGTTGTGTCATGAAATAGGAAGGAAGGGTTGCCCCCATAAACAAAATGTTAAACCTAGAAAAAAAAGTGTCACATGCAAGCCAACTTAAGGCATGCCATCCAAATCCCAAGCTTGCTCTTACATATACATGGAAGGTGGTCAACAAGCCAAAAGAGACAATTGAAAAATGACATATGAAGACAAGGCTACGTAACCCCTTGCCACCACTTAGTGCGAGACAAGTATGAGCCTAGAATGGATGATGGTATGTCGCTCCTTGCTAAAAGGAAATTATTCGCAATGAGTTTAAAACATGCAATAGTGAGTATGATAGGATCCTACAACTATTACATGGCAAGAAGCGACAACTATTGTTATTGATTTTGATGAGTAAACAAAGTATCAACTTGATTCCTATCTAATGAGATATTTCCACATGTAGTATCTTTTAGTTCAGGACGCACCGAAGTTAAACTTTTCTTCGAAGAATCTTTTGTAAGGTTGTTGATATTAAGTGAAGGTTTGTTTGTTGGTTTGAATTTTATCAAAGAGAAATAACCAAGACCATGAGTTGTTTCTTTTGTGTTAGGTTCTATAGGGACACAGATACCTTGTTCTCTAGCACCACATCCTTTTCCAATGTAACCAAGTTGTTTCATAAGTTCATAACCTCTTCCATAAAGCTTTTTCATTTCTTTAGGATTCGGTGGTTGTTTATAGTCAACTTCATCAAATTTTCTTGTGTAACTTTCCTGATATTTTAAAGTGGTTGATGTGGATGTTTTCGAATGTTGTATTGACATTACTACTTTTTCTTTTCCCTTTGTAGACTCTTTTGTTATGATCTTTTACTTTACCATGGATGTAGGTATAAAATCAAAGGAATTTGAAGCATGTTCCAATAATTTTGTGACTTCTTCAATAAGCTTTTGTTTTTCTTTATCGACATGCAAACAACTTTGGGGTTAAGGATCAGTCTTGATTGTATACACCTTGTTATATATGTGAGAAATGTCATTGTAACTCAGTTGCTATGAAACATTATCATCATCAAGTTGTTTTTTAGGTCGTTCTAAGATGAGAATAGGTTTATTTTGAACTTGTGGTTGTTTTGAGGGTGGATGAATGATAAGTTGAGGCTTAGGTGGTTCAATAATTAGAGGACTCGAAGGAGTTCTAATGTTCATAATGTCAGCACACTTGTCCTTATTTTCATGATCTCTTAGTGAAGGGGATTCTAGTGTCACTTCATTATCTTCGTCTAAGGAGGTCACATCACTATTGCTTGAAAGACATGTGTCAATGCTCTCATTTTATTGCATCATGATATCTTCCCTAGTAGGAGAAGTTTTAGGAGAGAATTAAACTAGATGTTCATGACATTCATTTTTTGGTTCTTCTAAAATTTCTTCATCACTAGTAAGGGAGTGATCAATCGTTGGATTTTATTGCTTATCAATGATGAAATTCTCTTCAATAATGTTTTGTCTAGGAGAAGAGAGGAAAATATGACTCTCACAACCCTCATCAATTGGATCTTCTAACACAAAATTATCTTCATCATAGATAGGAGAGATATTAGGAGAAGGAAAAATTTGATTGTTATGATTGCCCATGATTTCATCTTTGTTTTCTAAGGTTGCATTCTCTTGTGTCATGATACCTACCCTAGTGGGAGAGCTTTCAAGAGGTTTGTCACATTCCATGATTAGAAGTTGTAAAGTAGCTTCATCACAAATAGGGGAGGCCTCAATAGAAGAACAACTATGAGTTGCATGCTTACTAATGATTGGAATTTTTTGTTCAAATAGATCTTCCCAAATGGTAGGGGCATTAGGAAAGGGAGAAACAAGATTATCATGATTGTAAATAAGTGTATATTCTAACACCAAGCTAGCTTCTTCCCATCTAAAAGAGTTATTAGGAGAAGAAAAAAAATAATTTTCATGGTTATCGACAATTGCATCCCAATGTACTATAATGTCTTCCCAAGTAGGAGAGGTAGGATCTTCATAGCTCTCAATCATTGTATCTCTTAACACCAACATTTCCTCCTCATAAATGTGATTTTGATGATTGTCTACGATTGTATCCTCTTTCACTAAAGCATTCTCACAAGTAGAGGGGGTGTTGGAAGATGAATGGAGACTAGGTAAAGTAGTGTCAATGATAATATCTTTCCAAGGAAGAGGAGGAAAGGAACAAACAAGACCTTCATGAGTCCCACCAATTGCATCTTCTTTTACCAAGATACCTTTGTCACAAATAAGAAAGGCATCAAGAGAAGAACAACTGTGATCTTCATGAATGTCCATGTTTTCATCTTCTTATATCACATCATTTCCACAAATAATAGGGGTTGTAGGTTTAAGGAAAGGGTTAACACTTTCACCTTTTTGCACTAAGAGACTCATAACTAGGAAATGTATTGAATGAATGACTAACATGCTTATTGACTAAATTTTTCTTTGAAAACTTGTAAAGGATGGATACTAACATTTGTGAAAATTAATCTATGCAAAATTATAATGGAAATAGACTGAAAATGAAATGTTTGAATGCAATTCTAAATTTTAACAATGCATTGTAATGAAGCAATTTAAGCTAGATGCAATAAAATTGATGAAACAACAAATTAGGAAACTGAAACAGAAAGGTAACAACACTTTAAACAAAAGCCAAAAATTGAGATTTTAATGTCTTGAAAATGTAGATTACTAGCTAACAGGGACTCATTCACTAGTAAGGGTGAATGGATCTTGGTTAGGTCTTTCAGGGAGTTTTAGTGGATTTCAGAGTCAATTTTAATGCCTTTTCAGATGCCAAAAGGTATAGATCATACCTGATTAGGGACATATTCGCCAGTAAAGGTGAATGGGTCTTGGTGAGGTATTTTTAAACTATTTTTTAATGATTTTCAAGCTCTCAGTTATGTCTTTCAGTTCCAGGTTTGATACAATGAAATGTAGCTTCAGATTTTCTAGAAATTCAATGTAAAAATGCAATAGAAAGATGAAATGTAAGACCTAGATTGAAATGCAATTTTGTTTTGATTTTCAAATGCAATTGAATGAGATCTAAATGAGATGCAAAATGAATGCTTTGTTTTTGTAATTTTCAAATTTAAGAAGTGCAAAACAATGCAAATCTAAACCCTATATGATATGCAATATTTTAATGCAAAATAAGAAACCCTAATTCAATGGAAATCTAAATGCAATGAATGCAAAATTTTAACTTAAAATGCAATGAAAGACTTTAAAATTCAAAAAATTGCAATGCTAAATAAGTCAGGTTCACCAAAAATGAAATGGTGGAAAATAGGATATTTCCCAAATGTGTGTGCAAATGAGATGGATCACTTATTTTCCAAGCCCAAAATCACTTCAAATATGCAAAATAAGATGCTAATAACAAACAAAAATGCAACCTAACTATTATAGCAACTATGGGGGATGTTTGTAGAGCATAAAAAGCTATGTACCTGGTCAAAAATTTGTTGCTTTTGAGCTATGGAGGACTCATTCGACTTCAGGGGAAAATGGGTTCTTTTAGAGTTTCTAAAAACTAATTTATGGGTCTTATACTTCAATTTCTGCACTCTCAATTCCCAGGTTTCTAGCTCTCGAAAGTCAAAAATTAATTTTGTAGAGCTCTTTCTATGATCTTGCAATGTAGATGACAACTTTTGCAACTTAACAACTTTGCAAATTTTGCTCCAAATCTTGCTCTTCAACCTAAAACCTGCAATCACACATGTAAAGAGGAGAAAAAATTCTTGACTATTAGGGGATAGGGGTTTTCATTGGTCAAACCCCTTGTAGGTAATTAAACCAAATGATGAAATAAATGAATTGAAGCATGAAACATGAAATGATGCAATGTAGATACCTTGGATGACGTCTTGTGAAACAAATATGCAATCTATCATGTAGTGGCCATGAAGAATGTAGATCTTGGATCCTTGGATATGATTTTAACAATGGTTGCAAGTAGATCTTCAGTGCTATATCCACTTCTCTAGCTCAATCACATGAATGAATGCATCAAACCCTTGATATGATGATAAGATCTTGAATTGTTGCAATAAACTCTTTAAATCTACCTTGAAATTCCATATGAATTCTCTTGCAATGCTCTTATAGAATCAAACTTGAATGCTCCAATGCTTCAAATGAATTTCTAGGAGAAACAATGTGAATTAACCCCTTATTTATACTAAATTAGGAGATTAACCCAGAAATTCAAAGAATTCAAGCCAACACCTGATATAGAAAGAAAGATAATTAAATTCCCACCAAAATGGGATTCAAAAATAAGGGTCTCAATAAGGGAGGACCCATTTTCCACGAAAGGTGAATGGGTCCTAGCTAAGTTTCCAAGACCAAGCTTCGAGGAGCTGAAAGAAGGCCAAAAACCCATTCCAGATCAACTGAGAAAGGGGGGTCCTGTTAAGGGAGGACCCATTTGCCACTAAGGGAGAATGGGTCCTAGCTCAACTTACAAGGACACGATTTTTCCAAATGAAATAATTTGATATTTAATTTATGATTGTCGGGAAAGATCTTTGAGAGGTGTCAAAATTAAGGCCTAAAAGGGGGGTTAATAACTAAAATTAACCACAATGAATTAGAAGCACCTCGGTAAGTGTGAAAATGCTTTGAAACATTTTACAACTCTTTAACAAGGTATACATTATGCATATCTTTATTTAGAAAGGGGCCCATTAGGTTTAATTAAGCAAATAAGTCCTAGGAAAGTGTAAAAGTGTGTTACAACACTTCACAACACCCTTGAAAAGGACCAATTAAAGCATGTTTTAGTTGAATAAAGGTCCAAAAATGACGTGAATGTGTACAAAAAATTACAACACCACTCCAAGACACCATTAGTTCATTTTTAAATTCAATTATCAAATCAAGCGAGACAAAGGCTACTTTTTCCATTACTACATTTTTCCCCCACTTTAGTGAGAGGATGACCCCATGTCAAACTCACACTAAAGTAGACATCCAAGAAACTTAGTATACAACAATAAAAAAGATACATGATCATACCCTATCAAAGGAAAAATAAACAAAACAAAGGATCAAGCACAATTAATTCAATGCAATGTGAGGCAGTGGTTGTTTTTCCATAAAAAATGTACCTCACTCTGGGGCCATGGAACTTCAGGTTGTCTGTGGGGTGATTTTGTCCCAAAATATGTGTATTCTCACTCTAGGGTAGTGAAACCTTAGTCTACCCACTAGGTGAGTTGTCCCAATGAAGTGTTTTAGTGAGAAAGGCATGCCAGTGTGTCGGCTTCCCATGCTAGTGTATCGACTTCCCACCATATAATTAGAAAGTCATGCCAATGTATTGGCTTCCCATCATACAAACCATACCAAAGTTATCCTCCTAATAACTTTAATAAGGCACCACAATGAAAATTATTTTTGTAAATGCTTTTCAATTTCATGTAAAATTTTTGTAAAAGGGTATTTCGATTTTTTTGTGTAACAATCTTCCTCTTAGGGAGCATTGTGCCTAATGTCTCCAAGAGAGGACAAGCCAAAGTGTCATATTACTGCCCATGGGATATCTCATTTGCATCATACCATGATAGTAGATCGTACACTCTTGGATGGCATCAAACCAATGACACCACCAAGAAGAGGACACCCCACAAGAAAAAAGAAAAATCATGCCATGAAATTTACCAAAAGATGTCATCGTTATATGCCCCCACTGTAAAGCAATTGCTACACTATCACTGTGAGCAATTGCTTTAAAGTAGCCAATTGATTTTGATCCTAAGAGATGAGATATCCCCTCGGAAAACCCTATGCCAAGTCATATGTTTCCAAAGCAAGTTGTGTCATGAAATAGGAAGGAAGTGTTTCCCCCACAAACAAAATGCTAAACCTAGAAAGAAAAGTATGTCACATGCAAGCCAACTTAAGGCATGTCATCAGAATCCCAAGATTTCTCTTACATATACATGGAAGGTGGTCAACTAGCCAAAAGAGACAATTAATAAATGACATATGAAGACAAGGCTACCTAACCCCTTTCCACCACTTAGTGCGAGACAAGTATGAGCCTAGAATGGATGATGGTATGTTGCTCCTTGCTAAAAAGAAATTATTGCAATGAGTTTAAAACATGCAATAGTGAGTATGATAGGATCCTACAACTATTACATGGCAAGGATCGACAACTATTGTTATTGATTATGATGAGTAAACAAAGTATCAACTTGATTCCTATCTAATGAGATATTTCCACATGTAGTATCTTTCAGTTCAGGATGCACCGAAGTTAAACTTGTCTTGGAAGAATCTTTTGTAAGGTTGTTGATATTAAGTGAAGGTTTGTTTGTTGGTTTGACTTCTATCAAAGGACAATAACCAATACCATGAGTTGTTTCTTGTGTGTTAGGTCCTATAGGGACACAAATACCTTGTTCTCTAGCACCACATCCTTTTCCACTGTAACCAAGTTGTTTCATAAGTTTGTAACCTCTTCCATAAAGCTTTTTCATTTCTTTAGGATTCGGTGGTTGTTTATAGTCAACTTCATCAAATTTTGTCATGTAACTTGCTTGATCTTTTAAAGTGGTTTAGGTGGATGCTTTTGAATGTTGTATTCACATTATTTCTTTTTATTTTCCCTTTGTAGACTCTTTAGTTATGATCTTGTACTCACCCATGGATGTAGGTATAAAATCAAAGGAATTCGAAGCATCTTCCAATAATTTTGTGACCTCTTCAATAAGCTTTTATTTTTATTTCTCGACATGCAAAAAAATTTGGGGTTTAGGATCGGTCTTGATTGTATACACCTTGTTATATATATGAGAAATGTCATTGTAACTCAGTTGCTATGAAACATTATCATCATCGAGTTTCTTTTTAGGTGGTTCTAAGATGAGCACAGTTTTTTTTGAACTTGTGGTTGTTGTGAGGGTGGATGAATCATAAGTTGAGGCTTAGGTGGTTCAATAATTAGAGGACTTGAAGGAGTTATAATGTTCATAATCTCAACACACTTATCCTTATTTTCATGATCTCTTAGCGAAGGGGAGTCTAATGTCACTTCATCATCTTCGTCTAAGGAGGTCACATTACTATTGCTTGAAAGACATGTGTCAATGTTCTCATTTGATTGCATCATGATATATTCCCTAGTAGGATAATTTTTAGGAGAGAAAAAAACTAGATGTTAATGACATTCATTGTTTGTTTCTTCTAAAATGTCTTCATATCTAGTAAGGGAGTGATCAATGGTTGTATTTTCTTGCTTATCAATGATGACATTTTCTTGTTCAATAATGTTTTTTCTAGGAGAAGAGAGGAAAATAGGACTTTCACAACCCTCATAAATTAGATCTCCTAACACAAAAGTATCTTCGCCATATATAGGAGAGATATTAGGAGAAGGCCAAATTTGATCGTTATGATTTCCCATGATTTCATCTTTGTTTTCTAAGGTCTCATTCTCTTGTGTCATGATATCTACCCTAGTGGGAGAGCTTTCATGAGGTTCATCACATTCCATGATTAGAATTTGTAAAGTAGATTCATCACAAATATGGGAGGCATCAAGAGAAGAACAACTATGAGGGTAAGTGCATTGATCTGTAACACAATTTTGGCTCTTAAGATGCCACTTTTTTTTTTCTGAAATCAACAAAATTTAATTTGCACAAGAAAATGAAGATAGTTATGCTCAAAATTTCAAGATGTAGCAAGAAAAAAAGTTGAAGTGCTCCAAGTCTAGTTTCTAAGATACTAATTCTTTTTGAAATTAATGAAGATTAATGGTCTCAAAAAGGGGGGGTAAAACATGTCCTATTTTTATAATAAAATATAGCATAGCGCCTGAGGGCTCCCCCCTTTTTTATTAAGTTTTTTTAGAATTTCAAAAATATGAATGATGATAAATTAGCTAACACCATGTAGTTAATCCTTATTCTTTCGGATAATTTTTTTAATGAATATATAATATTTAATGAATTTTTAAAGTGGACACATCCTAAAAAGCTGAAATTTGTGTGTGGTCACCCCTATTTTTTTAAAACTAATAAAAAATTGAATTTTTTTCATCATGTGTAGAATGGAGTCTAGTTTCAAAAAATGTAATTTGTTTCACGTTTCTATGAATGAGTAAAAATATATCCTAAAACTAGCACATGTTGGTTTTTGACCAAAAACAGAGGCATTTACAATAGAAGCTATGGATCAAAGCCTTAACTGAATCAAAACGAAAAAAGAATTATATTTAGATAGCTAAGAGAGAGGTTAATGCTACCATGGTTTTTTTTTATAAATTTACATTGAAAGACGTGAAAACGTGATGGGAAGCACATATGAAAATATGAGGAAATTTGGAAAATCCTATCAATTCACTCGTCCAAAGTAGGTTATTTGGTGAGCACCAAATTTGGTGCTCACCAAATGACCTGCTTTGAACAAAATGTAACTTTCCCCTCTCTTTGGTCGACCACTCTAATAATGTTGAGAGTGTGCAGTTTATGATAGTAGATGGATAGTTGAGGTTTTACCTTTCATACATTCTTTTCCTTGTTACCCTAACTGGATAACTCTCTATCCCTTTGAAGTCTCTCTTTCTCTCTCTCTCTGGTCTCACTCCCTCCCACACTACCTAGACTATTCGCTCACTCCAATCCCCTCTCTT
>VDFB02168118.1:22764129-22814775 GCA_007258455.2 Sequoia sempervirens
AGGGTTTAGGGTTTAGGGTTTAAGGGTTTATGGTTTAGGTTTAGGGTTTATGGTTTAAGGGTATATGGTTTAAGGGTTGAGGGTTGAGGGTTGAGGGTTGAGGGTTGAGGGTAGAGGGTAGAGGGTTTAAGGGTTTAGGGTTGAGGGTTTAGGTCTCCCATCCCTATATCTACCACTCCCTTTCTCTCCCATTCCCTCTCTTAGGTCTTCCCACCCACCCTAACTAAATAACTCTCTCTCCCTCTCAAATCTCTCTCTCTCTCTCATGTCTCACTCCCTCCCACACTACCTAGACTAATCTGTCTCACTCCAATCCCCTCTCTCACACTCCCTCTCTGTAAGGTCTCACATACCTCTCACCCTACCTAGATAAATATATTTCACTCCAAACCCCTCTCACACACTCCCTCTCTCTCCCCCTTTGGTCTTTTTGTATCTCTCAAGTCTCATCCCTCCCAACCCCTCTCTCATTGTCAGGTCTTCCTCCCACCCTAACTGGATAACTCTTTATCCCTGTCAAGTCTCTATCACTCTCAGGTCTCAATCCCTACCATGCTACCTAGACTAATCTCTCTCACTCCTATCCCCTCTCCCTCAATCTCAAGTCTCACTCCCTTCCTCTCTATATTGTAAAAAAAATTCAAAGCAACACATTTGGCATTCACCAAATTTTGCGAGCGGCAAATGTGTTTTACCTTAAAACGATAAAATAGGGGTTGACCCCATGATTCAGGCCCACATACTTCTGCATTTTTCTGGTTCAATGCTTTATCCAACTCAAAAATTCCTTTTTTATATAGTTGACTCCCTATTGTACCAATCTATGCTTGATCCATCACCTTTTTACCACCAATTTGCATGCTAGACAATGTAAATGAAGACATTTTGAAGTTTCTACATCATTTTACATTATCTCAAGTAATATATTCATTTTGGTAATATTGAAATGTTTATATTTAGAATATTTGTTTGTTTTTGGAAATATAAAATAAATTGCTTTAATGATATTATTAATCATAACAATTGGACATAGAATTCAACATTGAATTAGATGGTATTTGCATAAAAAAGTTTAATTTTTATGAGTTTGAAGAAAAAAATTGAAAAACATGATATAATTTAGATGAATTCATGTTTAAAATTATATAAAAAACATCAACTTAACACAAATTTTCTTATGAATTCTATTTGTATTTCTTATAGTAGTCCATTTCCAGCATGGCTAGTGGAATTCACTCTATTTCATTTTAGATAGATGTTTATATTGAGTTTTTTTGTTTTTTTTTTGACAAATTTTAGACCATTCATTTGATGATTTTATTAATCTTCATTGTTACACATAGAATTCAACATTAAATTAGATGGATTTTGCATGTAAAAGTTTAATTTTTAGGAGATTGAAGATATAAAATGGAAAACAAGACATAATAAATTCAAATTCATTATTGGTTATGGTTGTAAGAAAATTTTTATTAACAACTAATTTGAAAAACCTAAGATCTTTCATCAATGTTAATGCAAGTTTCCATTAATTTTTTTGTGCCATAAAAAAATCACCTTCATCATGTGCTTAGATAAATTCAAGTGACTTGACAAAGTTGGTTTAACACAAGTTTCCATTCATTCATACCATTTACCTTTCTAAGAAATAAAAAAAGGGAAAATTTTGTGCAATTGAAAGTGATTTTTGTATTTCTAAGTTACACCTCATTGCCAACGAAATAGTGAATAATTCTAAGATATAGCATCACAAACCCTTCTTTGAATTCATGTTCTTCATGGCTTGGTTGACAATCACAATGTGGTTTTGAAAACAATAAGCACAAGAATCTCTAGTTTCCAAAGGTGACAACAACTTATACCTTGGGTTTGACACAATTATTTGCACCTAAGAACTTGTCCACACTCCAAATACTCCCCTCAAACCCTTCTTAACATTGATCAACGCTTACATGAAGCAATTTTGTACAAATCCCTCAAAATACTAGGTTTTACACAGTATAGTTGTAAAAAGAAACAAATTGTCCTCAATAACTCACAAAAAATGATGATTTAGCAACCCTCCTTTTGTCAGCACATGCATATAGGCCTACAAAAAATGAGTACCAAGTTTCATATATTTTCACCAAACGCATCAAAAGTTATGGGTTTTTTGAAGCTCGCTATAAACCCTAGGTTGGGGACAACAATGTTTAATAAGATATGTAATGTTTGATAAGTCACATTAGTTATGCAATGTAAAGTAATGATTTGAGTTTTAAAGATATGCAATACAATATAATCAACGATATTAATATGTTTCATAAAATGCAATGTAATCAGCGGTATGGATATGTTTGAAAAAATGTATTACATGTAATTTTCTTGCGGTATGGAGTTAGATGTATGTATGAAAAATGTTCTAGCATAGACATGTTTGATAATTCCAAATAGCTTGCTGCCTTCTTTCATAAAATGATTTGGTGTGGTTCATAAAATGCAATGTAATCAACATTATCAATATGTTTCATAAAATGCATAACTTACTTTTGTTCTATGTGTGTTTGTGAACATGTAGCATTCAACGTCATGCCAAGGAAATGACCAAAGGATCTAACATCGGAAGAACGTGCAATTAAAAATGAAAGGAGAAGAGAATAAAAAATTGTAGCTTGTGAAGCAAAGGAATTGCAACCCATACAACTAGAAATTCCTGTGCAATCTAAGAGAGATGTCCAATTGACAAAACAAAGGGAACGAATGAAAAAAATTCATGGAAGGACACAAATGGATCTCGCAGTTGGCGGCACATAATCAAGCATAGGTGAATTTGAATGCACATCTCCAGTTGAAGACACACTAACAACAACATGTGGTTTTCCAAGTACATCAAAAATAACATCTCCAGTTGAAGACACACCAACAACATGTGGTTTTCCAAGTACATCAAAAATCACATCTACAATTGAAGACACACCATCAACAACATTGAATTTTGAAACTACATCAACAAACACATCTCTATTTGAAGGAACTCTACAAATGACATCTCAAGTTGGAGGTACAACATCGTTTACATGCCAATCTCAAGGTATGTCATCAATTGCACCTCTGATTGAAGGTACACGATCTATCCCCGATGTTGCTTACATTCCTAATGTTGACACAAATTTACATTTGAGAATTCCTCCTAGAGTTTTGCATAGAAAACCTAAATTTTTGATTAATATTGATTACAATGTTTTGAATGGATGCCTAATAAGATTCCAAAATTTTCATGTCAAAGATATGCACAGAGGATATGGAGTTTATTTTTTGAGAAGCTAAGTGAGGGTGGAAGATGCCAACTATTTGTTGAAATGATGAGGCAACTCAGATTTAGGCCCACCATGAAGGCTCTTGGGTTAATATTTTTGAATGACTCAAGTAAAAATTCCATTGTAAAGAACTTGATGAGTGCATACGAGAGCGTGGGTTCCACCTCATGCACAAAGGATAGTTGTGCCACATGACATGTGATGACAACAACACTATTAAGCAGTCAAACAAGGAACAAGGTGAACCTTACAAAGATAAGAAAGTATTTGAAAATAAGTAGATAATATATAATGAGATCCAAAGGAAGGCGTGAGAGAGTGGAGGATCCAAATAGCAATGAGTTATGGGCATTCTCGGGTAGAGTGCCATAGAAAGATAAAAGAATTGCTCAAGCCTTGAGATCTTTAATAGTATATTATTGGAAGGATAACACAAGGACCTCTCCAAATCAAAGAGATGTTGTAAGAAGGATAATTGGTAGTAAAATCCATGAGCCACATCCAAAGCATTATTTGGATACCACTCAAACCCATTTTTTTTCTTATTTTGTATAGAAGTTTCCTGAAATTAAAATATGTCAAAGGTATTTTGAAATGCTAAAGCCTTTTTATGTCAAAATAAATCACACACACACTACTTGTTGTTGTAGAGTACATACTGAGTTTTCTAACCATTATGATGTTTATCAATGTATATGTGTAGATATGCATACTAACAATGTTTTGCATGAATGTAACATAAGGCCTCCACCTAAATCCTCAAGGGAATTCTTATCTTCCATTTTATGTGAAAGAGTGGATGGTCAAATTTTTTACAAGAAGTCATGTTTGGATGGAACATGTGATCATTGTGGTGGCATGCAACATTTTCCAAATTTCCAACACATGGCTAGTACACACACAATTGGAGACGAAATTGTGGAATTTGGAAAATACAAGAAAATGGGCTACAGTCTAAAAGATGGGAAAGAAGCAAAGAAGTGTGAATTGGTCAATGATAAGATTCTAGTGTATTAGTTTATGGGAATTTTTCTGTGATTACGTGATCTATGAGTATGCAAGGCATACACATAGAGCTCGATGGTTGGACTCACAGTTCAAGTTATGCAAAGAAACATTTCCACTTCATAGCATCATTTCAGTTGTCGACTTCGCGAAGAACTAAAGACTACAACCATAGAATGATGTGCAATCATAGTACTACAACTCCACGTAGGTTTCTATATTTGTGCATATAGCATTTATTCATACAAATGATAGTACAAAGGATAACAAAAAAGTGTATATAAAATGTATCGTGAATAAGCAATTAAAACTTATACAACACACCAATGAAACATTATATCAAGGAATTCAAATTGATAATCAAATCAAAACAAACAAACTCCCAATGGTGTCTCATTGTCCTCTATCTCCAATGATTATTTAAGTCATTTTTTTCTCAGATTGTTTATGCACATGACTTTCCAAATGACAACCTCAAGAATGAGAGATGCTAGAAATGCAAGAAATATTTCCTACACTACATGATTGTTAAATTAGTTGTATATGATTTGCAAAGATAAATGATGTTGCTAATGAAAATGTTGTGATAAACTACTATAATTAAGATGTTGCTAATGGTAATGCCATGGTTAATCTACTTAATTCTAAAATGTGAATACTAGAATGACAATGCTATGATGCTAATACTAAAATGGCAATGCTCTTTAAAATTCTACAGAGTGTAATTAAGCTCAGCTCTCTATATACTTTTGTTGTAAATAAGGGTCTATTTATAGATTTTCCAAGGCATGAGCTTAGGTGGCAGGAATAAATGGTCTTGATTCAATCTGGAGAATGGATGATTGAAGGTGAAGAGATTAGAGAGAATCAAGGAGTGTGTTCCCTTCATTAGAAAAAACTGCCAAGTGTGAAGAAGAATCAAATGGAGCTGAAGGCCAAGTGTCCCAAATTTGTTGAGGATAAATTCCAAATTAAATATTAGAGATATTTAATTTGTTGAGACACATGATGAGGTGGAAGGTGGAAAGTTAGTAGAAATGTGCTTAAATTCAAATTTAGAATTCAAATTTAATTAGAGGGTTAATTAAATAGAACAAACTAATTACATTTTTTCATTTAATTAAGACATGAAGAAAATGATTTAGAATAGGAAGAATGAAAGAAAATGAACTATATAAATAAATTTTGCAATTTATTTATAAGTAGATGAATTAAAGATCATTAATTATATAACTTGTATTTAATTAAATTCTCCAGACCAAATTTAAGTGTATACATTTTTCCCCTCTTTGAAGTGATGTGTTTGCAACACATTGCTTCAAAGAAAAAAAATTGTTGATAGTGTTGATAAATTTTTTTGATATGCTCCAGACATTGATTTTTGAGTGATGATGCGAGTATGCCCTCTCGGGAGATAAATCAGGAAATTTTTGAATTTTTAGGATTTTTGAATATTTGAATTTTTTTATAATTTTCTGATGATTTTCAAATTGTATGATGTTGAGATGATTTATCTCCCGATAAATAAGAATGACCCTATCAAATGACTAATTGGTGCCCTGGTTAAAAATAAAATAAACCCACTTAATTACCCTCCAATTACCCCTTTTAAAAGATAAAAAGGTGAAAAAGAAGCTCATTTGAATTCATTTGCATTGGAGTGATTGAGTTGATTTAGCAATTGATCAAAATGGTGATCCCATACCAAACCCACTGATTCAAGCGGGTTCGATGACACAACTGCCCCGCCATGTATGGACCTCCGATATGTACCCCAAGAAACCTCTTTTTGAAATTTGAATTTGTTTTCCCACATTTTGATGTTTTTAAAATCTGGAAATCACATTTAGTGCATTGAGTACCCAATATAGTGCATTGATTAGTTTTTTTAGCGCATGTAGTCTTTTATCACATTTATGCTCAGATTTAGCACATAGAGTGATTTTTCTAGCGCATTTAGTTTTTTGGCACATAGGTGCTACAAAATGGTGCATTTGGTTTGTGTTTTAGCACATCTAGGGTTCTAGCGCATAGAGACACTGTTTTGGTGCATAGATGGAATTTTTTAGCGCATCCATGATTTCAACGCATAGAAGCACTGTTTTAGCACATTTACACCAAAATTGATAAAATATTGATTGTTCTCCTTGTTTTTGATGCATGATGATCATGTCAGTCGTTGTTTTGATGATGTTCAATAAGATAGATGATGCTTTACCTCATGATAGGTGAGGGTCAATGATAGGATAGATGATGATTGAACTCATGATAGGTGAGAATTAATGATAGGCGCTCTACGAGATTTGATCGAAATATCACTAGAGCTTATTAGATTGATTGATAGGTTGATTGGAAATATGTCATGATTATATGAGGACTTGAGAGTTCTTCAGTCTTGGGAGAGCTTCTCAAAGACCTGGGACATGATTCCATATCTGGTGCAAGCAAATTTGGATGTGATTGGACGATGTGGTCTATCTTCCTTGATTGATATGCCCCAGTATAGGATAAATAGGGGACTGTTGACCGCATTAGCTGAGAGGTGGCATAGTCACCACAACACCTTCCATCTGGCCACCGGTGAGATGACAGTTACTCTAGAGGATGTGTACTGTATAGTGGGGATTCCCGTGGTTGGAGAGTTGGTTGTTTATGATCATACAGAGCAGGGAGGTACCAAGGCATTGAGGAGGATATTTCATGATGACCGGATTAGTGGGTACAAGATTCCATGGTAGGAGATGGTTGATTCTTACGAGCCCTTACCATGTGTTCTAGCTGGATTTGTTAGAGGTTTCTTATGTCCCGACCAAAGGTCAAAGGGACTATATGTTGGATGGGGCAGGATACTAGAGAGCATGATCACGCAGGGCATCCAATATGCATGGGGTTCTTGCATGTTAGCACATTTGTATCATGATCTGCATTAGGTAGTGTATCTTGGAGTTGTGATTCTATCATCTAGAGTGACATTGCTTTAGGTTTGGGTTTTGGAGCATATAGCTATTACTCGTCCTGTGGCGGATAGAGATCATCCGGTCGGCAGACCCTATGTCTTTGGGTACACAGGTCTGATTGTCCAACACAAGCTAGGAAAATCAGAGTATTGGAAATGAGTTCTCGATGATTTGGAGACAGTTACATGGAGACCCTACTTAGATTGTGAGTAGTGGCCTGAGGATGATATTGAGATGCCATATGTGTTCACTTTGAGGTACTTGATTGGTTGGACACAATTTTTTATCAAGATATTTTTTCTTATGAAAGTGCTTCGCCAGTATGGCCAACTTTAGGTTATGCCCTAGGGAGTTGCATTATATGCTCAGAGACAACATGATATTCCAGAGTGGGGACCCACCCTATCTTATGATGCAGCTTGCGAGGAGTATCTTGGATTGTAGCCATAGGTATGGGATTACTGCCCAAAGATCTTTGATGCATTGATGAGAGATGAGTATGCTCAGTATTTCTACACACACATTGTATCGAGGATATCGAGTCGTGATGAGCTAGTACCAACCTTTGATGATGATGAGAGAGCACCATCGCATGCACCAAGATGAAGGAGGGATGGGGGAGATGGTGATGAGGAGGGAGGTGATGGGGATGGAGGATATGATGGAGATGGTGGAGATGCAGGTGGAAGACAGGTACCGGGTTTCAAAGTACCCCAGAGGAGCAGATCTATAGTTCCTTCAGGACAGCAACAGGGAGGGCCATCTCAGATTCAGATTCTGGTGCCTTCTAGTTAGCAACAGGCACAAATAGATTCCTTATAGTCACAGGTGCAAATTGCCTCTCTGATAGCTGAGAGATATGCCACAAGTTAGAGATGTGAGTAGGCAGAGGCCCTATTGGAGAGATTACAGAGAGTTTTTGAGGGGACCACTACAGGGGATATTCTCAGAGAGGTTCGTCATTTAGCCCGAGAGGCAGAGTATTATAGATTATGATATTATGATGTTGTTCCTGCAAAGTAGCATGCCCCTAGTTATGCATAGTCTATTAGTGCTAGATCAGGTTGGAGTCATTCTCAGACTACGAGTAGGGGTGTGACTGGGCCACCTCCCAGAGATCCATCAGGTAGGGATCCAAGTGCAGTTCCATCTGGTGGTGCAGCATTAGGCACAACAAGGCCTACATTGTCTGGGGGGAGCAACACATAGCCTGTGTGTTCCCATTTGATGTTCTGAGACTGGATGTATACATTTAGTTAGTCAGAGACTTTATGATTTTCTTCCATTTTGATGTATCTTTCCACATTTTGGGATATCATTGTACACTTGACATTGATTATTTTGAGATTATATGAGATGCAGCGGATACTATATATGTTTTTTACATGATTTTTATGATGAATGCATTTGATTTTTGTTCTATATGCTATGTGATGTTTATATGATTATGCCATGGTTGTGTATGGATGCAATAATGAAATGATGATGCATGAATTATGAATATTTATGTTCTTATGGATGATGCTTTATGATAAATGAGATGGATTTGATCATGCAGCTAAGATGTGATGCACCTTATTTTTTTGTATTTTTTTAATGAAAATATATAATCTAATGCATCGATGGATGTATGATATGATAATGCTTTCCAATGTATGTATGATATGACAATGATTATGCAACTACATGTGAATGATCATTTTTGTTTATGTCAAGTGTACTCAATCCTTTAATGAGAGAGATAAAATCATTTTAAAATTTTCCAGCCTTGGAAAATATAAAATGCACATGCAAAACTAATATGGATGCAATCTATCTTAACTATGCAAATCTAAATATGCAATGCTGTCATCTTGTCAATTGATTTGTTGTGCTTGATATCATCATTGAGCTTTTAATATGTTGAAAGTTAGTACAAACATCGATGGTATAATTAAACCATGATAACCTGAGTACAACTTCCATTGATTTTTGATATTGCAAGGTAATACAAGCATCTAGGCATAATTGAACCAAGATGACTTGAGTATTTCTTGCGTAAAAAAAAAAAAGAGTTAATCCTTTTCCTATGCAAATCCGGAATGTCATCAATGATACTTTGTAGAGCACGTCCCACGACAGATTTACATAGTAGTAATGATCAACTCATAGACAATAGACAAATAAAAATATCATACTTCATCTTAGCTTCTCTAGTCCATGACATCCTTAAGTTGCTCTAGAGAAATGATAACAAAAATCAAGATACAACAGTTGAACATTCATGCCAAAGTGATTAAACCATGATTCAGAAGAACATCATCCAATGAAATTTGTTTTATCAATCTTCCTGTTGATTTGGATGGTTGGTTTTATAAAGATTGTGATTGATGTTCAATGTTTAATTTTCGTTGTGATCGTTATGTTTTCCATGTTGTATCACCATTGCTTGTCTATTGTTTTAAGCTCAAAGTAGATTGCCCCCAGTGAGTTTAGAATTTTTCCCCTAGTGAGACCAACCATTTATTGTGAATATACACAATGATCACCAAGCTAGGGTGAGACACAACTGCAATGCCAAGATATGTACGTGAGGTTTTTCCTGATGGATAGGAATAATGAAGGTGAAAAGCATACGGTCGACACACATTCCAATAGATGGAAAAGCTAAGTCTATCACAAATAGCGCATGTTGCCATGTTTTCACTACTTGTTTTTATTGCACTTTTTCTGATTTTCTGATTTTTTTGTTGTCACCAAGATGCCTATTTTCCAAGTTTTCATCAAGGTAATGATTTTTTTTTTCACTTTTCTTTTTTGCTTTTTTAAAAAAAAATTCAGCTTTTTTTACTTTTTTTTTGGATATTTTAGCTTTTTTGATTTTTTTTTGGATTTTTTCAGCTTTTTGAACTGTGCACTGGATAAGTCATGTATAAAACTTCTTGAGATGAAGGTTGTTGATAGGTTCTTCAAATAGGTCCCCTTCAGGTGTAGATAACTGATATGCTCTAGATCCATATAATGATACAATGACAAAAGGACCTAGTCAATTTGGTTCAAGTTTTCCCTTCTTTTCCCAATCTTGTTGATTATAGGGATTCTCTTTTAGTACAAAGTCTCCAACCTGAAATGTTCTTGTTCTTACCTTGTGTTTATAGCTCCTTGACATTCTTTGTTGATAATCTTTCAGATGATCAACAACATGCTGACGACATTCATCTAACAATTCCAACTCCCGTAGTCTAGATACTCGATAGTCTTCCTCTAAAATGATTCCCTTCAATGACACCCGAGGTGAAGGTAACTCAACCTCAATAGGTAAAATGGCTTCTGATCCATACACGAGGGAATATGGTGTAGCTCCTGTAGGGGTGTGGATGCTAGTACAATATGCCCACAAAGCAGGGTTTAGTTGAACATGCCAATCACGTCTACCATCGTTGACAGTTTTCTTCAAGATTTTCAAGATGGTCTTATTTGAGGCTTCTGCTTAGCCATTCCCTTGAGGGTAATAGGGTGTGGAGAATTAGTGTTGGATATGAAATTTTTCACAAAGTTCTTAGACATCTTGGTTTTTGAAGGGTCTACCATTGCCAATGACAATGGAGCTAGGGATGTCATACCGAAAGATAATGTATTTTAGGATGAAAGAGGCAATTTGTTTACCAATGATTGTGGTTAATGGGACAACTTCAATCCACTTTGTGAAATACTTTGTGGATATGATTATGAATTTATGTCCATTAGAGGAAGATAGATGAATCTTACCCATAGGATCAAGTCCCCATTGACAGAAAGGCCAGGTCAATGTGAATGGTTACAGCTCCTACATCGGTGCATGTATGAGGTTTCCATGGATTTGACACTTCTTGCACTTCTTGACAAATTGAAAAGATTCTTTCTCCATGTTCATACAATAATATCCCAAGCGTAGGAGTTTCTTAGCTAGAGTAAGACCACTTGAATGAGTACCACAAATACCTTCATGAACTTCTCGTAAAGAAATTTCATATTCATTGCATTCAATACATTGAATGAGAGTACCATCAAGACCTCATCAATAAAGTGTATCAGCTATCAGGGTGTGTCGGGCTGCTTGAAGGATAAAGTTGTGTTTTTGGTTTTGGGATAGATCAGTTGGAAGGGTATTGTCTCTCAGATAGGTATAAATATTCCCATAGATTGAAGAATCAACTTCAACTAGATGGTACACAACTTGGGATTCAAGATTGTCTTAGGTGGGAGTAAACAATTGTTCCACCATGAATTCATAACTTCTTATTTTTTTTGGTATTTGTAACAAAAAAGCAATGGTTTCCATGGCATCTGCATCTTTGTTGTCTACTCTTGGAATTTTTTCAAACTTGATCTCAACAAAGTACTTGTTGAAGTCATTTACCATTCTCTTGTATGACATCAACTTGTCATATTTTGTTTGATAGTCATCATTAACCTGACTAATGACTAATTGAGAATCTACATAAACTTGTAATTATGTGATTTTCCATTCCACTGCTACCTTGATACCAATGATTAGTGCTTTGTATTCAACTGTATTGTTAGTGCAAGGGAACATCAACCTGTAATATTTTGGAATAGTGTGTCCTTGAGGAGTAACAAATAGGATTCCAGCACCCGATCCATGTTGAGTATAAGACCCATCAAAGTATAATATCCAATGTTGTGTTGTCATTGTGAGGACATCTGTATCTAGAAATTCAATGTGCATAGGATGGTCATCTTGCAATGGTGCTTCAACTAACTGATCTACGATTTCTTGGCCCTTGATTTCTCTTTTATCTACATATTGAATGTCATATTCACTCAATATCATCACTCACTTTGCTAATCTTCCTGTTAAATTGGCTTTGTTGAGTAGACATTTTAATGGATCTATCTTGGATATTAGTTTGATGGTATGTGTTAACATATAGTGTCGCAATTGTTGAGTAGAAAACACCACTGCCTAGCAATATTTTTCAATGAATGTATAGTTAAGTTCATATCCATTGAGTGTTCTGCTGATGTAGTAGATGGCCCTTTCTTTTTCTATAGAGTCTTCTTGTGCTAGCAAAGCTCCCAAAGATACCTCAGTAGTTGCTATGTAGAGTAGAAGTGGTTTTACCTAATTGGTGGTACCAAGATAGGTGGATTCATCAGATATTGTTTCAATTGATTAAAGATAGCTTCACATTTTTTATCCCATCTAAAAGAAACATTCTCGTGTAACAAATGAGTAAAAGGATGAATTTTTTCCACTAGTTGCTCGATGAATCTTTTGATGGATTGGAATCTTCCTTGTAGAGACCTCAGTTAGCTAATGTTATTAGGAGGTGGCATTTCCATGATTGCTTGAACTTTTGTTAGATCTACTTCGATTCCTTTACCTGAGACTATGTATCCTAAGAGTTTTGTTGATGTTACTCCAAATACACACTTCTTTGGATTTAGACGCACACTGAACTTTTCCAATCGAGTGAAAATTTTATCTAAGATTTCTAGATGTCCTTCCCTAGTGAATGATTTTGCTAACAAGTCATCCACATAGTCCTCCATGAATGTGTGCATCATGTCATGAAACATTGTTGTCATTGCACACTAATAGGTGGCTCCTACATTCTTTAATCCAAAAGGCATGACATTCCAACAAAATGTACCCCATGGGAATGTGAAAGCTATTTTTTTTATCTTCTTGTGCTATCTTGATCTGATTATAGCCTGAAAAAACCTTCCATGAGTGATAGCATGGCATGTTCTATTGTTAAATCCACAATGATGTCTATATTGGGCAAAGCAAAGTCATCCTTTGGACAAGCCCTTTTAAGATCCCTAAAATCTATGCATATTTTGATGTTTTTGTCTAGTTTGGAGACTGGTAAAATGTTTGAAATCCATTTTGCATAGTCAATTGGTCGAATCAATCTTGCATCTAATAGTTTTTTCAATTCTACTTTCACTAATAGGGCAATGTGAATTTTTCTCAATTTCTACTTTACTAGCTTCACTCTAGGTGGTAGGGATAAATGGTGCATTATTAGATCCGGATCTATCCCTGGCATGTCGGCATAAGACCAAGAAAAATTGATTTGTCTTTCTTCAAATAATTTGGTGAAATTTGGATTTTCTTGCTCTGTCATTGATGCTGCTAGGTGTATGGTCTTTGCTATTTCTGCAGTACCAATGTTTATGGATTGCGGAAGCTCAAAAAATACTAAAGATATTTCTTGATAATGCTCAGGAAGAGTGTCAAATATTTCATCCTTCAATGCCTCAGAGAGGTTTTCACCGTTGGATACGCTCTTTCTTTTTACTTTCTCATGATCTAATACTGCCATTGTATGGTTTTCACCATTAGATCAATTTTTTGTATTCTTTATTTTGCAGATAAGAGATTTAACACTCCCCTTGTTTGAAGCTTTGTTATGAAATTCCTTTGTGGAACTTGTTTATGGATTTTCAGAACAAAGGAAATTGAAAATGGCATCATCATTTGAAAAGATAGGGATATCAAGCAGCTCAGTTTGTTCCCAATCAATGAGTTCGAGATGTATCAAAGGTAAGGAATCATCAGATTGGTCAAGATCAAAGGCAGTAAGTGTCAAGATGGAAATGTTTTCAATGTTTTCAATAGAAATGTCAAGGTATCTAATTTTACTTTCTTCCAAATCATCTATCTCGGTCGATGTCTGATCATCCTCACTAGAGTCATCGATATGTAGTGATCCAAATTCAAGTGGTCTAGACCCTGAAATTTGTACCTCCCTATGTATGGGTGTATACCTCTTTATCACATCAATTTATTTGTCTTCAAAAGATACTTCAGATAGTGAATCCCATTCATATTCATTTGAGTCTGTTTCATAACTAGCTTGCAATTGGAGGAATCGCTCACAAATCTACTGAGTGGTTTATCTTTTTGTCTCTTCTTTGTATCCTAATCTTGTATTTTATGTGGCATTGATTGTGATAGGTTGAATTGGTTCCATAATACCCTCTTTCTATTTTCCAATAGGACCTTTCCCTTTGTATCCCATCTTTTCTAAGATTGTGAACCCTTTACCATATTGCTCTGTTGGTATATTGGAAGTTGTTGCTTGGGATTCTCCTTCATCTTTGTAAATCCAATTTAGAATGTCTTTGTCCTCAAATTCATCAACTAGAGTTCCTGCTTTTACAAATGTACCATCAAAGATCGTGATGGGTTGTGAAGATTGTTGTCTAGATGTTGATGGTTTCCCATATGATTTTGGAGAAGGTAGCAACTGTGAGAGACATAAGGACTGCTCAATTGAATACTCACCCATGCCTTTATCTTTCAACTAAATATTTTTCTCAAACTATTTTAACAAGGAATTGAGTTGGATTTCATTACTTGAGGAAGTAGAATCACTAATGCCTTTATCCTTCGATTGAACCTTTTTCTCAAGTTGTTTTGACAAAGAATTTAGTTGGATTTCATTGCTTGAGGAAATAGAAGAGAGAGATTCCCTGTTGTGCGGTACAAAATATCTTGGATTGTCTTGAGAGTGTTGCAGTATTGAGGATTGTTGGAATCAGCTAAAATGGTGATCTCTTGTCCATTGTAGGGGAATTTCAAGCATTGATGGTATGTTGATGGCACCGCTTGCATTTCATGGATCCAAGGTCATCCCAAGAGTATATTGTAGGTAAACTCCTTGTCCAAAACTTGGAAAATTATATCTTTTACAACTGGTCCCACTTGAATTGGCAATACTATCAGTCCTTGAGAGGATCTTTCTTCATCATCATAAGATTTTATGGTGATATTTCTTCTAGAATCTATTGCATTTACTAAAAATCCCTATGCATGGATAAGCTTTAAAGTCCATATATTTAGACTAGCTCCTCCATCTATTAAAATGAATTTGACCTTATGTTTATGGATTAAAACCACAATATAAAGTGGAGCGTTGTGTGGATGAGTAAGTGATGCATCATTGTTTTCTGAGAATGATAAACAATGGGGTGCATTCAAATGTCCCACCATGGATTGTAATTGAAAAACTTCTAGATTAGTTGGTACTATGGTGTCCACCAAAGCTTTTTCCAGAATATCCTTATGGGTTGGTGAAATTTTAAGAAGTTCCAGTATGGATATCTGCGTTGGGATCTTTTTCAATTGGTCCACAATATTGTATTGATTTGAAGGGGCAATAAGTGTTTTAGATGTATTTCCTTTCAATACAAACTTGGACTACACTCTTGTGGTCACATTTACTGGTAGATTATCTTGTTTATTTTTGATTTTGATGACATTGATTTGATTATCAACTGCAACAATGTCTTGTTTATGCTCAATTTTGATGTCATTAACTTGATTATCAGCTACATCAATGTCTTGTTTATCCTCGATTTTTGTGTCATGGGTTTGATTATCAATTGCAGAAATGTGAAGGATGGTAGAATCATAGACATAGTTCACATTTTTCCCTTTGCTTGTCGAAGAGGATTCTCCTTTTTCATAGTTGGGCAGAGGGTTTTTAAATGCTCCATGATCAACATTTGTTTGAGTTCCTTTTATCGATATTTCACATCTTTCTATCAAGTCTAGCACCAAATGTTTTAATTGCTTACCTTTATTTCTATGAAAATCACAGTAATATGCATCATTCCTCCATGATGGTTTGACTCTTGGTTCCCAATCTCGTGCCTCTGGTAATGTTATGATTTTGTTTGCAAGAAGTTCTTTTAATGCTGGTTCAAGTGACTACCCCAACGGTGTAATTTTTTTGCGATTTGATGGTGTTCGATATGGTGGGGGAACTAGATTAGATTCATTGTTGTTTTGATTGTTTTTGGGTGTAAAACCTAATAAATTGAAGATTGGTTATGTGTTATGTGTATTAGTTGTACCATTATTACCAACAGTCTTGTTTCTTGTCCAAAATTTAGATTTTTCATTGATGTTATGATGATTTGAAGAGTTAGCCGAGTTTGTCCCTTTGTTATAAACTTTTAATACTCCTATTTTAACCAAGGCTTCCTCAATCTTGAGTCCATTTTCAATCATCTTTTCAAAGCTGGGTGGACATTGCAATTGAAGTCTATAACTCATCTCGTTGTTAAGATTTTCAATAAATATCTTCATCTTTTCTTTCTTAGTTGTAGGACATGCATACCTAGCAAACAATCATCTCCATCTTTGTAAGAATGTAAGGAATGATTCACCATTTTTCTATTTTGTGTTACAAAGATCCTTCATGGTTATTTCATGTTGAATGTTGTATGAATATTGGGTGATAAATTTATTTACTAGCTCTTCAAATGATCTAATACCTGGTGGGAGTTTTGAAAACCATTCCATGCATTGACCACCCAAACTTCTTGGAATCAATCTCATTAGATAGGTTTTTCCAAGCTCATGGTGCAAAATTCTCTTACATGATCTTGAGGATTAGTTTTTTCATTGTATTTGTCATATTTTGGAAGATCATAATTTGGTGGAAAAGGTATCATGTTTAGATTTCTAAAAAATGGATAAGGACAGATGTCTTGCAACAAATATCTTTTGGTTGTTGCTCTTTGCATGTCTAGGATTTGTTGTTGAATATTTTGCATTTGTTGAGTTAAAGCATTCATTGGATCTATGTTTCATGAATCAACTTCTATTTTCTTGGGAGCTCCCTTCAATTGGTTGATATCAAAATCATTGGGTAGTTTCGCACCTTGGTTTGCCAACATCAAAAAGTATTTTTCTCCATCCTTTTCTAAAATTTTCTCCATGAACTTGTGAAATTTAGGGTGTTGTTGAGCTTGTTGAATGTCCTCATTAGTTATCTCATATGTTTCAAGTTGATGAAATCTATGAAAGGGATTTTCTTCTCCTTCAACCATGATAGTTTGTGTTTTTGTTTCTTTTTCTCTGAGTTTTTATTTTTGGGCTCTTGTTAAAATGGGAATACAAGTGATAAAGGTTTGCTATACTTAGATCTTTGTTTTGGGAGTGCCAAAGAAATACCTAATTCAAATAGGATGATACATCCCATTGATGAGACTATGGTTAAATTTGATGTAAAGTGTTTGTTTCATGACGAAGGATGATAGATCGTGATGATGAAACTCAACCAAACAATTAGAGATGAAATTGGTGATTTGGGAACTTTAAGATGTTTGATCCAAGTTTAGTTAAAGTAATTTCACTTGCAAAGGCCAGTTAATTCAAGTTTAAACTAATGTTGTGATGAGGAATGATCTCTACTCTGGAAAGAATCCCTAAATCTAATTCTAATTGTCTGACAAACATTCAATTTAGCTCTTTGTTTGAGTATCAAATAAATGTGCTAAAAAATATTTCAGATGCGCTAAAAGATGGGATAAATGTGCTAAAACAAAGCTTATATGTGATAGATTGTCCCCTATATGTGCTAGAACAGAAAGTTGATATGTTAAAAGATGAGGTACATGCACTGGAACAAAGCTTAGATGCGCTATACTGCAAGTTAAATGTGCTAAAATAGGAAGCTAATGTGCTGAAAGATGAGGCAAATGCGCCAGAATAGACCCTAGATGTGCTGGAAGATGTTGTGAATGTGTTAGAAAAAACCCTATATACGCTGAATTATGAGGAAAATGTGCTAGAATAAACCCTATATGCACTAAAAGATGTGATGAATGCACTAAAACAGAGTTTGAATGCGCCAGAATATGAACCCAATGCACTAAAATAGGAAGTGTGTGCGCTAAACTGGAAATTGTCACTGTTTTGAATTTTTTTTTTGGTTTTCTTGTTTCTAAATCAATGAATTAGGTGTTTTTAAAGGATGATCTTCTAAACAATGATTTTCAAACATAGAAGCAAGTCGTAAAATATTTGTTTCATCCTATGATCTAAATAATAAGTGTATGTTCTAGGATCTAGTCTGATCCCTTTGATTTCCACTAGTATTGAACAATAGTAAACAAATCAGTCAGACTCTTCTAATGTCAAGGGTCATTAATAACATCACAACCCACATCTTAGAGCTATGTCAGCTCACACAACCATGTCACCCCCTAGAGGGTGCCCGTGTTTTTTCCTTTTTTGGGTCTTAACCAAAGTCAAATCCTCCACTTTTGGTCAGTAATCCCTGGTAGTTATATGGTGAGTATCTTGGTGGCAGATTTTTCCCTCCCCTTGCACTGTGAATATTATAATGTTCGAGAACTGACTTGGCTGGCTACTACACTTAAAGTTCTTAGTAAGAGTTTTCATTCAGTGCGAAAAATGATAAAATCCCTCAAGAGACCTCCCAACCTTTAGAATAAAGGCTTTGGGGATGGTTATCAATGCACACTACCATTGAATGTGATTTTCATCGCAATCACGTTTAATTATAGTGGGTTGGAATACTTGGCTTTAGTCGTTCCCACTTAGGTTGTTCCCGTAGGGTGAGTACTTTTTCCCACTACGACAGGCCTTCTAAAGGTGTTATTGCAATAAAATGAAAGAGTGAGTCTTGCATTCTAGTCACCCAGTAAAGGGGAAAGCATAGGCCTATCACTTTACAAACACAACATACATGGTGTTCATTAACCTCGTAATTAAACTAGATGCCTAATTTAATAAAATGAAATAACTCTAGCCCCTGCAAACACCATTAGTAGTCTCAGATAATGTCTTTGACAATGCATAAATCACCTGCAAAACAAAAAGATATAGATCACTCTCCAGAATTTTAAGTTTCTACAAATAAAGTTGTATGCACTAAAACATAGACCATATGCACTAAAAAATTCACTATATGCACTACTAAACACCCTAGATGTGCTATTATGGAAAGTAGAAAAGGAAAACCAAAATCCTATATATGCGCCAAAAGAACAAGGTATATGTGTTGGAAGATCAGGTATATGTACTATAACAGGGCTTGGATGTGCTGAAAGTCACCATCTATGCGTTGAAGGAAGCTACGGGTGTGCTACTTCAAGATTCATGACCAAACCTACCGATGAAAACTTTCCAGAAAATGTTAAAAACAAGGCTAGGCCCCACGGTGGGCGCCAATTTATGTATATAAAATGTATTGTGAATAAGCAATTAAAACTTATACAACACACCAATGAAACATTATATCAAGGAATTCAAATTGATAATCAAATCAAAACAAACTCCCCAATGGCGTCTCATTTTCCTCTATCTCCAAGGATTCTTTAAGTCATTTTTTCTCTTATATTGTTTATGCACATGACTTTCCAAATGATAACCTGAAGAATGAGAGATGCTAGAAATGCAAGAAATATTTCCTACACTACATGATTTCTAGATTAGTTGTCTATGATGTGCAAAGATAAATGATACTGCTAATGAAAATGTTGTGATAAAACTACTATAATTAAGATGTTGCTAATGGTAATTCCATGATTAATCTACTTAATTATAAAATGAAAATACTAGAATGACAATGCTAAGATACTAATACTAAAATGATAATGCTCTCTAAAATTCTGTAGAGTGTAATTATGCTTAGCTCTCTATATGATTTTGCTATAAATAAGGGTCTATTTATAGATTTTCCAAGGCATGAGCTTAGGTGGCAAGAATCAATGGTCAGGATTCAATCTGGAGAATGGATGGTTGAAGGTGAAGAGGTTAGAGAGAATCAAAGAGTGTGTTTCCTTCATTAGAAAAAACTACCAAGTGTGAAGAAGAATCAAATGGAGATGAAGGCCAAGTGTCCCAAATTTGTTATAATTTGTTGAGGATAAATTCCAAATTAAATATTAGAGATAATTAATTTGTTGAGACACATGATGAGGTGGAAGGAGGGAAGTTAGTAGAAATGTGCTTAAATTAGAATTTAGAATTCAAATTTAATTAGAGGGTTAATTAAATAGAACAAACTAATTAAATTTGTTCATTTAATTAAGACATGAAGACAATGATTTAGAATAGGAAGAATTAAAGAAAATTAACTATATAAATAAATTTTGCAATTTATTTATAAGTAGATGAATTAAAGATCATTAATTAACTTGTATTTAATTAAATTCTCCAAACCAAATTTGAGTGTATACAGAAAGTATTGAGGGAGTATCAAATTTTACATCAGTGATGATCACACACATTCTATAGAGTTTGTGCAAGGTTTCTTGGAAATGTTCTATGTTGATCTAGCTAGCAGGGCATATAATTCAATCAACATATCATATGGTCAGATAATTGTACATCGCAATTCAAGAACTCTAGAATGTTTTACTGGTTGAGTAGGATGCATAGGATCAATGGTGTTCCCCATATGTGGAACTTCTCAGAGGTCGGGCATGGAAAGGGGGAGAATTATGGAGAAACTACATGTATCAAAAGAGCCTTAGCACGAGAAGAGTTAAAGTACAAAGACAGTGTAAAGTTGACAGATGTGAGATCAATTGTCAAGTGGTGCAATCATGCAATGGGTCCAGGTAGTGAAGGTACTTATTTAGTTTATATATTTTTTCATTTAGTATATGATAATAACATTGAAAAATATGAATATTTTTGTACACTAACAAGATCGAGCAAGCTACACTCTTTTAGAAGCTCCAATGCAGGTACATGCACTATCTATATGCAGAAGATGGCATGCTTTTATTCTGCATGTACAATTCAAGCATGGAATGATTTTGAGTCAACAGAGTGGGTTGACGGATGGTCTGTAAGAATTTTAACCCCACTTGACACTTATCAACTCCTGACGGTTCTAAAAATCACAAAGATGCAATCATCTGTTGACTTTGATCATGTATCAAACCTACTAGAACCAAGTATTATATCTTACTTTCAGGTTTTATTTTGATGTTCATTAAATACATCTAACAAGATGAACATATCAATTCATGACATGTTTATACGGTGATTGCAGATGAAGACAATGAAGAGGGTACAAATTATTACCTATGTCGTTGTATCGAGGAAAAAAATAAATTGGAGGCCCCAGTTATAGATGGAGAAAACATCGAATATCCTACAGGTTCAGTGGTTGTTACTAGAACATGGCTTAGAAGGTACCCCGTTAAGAATGCTCAAGTTTGGTTGTTTGAGGAATTCAACATGCATTGGAAGATTCTTCACTACTCGAACCTTGTAGTTGCATCCAACGTTCATTTGATCAAATATAAGGTCAGACCTGCGAACAAGAACTTGTGGAAATTGTGTGAGTCTGACCACAAGACAATACTTCACACAATAAAGAGTAGAGCAAACCCAAATGGTTCCGTAGATTGGTTTGTAAGTACATGCACATTGAATTTGTAAAGTCGTGTTATTGATCACTTCTTTCTTTGAAGTGTTTAAGTTTGATTGTAGAAGGGTTTGCAAAATTGCATTATTTTTAATTTGAAAAATGATAATTATATTTTTCTCTCTATTGAATACCTTTAAGTTGGTATTCTCTACTAGTGTTTGATGTCATATGCATTTAGGAATTTCATTGATGCATTTGTGACTGTAGGTTATACTTAAGATTGTCAACTTAAGAAAAGAACATCGGTTGGTGGTGCAAGTGTTTAGTGGTATGAGAAAGTATCAAAAGATGGGAAATATCACCATTGTAGGACCTTCAATCAATCTACTTATAGCATGCATGAAGATGATAATAGATATGGTCAGAAGGTGTATGTATGACATTAATCAATTATTGGCCTTTTAATGATTTTTATATGAGTCCATGTCTGAAATTACTAGGCTTTTGCAAGTTTTTTGTGGACCAAATTCTAGTGAGAGTACACAACCATGGAGAGGCTACTACCCATGTGTTTCCAAGGGAGTAGGGGATGTGCATGTTTTGAAGCATTTTGGAATGCAAATAACTAGGCCACCTGAGGTGGATTGGAGAAAACAAACTGGGCAGCAACTCCTTTTGTTTCTTCTTGTACAATATATTTCATGATCTAGGCTGCAAATTGCTACAAGTATTGAGAAATGGGAGAATTTTCAATATGTTCTTCCATCACTATTGTAATATTTGCTATCGACTTAGTGTTATTTTTGATAGACAAAAATTATGAGAAATTACTACATGCAAATGTGTATATTCTGTAATATATGCCTCAATTAAATGTGTATATTACATTTAAATTTAGTTGTAATGGTTTATGGTCTACATTTAAAGTTGTTTTGAAGGAAAAGCATGTGTATTTATGAAAAAATCTGAAACAATGTCTTATATTGTACAAAGGTATATTTTCTTGCTCTTCTATAAACCCTAGAACTCCTTCCATTTCTATGAGGCTTACGCTGCCCCTACCTTGTCAACCCTACCGAATTGGAAAGCTAGTGAGCTCACTAGCTTTCCAATTTGGTAGGGGCAGCGTATGCCTCATAGAAATGGGGTCTCATGGTGAAATCATTGTGAGACCCCATTTCTATGAGGCATACATTTCCCCTACCTTGTCAACCCTACCGAATTGGAAAGCTAGTGAGCTCACTAGCTTTCCAATTCGGTAGGGTTGACAAGGTAGGGGAAACATATGCCTAATAGAAATGGGGTCTCACTACATCACCGCGAGTCCCCATTTCTATGAGTCATACGCCCCTACCTTGTCAACCCTACCAAATTGGCACTAGCTTCAATTGGGTTGAAAAGGTAGGGGCAACGTATGACTCATAGAAATGGGGTCTCAACCCTGAGACCCCATTTCTATGAGTCATACGCTACCCCTACCTTGTCAACCCTACCGAATTGGTAAGCTAGTGAGCTCATTAGCTTGCCAAGCTCACTAGCTTTACAATTTGGTAGGGTTGAAAAGGTGGGGAAAGTGTATGCCTCATAGAAATGGGGTCTCACGGTGATGTAAAAATCACCGTGAGACCCCATTTCTATGAGGCATACACTTCCCCTGCCTTGTCAACCCTACCGAATTTACATCACCATGAGACCCCATTTCTATGAGGCATCGCTGCCCTACCTTGTCAACCCTATAAGCTAGTGAGCTCACTAGCTTGCCAATTTAGTAGGGTTGACAAGGTAGGGCAGTGTATGCCTCATAGAAATGGGGACTCACAGTGATTTACATCACCGTGAGTCCCCATTTCTATGAGGCATACGCTGCCCCTACCATGTCAAACCTACTGAATTGGAAAGCTAGTGATCTCACTAAGTCCCCATTTCTATGAGGCATACGTTGCCCCTACCTTGTCAACCCTACCAAATTGGCAAGCTAGCTCACTAGGCTACGCAGTATGTGAGTCCCCATTTCTATGTGCTACCCTACCCCCAAAATCCTAGCTA
The DNA here is from genome assembly GCA_007258455.2 of Sequoia sempervirens. NCBI lineage: Eukaryota > Viridiplantae > Streptophyta > Pinopsida > Cupressales > Cupressaceae > Sequoia > Sequoia sempervirens. The sequence goes on from VDFB02168118.1 coordinate 22,787,572, forward strand.
ATTGAGCAGCTTGGAAAGCTAGTGAGCTCACTAGCTTGCCAATTTGTTAGGTTTGACAAGGTAGGGGTAGCGTATGCCTGATATAAATGGGGTCTCACAATGATGTAAATCACCATGAGACCCCATTTCTATGAGGCATACACTGCGCCTACCTTGTATCTATAAATGTGTATCCACTCTAGTGAAAAGGTTGAATGGAAAAGTTCTAGTAATAGAAGTTTAAACAACTTGGAGCCCACCTACTATGAACTTTTTAAAAAATTAACAAATTGCTTTCACATGTGACTAAAGAATATATAACATTGCTAAATCCATATGAGATTTTTCATATAAGTGTCACTTTCAAGTCAAATGTAAGTAATTTCTCCTCTAAAGATTCATTATGGAATCCTTTTTCCCCATGTTCTTGGATGTCATTCTTGTAATTTTTAATCAATGTCATTCTATAGCCAATGCTTTTTACTTTTTAATACATTAGATAGAGGGTAAACCAAATATTGAATGCTAGAGATGGCCAAATTTTGTCTAAGGAATGAAAAAGTGGAGGAAATGAATCAAGCAAGTGGCTTTTTCCAAATATTCCAAGTGGAGATGACTCAAGTGAGTGGCTTTTACCAAATTTCCAAAAGGACTTGTAAGTGTGGAATAAGTAATGAGTAAAATAACAAACAACACTTCTTAATAAGACATTATATCAAGAGAATCAACAATAATTAATCTAATTAACACAGGAAAAATCTTGAAAGCATCATATTGCTCTCTATCTCCAAAGATTTATTAAGTCACTGGGCTCTCAAATTTTGTAAGCATTGTGACTGTTAAAATGCTAATCTAGAGAATGAGATGTTGTTAAATGCAATAATCTAATCTTATATGATGATATATAAATGATAATGATGAAACTGCTATAATCTAAACTGACATGAAATTTGATGAAAGAAGCTACAGTAAACTATGATGCAGCTAAATGAAAAGCCATGATATTGATTCTATTCTAAAATGCTTGCTATTTTTATTGCTAAATGATAATGCTATTGCTAAGATGCTTGATTGCTCAATTGGTATTCCTGCAGGGTAAGTTTTCACAAGATTGGGATCCATTTCCTGTAGAAGAAGGTTGTATTTATAGATTCACAACAAAACATTTGTGAATGGGCAGCACAACAAAGGTCTGGATTTGATCTTGAGGATTCAATGGTGAAGGATGAAGAAGCCTGAGTTGATTATGGGGATTGTTCCTCCCCAAAAAAACACTCATCCAGAAGATAGGAAGAATCATTGGAAGAGGATGAAGAGGATTGCCTGCAAATTTATCTCCAAATTTTCCCATGAAGGTTGAGATGAATTAAATTAGACATTTCATGTCTAATTTGGTAGGTGAATATGATGAGTTGTAGAAATATGATTTTAATTTGAATATTTTGGATTTATTCAAATTTAGGAAGAAATAAAAATTATTAAAATAAACAAAAGTTTTTGATATTGTTTATTTAATAAAAGAGGGATAATGGTAATTAAATAAAAAACTATTGAAATTTTGATTATTTAATTAAGATAGAATAATCAGAAGAATATAGATGTGAACTATATAAATAAATATTTCTATTTATTTAATAGTAGAAGAATTTGATAATAATAATTAAATAAAACAAAGTGAAATTCTTTTATTTAATTAAGATGAAATAAAAGAATAAAGATTGAAGAATTTAGAAGATGAACTATGTAAATAAATATTTCTATTTATTTAATAGTAGAAGAATTAAAGGTTAATTAATCAAATAAATCATATTTAATTAATTAGATTAGCTAGACCATTTTTAGGTGTACACATTTTGCCCCTCTTTGAAGTGATGTGTTTACGCATTGCTTCAAAGAAAATTTTGTTGCTCCTGCCAGTATTGACGATTTTTTTTTCAATATGCCCCAAATGTTGATTTTGTCGTGATGATGAATATATGCCCCCTCGGGAGATAAATTGATGATTTTTTTTTCATGATTTTCTGATGAATTTTGACGATTTGATCAAGATGTGATGATCAAACAATTTATCTCCCGATAAATAGTTTGAAAGATGCCCCTGTGATGAGTTTTGAATTAAACCTCCAGTAGATAAAATAAATTAATCCCACCAAAATACCCTTTATTAACCTATAAAAGGTTAAAAAGTTGAGTGTAGAATTCATTTGTGCATGTTTGAGTTTGAAAACGTGGAGTGAGAGAAAATTTGGAGCAAGATGTCAATCCCTTACCACACTCACCGTTTCGAGCGTGTGCGTCAACACAACTGCCTGGCTGCCTACGAACCTCTGGTACATAACTGTGAACCTCCTTGTTTTTCGTGTTTTTGTTTTTCGCACGTTTTTCTCAGTTTTGTAGTAATTTGAATTCTTTTAGCGCCTCCATAGCCCGCAGTAGTGCATAAGATTTTTGTTTTAGCACATAGGTTACCTATTTTAGCGCATAGATAGGATAAAGTAGCACATATATTGTTTTAGCGCCTTGGTCAAAAAAATTAGCGCATTCGTAGGGTAAAGTAGCACATCTATTGATATGGCGCATTGACTATTTAAAGTGGCGCATTTTACTTCTGAAATGGCGCATCTGATGAATTAGCACATTTACTGCCTGTTTTAGTGCATTTATGTGTTTTAATGGCACATTGAATTTTGTGGCGCATAAAAACACTATTTTAGCGCATTGAAATTAGAATGATGTATTTTTTCAATTTTGTCCTTGACTTTGTCGATTTTCAATTGTGTCAGTCGTTGATTTGATATGATTGATGATCCCGATAAAGTAAATGATGTTCAACCTCATGATAGGAAAGGTCTGATGATTGATTGACAATAATTATCCTCATGATAGGTGAGAAATAGTTATAGTTTGATTTGATAAACCTCATGATAGGCGAGGTTGATTTGATTAATTGACCTCATGATAGGCGAGGTTGATTTGAATAATTGACCTCATGATAGGAAAGGTTGATTGATAGATTTGATGATTAACCTCATGATAGGCGAGGTTGATTGATAGTTGCTCATGATATTTTAGCGAAGTATCAATAGAGTTGATTAGATTTGATAGGTTGATCAATGTCTAATGATTGGAAAATATTTCTGACTTTTTGTTTTTGTGATGACAGGAGTCATTCGCGAACCTATAGATTTGAGAGTGGTTTCCTAGGACCTTTAATTTGATACCGCAGCTAGTGTAGCCCGACACAACAGTCATCACACATTGTGGTTTTTCATCTCTCTTAGATATGCCCCATATTAGGATTAATTGGGGTCTCCTAATAGCCCTAGTAGAGAGGTGGCATAGCGAGCATAATACCTTCCACCTTCCTACTGGCGAGGTGACAGTCACTCCTGAGGATGTTTGGTAGATTTTGAGGATACCCGTTGTTGGTGATATTGGTGTTTATGATTCTTCAGAGCAGGGCGAGACCAAGGCTCTACGCAGAGTGTTCCAGGATGATACTATTTTTGGATATGAGATTCCATAGCGTGATATGGTGGATGCTTATTCCACCCTACCTTTTGTTCTTGTTGGTTTTATTGGAGGGTTCCTTTGTCCTAATCGCAGGTCAAAGGGACTTTCTGTTGTTTGGGGTCATGTGTTGGAGAGTATGATTGTACACAATACCAGCTATGCATGGGGCATGTGTATGCTTTCTCATCTTTATCATGATTTGCATTCGGTTGTCTACCTCTGAGGTTGCAATTTGTCTTTCAAGGTTGCATTGCTTCAGGTGTGGGTGTGGGAGCATATAGTTGTTACACATCTAGTGACAGTTAGACAGAGACTGACCATGAGGTTGTATGTTCACAGATATATAGGTCATCTTACTCAACCCAAACTGGGTAAGTTAGAGCATTGGAGGAGAGTTTTGGATGATGTTGAGGCTATCACATGGCAACCTTATCTAGATTGCAAGCACTGGGATGATGACAATATTCAGTTGTCATATCTCTCTTAGTCCATGTTGTTGATTGGTCAGACTCGTTGGTTTTTCAAGAGATTTTTGTTTAGGAGGGTGCTCAGGCAGTATGGTATTGTACAGGGCATGCCCCAGGGTGTTGCCCATTATGGTCATCGTCAAATAGATTCTATAGAGTGGGGACCATGTCTTTCATATGATTATGCCATTCAGGAGTTCCAGGGTTTGTAGCCTTTAGTCTAGGAGATTTGTCCTAATATTATTGAGGCACCTATTACAACATATTATGCAGACTATTTGGCTCTACATCCCTTTCCACTGATTACTGTTCCTGATCTGGAGGATCCTCACCAAAAATTGAAGTTTCTCATTTTTCTCTAGAAATAGCACAAATGGAGCTATGGAGCCCAAGATATGTTCGATCAAACCTTGGTCAACCTAGGACCCAGGTCAGAGAAAAAAAAGGGTAAAAAATTGACATCATCAAACCTGGTCAAAGTTGGCATCATCGCCAAGAGCTCACTGAGAGCTTTCTGATGACATTTGTTTCGTGTGAATCAAAGTCCGTTTGCATCGGCTACAACCAATCAAAGTTCGCAGATAAGGTTGAGGTCTTTGACCGTACAGACGCTGACGTCAGCATGCTAACTTGTCATTATGTGCGATATAGACAGTGACATGGACCGCTTAGACTCTAACATGTGGCATCTGTGTCAGCTTGTACAGACCAATCATTGCATGACACGTGGCATCCATACGCTATGTCAACAACCAGTCATCAGCCACGTTGGTGACATCATTAGTAGACACATCAGCAACATTGTCAACAAACACATTGACACTGTTAGCCAATGAAAACTTGACACATGGCACCTTCCCAGTACGACACATGGCTCCGTCGGCTCCCTCCTCCATCGGTCGGTTGACATTGTGTTTGTTAATAAAAGTTCAACTGCTCGCATCAAGCTCCAACTGACGACCTCATGGAAACCAGGCGAGCCATTCACCATTGTGCCATCAACATATGCACTAACTATATAGTGATAACGGTTTGTTTTGTTAAAGAAGTAAATAAAGGTTGGTTTTAAAAACGACCGGTGGGGGTCGAACCAGTGACCCCCAACCGACCAAAATTTATAGTGGTTGTTGAACCACCGAACCATTTTAAGCATATTGTTGGTATCGGTTTCTTTTGATGAGTGTTGGAAACTGTATTCCCCTTAATTTCCCAAATATCCCTATATTTTGAAAAAAAAAAAAAAACTTAACTACTAAATCAAAATAAACCTCAAACAATAGAAGCTCGGAAATTTAAAAAAATTAAAGGGCCCAAATAAAATTGAGGAGGATTTTCAAGTAGTTTTACTATGTAAGGGGGATTTTTATGTAAAATGGGAGATGGGAAAATATTATAAAATCATTTGGTTGAAAACCAAATTGAGTAATTTTTTTGTATAAAAAGGGGGGGTTTAGAGGCTTAAGGACATTCATTTAGGTGTTGAAGACTTAAGAGAATTTTGGAGAGACGAATTGTTGATCCTGTACATCGGGAGAATGTTGGAATTTTTTCATGCTTGAAGGAAAAAGCTTGTAAACAAATGTAATGCCGAATTTTTGTATATTTTAATCGGATCATTCTACTCTTTAAAGAGGGGCCCGGAGACGTAGTCGTTCTTACGATGAACTTCGTTATCAAGTTGTTTGTATTCTCTCTTTCTTGTCTCTCATTCTGAATTTCATCTTTTCATTATTTCATTAATTCATTTATGTTGTGTGTTAATTTCATTTTTGTAAGTTGGAATTGAAACCGTAATTGTAATGCATTCTTGAAGCAAACATCTTAGATCCGCTAATCAGACCAAATTGGTATCAGAGTTGTGTTTTGACTAGTATTGTAGATTTGAATGCTTACACGCTCGAAGCTTCAACAAGGCGAAGGAAAACTTGAAGAATATAATCCTGAGATTGGAAGATAAAGAGCTCATTCATGAACACAGATGGCAGATCCAAATGATGGAAAAAGTTCAGAGCTTGATGAGAAGGGTTTTCAGAAGGATTTTCTCAACATGAAGGCCATGGTCGAAGTCTTATTCCAGGAGAGGCAAGAAATGATGCAGAGACATGAAGCTCGTGTAGGAAAAGGAAAGAAATCAGGAGATGATCATGAGCCTCTGAAGACACCTCCCTCTTCTCCTTCTCCTCCTTATTCTTTGTGTGCATAAGCCCTGAATTAAATTAGATGTAAAATTTGACTTACCAAAGTATTGTGGTGAATTAAATGTTGAAAAACTAGATGACTGGATTCAGCAGGTTGAAGTCTATTGTAGAGTCCAAAACCTCTTAGATGATGCTGATAGGATCTAGCTTGCTACTCTTTGGTTAGGGGGTACAACTCTAACTTGGTGGGAGAGTAGGACTAGGGCAGAAGTTTCCCAACATGGTAAAGTCAACTTGTCCTGGACAAAATTTGTAAGTGCTCTTAAAAATCAATTCTATCCCTTAGGCTACATGCAATAGTTAATGATGAATTGGAAAATGTTTAGGGAAGGGAAAGGTCAGTCTGTTCAGGAGTACACTCATGAATTTTGTAAAAGGGCTATTGCATTAGATGTTCCTTTGTACACCCAGGATACTTTGTTGAAGTACATAGGAGGTCTTCATTCCTACCTTAGACATTCAATTTTGGTTTTCAATCCCAATAACCTAGACGAAGTTTGTGTCCAAGCTACCCACTTAGAGTCTAGAGGTAAGGGATCATTCATTGTTAAGTTTGATAAAAAAACCATCTAAGTCTAAGGGGAAACCTAAGGGTAAAGACCAAGGTAAAGGTAAAGGAAAGAAGACAGCTATGGTGAAGAAAGATGGTGAAAAACCCACATGCTCACACTGTAAGAAAGAGGGGCATGATGAATCGAGGTGATAGAAATTGCATCCGGAGTCAAGGCCGAAAAGATTTGGAGGCAATAAAGGCAAAAAAAATACTACTATTGCTATCATTCAATAGGATCTTGGATCTGATTTCGGAGACGAGACAAAGATCGTTGATGTCGGGATCCAAGGTAAAGGGAAAGGTATAATTCTTTCTTCTAATGCAATTATTTCTAAAGCAAGTATTTCTAATGCAATTACAAGTAATGCAAGTAAATTATCCACTCCTAAAGTTGATAAACAAAAGAATGAATTGTTTCACATTCGTGTGGTAACTAAACACACAAAAATTGATACACTATTTGATTCGGGCTCTCAAGTCAACTTGATTTCTGAAGAGGTTGTTAATAAATTGAATCTAACTACTACTCCTCATCCTAAGCCCTATCCACTTGGATGGGTATGTAATGATGCACAGTTGCAGGTGACAAAATAGTGAAAATTGTGTTTTTCCATCATTGCTAATTTCATTGATGAAGTAGAAGTAGATGTTGTACCTCTGGATATTTGTGGGCTTGTGTTAGGGAGTCCTTATCTGTATGACAGAAAGGAAATATTTTACAGGGGGAGAAAAAGTATCATCTTTTTAAAGATGGGGTAGAATATATTGTGTGTGCACACAAGGTCAAGACTAATCTCACACTAGTTAATGTTGGTCAAATGAAAAGGTTAGTCAACTCCAGTAAGAACTTTGTGTTAATGCTTGTAAAGGCAAAAGAAGAAGATAACTCTGAGGCATTTAAGGGGTGTGACCCAAAACATAAGGTTGACATGGTCAAAATTGTTTTCTCTTACGATGACTTGTTTCAGGAACCAAAGGGGTTGCCACCCAAGAGAGAAATACAGCATGAAATCCAGTTGCAGTAGGATGTGACATTGCCTAACATCGACTTGTATCATTTGTCTGTTATGCAAAATGAGGAAATCAAGAAACAGGTTCAGGAGTTAGTGGAGAAAGGAGTCATTTTTCCTAGTACATTTCCTTGTGGTTCTCCAATTGTGTTGGTTCCAAAGAAAGATGGATCTTGGAGAATGTGCATTGACTACCGTGCCCTAAACAAAATAACGATAAAAAAAAGGTACCCTCTTCCAAAAATTGATGATTTACTTGATCAATTAAAACATGCGATTTACTTCACTAAATTAGATTTGTGAAGTGGTTATCATTAGATTAGAATTACAGAAGATGACATTTGGAAAACTGCTTTCAAGACAAAATAGGGACTTTATGAATGCTTGGTTATGCCCTTTGGGCTTTGTAATGCACCTGCCACATTCATGAGATTCATGAACAGTGTCCTTCATCCTTTCATTGATGATTTTGTCATTGTCTATCTAGATGATATTCTTATATTTAGAAAGTCTCGGGATGATCATGTAAGTCATGTTAAGAAATTTTTTAATGTTTTGAGAAAAGAAAAACTCTATGTAAAGATTTCTAAATGTGAATTTGCAAAGACATATCTAGTGTACTTAGGCTATGTCGTAGGGAATGGTCAATTAAAAGTAGACCATGTGAAGGTCGAAGCTATTGTAAACTGGCCTAAGCCAAGTACTGTCACAAAAGTCAAAATTTTCTTAGGTGCAATCCAATATTGGAGAAATTTCATTGCAAACTTTCCTAAATTGCATCACCATTGCATGCATTGACAAGTACAAAGACAAATTTTCAATGGGGAGGTCCACAGCAGAAGGCCTTCAACAATTTGAAGGAAAAGTTAAGTACTGCACCAGTTCTAGCTTTACCAGATCTACATCAGCCATTTGAGATCGAGATTGATGCAAGCGGGTTTGCCATGGGAGTTGTTCTCACGCAAGGAGGTAAACCAATTTGCTACCACTCTGAAACCTTTTTCAGGAGCAATAAGTAACTATCCTACTTATGATAAGGAACTTTATACTTTAGTTCAGAGTGTTAAAAAATGGAAAAATTACATAATGGGGAAACAAACTATAATCCACATTGATCACCAACCACTACAATACTTGCACTCACAGTCTAAACTGCATCAAAGTAGGCATTTTAGATGGATGGGATTTTTACAACAATTTCACTTGGTAATTAAGTATAAGAAAGGTACCCATAACAAAGTAGCAGATATTATTTCTAGGCCTTCTGTTAAGAACTCATTGATTATCCTTAAAGGTAGTTCCATGGTGCATGAAATCTTTCAGGAACAATATGTTAATGATGAAAACTTTAATGATATTTGTTCAGCTTTAATTGTAGGCAAACAGATAGAAGAGAAATATTACTATGTGCAGGATAAATTGTTGTATCACTTGGGAAAGTTATGCATTCCAAATGATGAACAAGCGCAGGTAATCAGAGAAGCTCATACCTCATTAATTGTAGGACATTTTGGGGTAAGCAAAACAATGACTCAATTGTAGAAATATTGTTATTGGCCTCATATGCAAGAAACTGTATCTAAGTATATTAGAGGTTGTGTCATGTGTGCAACAAGTAAACCTAGCAATAAGAAAATGGGGTTGTACACACCTCTACCTGTACCATCCCATCCATGGGAAAGTGTATCAATGGATTTTTTCGAGGGGTTACCTATGTCTAGGAAGGGACATGATTATCTATATGTAGTAGTTGATCGGTTCAACAAAATGTGTATCTTAATGCCTTGTAAAAAATAGATCACTGTTGAACTGAAAGCTCAAATGTACTTTCAATTTGTATGGGTTCACTTTGGGTTACATACTTCTATTGTATAGGATCAAGATTCTTGATTCCTAGGGGAATTTTGGTCAGCTTTGTGGGGACTCATGGACACCAGACTGAACAAAAGTACAACCTTCCATCTGCAAACTGACGGATAGATAGAGGTAGTAAATAGGACAGTTGTGCATCTGCTTAGAGGTTACTATAGAAAACACCCCAAGTTGTGGGATGAGAGCCTTCATTATGTGCAATATGCTTACAACCATGCAGCACACTCTTCTACAAAAAGGTCTCCTTGTGAGACTTGCTTCGGTTATGTTCCAAAAACACTGATGGACTTTTCCTTTGGAAAATACGATGTTCAAGATGGATGCCATGACTCAGAGAAGGCTTTAAAGTTCATCCAAAAATTCCAAGCCATCCATCAGGTAGTAGAAGCATACTTGGAAAAGAGCCAAGCCAAATACAAGGCTCAACATGATAAACATCGCACCGATCATCATTTTCAAGTCGATGACCATGTTTGGTTACATATCAGCAAGGAAAGAATGCAGGGCAAAGGAAAGAAGCTCAAGCCAGTTCAGTATGGTCCCTTTGAGATCTTGGAAAAGATTGGAACCAATGCCTTTCACTTCAATCTTCCTCCATACATGCACATCTATTCAGTTTTCAATGTTGAGAATCTGAAATTGTACCAACCTCCAATGATACTGGATGAAGATACAAATATTCAAGTTCCATCAGTTGATGATCTTTCACCGGAGTACATGTCAAAGTTTCCAGAGGATGTCATCCTAGATAGGAAAACTAGGACTTCACGAAGAGGAGCAGTTGAGTACCTCAGAGTGGGACTGAAGTAGATGAATCCAAGCAAGGAAAAATGGATGGAGATTGGTAAAGTGAGGGAACTTTACCCTCACTTACTTTCTAAGTAACCAACTTTCAGAGGTCCAAAAGCTCTCCAGTGGGGAGGACTAATCTAGAGGATCTTCACCAAAAATTGAAGTTTCTCATTTTTCTCCAGAAATAGCATCATCAGGAAGAGGCCAAAATTTTGACTCCAATGCAACTCGAATGGATTCAAATGGAGCTATGGAGCCCAAGATATGCTCGGTCAAACCTTGATTAACCTAGGACCCAAGTCAGAGAAAAAAAAAGGTCAAAAATTGACATCATCAAAACTAGTCAAAGTTGGCATCATCGCGAAGAGCTCGTCGAGAGCTTTCTGACGACATTCATTTCACGTGAATCGGAGTCTATTTGCACCAGCTACAGCTAGTCAAAGTTTGTAGATAAGGTTGACCTTTGACTGTACGGACGTTGATGTCAGCATGCTAGCTTGTCAGTCTGTATGGTATGGATAGTGACATGGACTGCCAGACTCTAACATGTGACATTTGTGTCAGCTTATACAGACCAATCATTGGATGACATGTGGCATCCATACGCCACGTCAGCAACCCAGTCATCAGCCACGTCGGTAGCATTGTCAGCAGACACGTCAGCACTTTCAGCCAATGAAAACTTGACACGTGGAACCCTCCCAATGTGACATGTGGCTCCGTCGGCTCCCTCCTCCATCGGTCGGTTGGCACTGTGTTTGTTAATAAAATTTCAACTTCTTGCATTGGGCTCGAACCAACGACCTCATGGAAACTGGGCGAGCCATTCACCGTTGCACCACTGACATATGCACTAATTATATAGTGATAATGATTTTTTTTGTTAAAGAAGTAACTAAAGGTTGGTTTTTAAAATGACCAACGGGGGTCGAACTGGTGACCCCCGACCGACCAAAAGTTATAGTGGTCATTGAACCACCAAACCATTTTAAGCATATTGTTGGTATCAGTTTCTTTTGATGAGAGTTTTTGTATCCCCCTTAATTTCCCAAATATCCCTATATTTTGAAAAAAAAAAAACTTGACTAAAATCAAAATACCTCCTTAAAGCTAGAAGCTCGGAAATAAGGAAAATTAAAGGGCTCAAATAAAATTGAGGAGGATTTTCAAGTAGTTTTACTATGTAAAGGGGATTTTTATGTAAAAATGGGAGATGGGAAAATATTGTAAAATCATTTGATTGAAAACCAAATTGAGTAAAAATTTTATATAAAAAGGGGGGGTTTAGAGGCTTAAGGACATTCATTCAGGTGTTGAAGACTAAAGAGAATTTTGGAGAGATGAATTGTTGATCCTGTACGTCAGGAGAATATTGGAATTCCGTCATGCTTGATGGAAAAATCTTGTAAATAGATGTAATGCCAAATTTTTGAAGATTTTAATCAGATCGATCTACTCTTTGGAGAGGTGCCTAGAGACATAATTGTTCTTATGATGAACTCCGTTATCAAGCTATTTGCATTCTCTCTCTCTTGTCTCTCATTCTGAATTTCATCTTTTCATTATTTCATTAATTCAATTATGTTGTGTGTTAATTTCATTTTTGTAAGTTGGAATTGAAACTGTAATTGTAATGCATTCTTGAAGAAAACGTCTTAGATCCGTTAATCAAATCAGTTCCTGATGAGCTAGTGCCATTACCTAGTAAGGAGGATGTTGTGGTTGCACACGGTTTCCGATGAAGGAGAGAGGAGGGTGGTGAGGAGGAGCAGGATGTGGAGGGAGAGGAGGATGTGGGGAGCAGTGATGAGGATGATAGTAGTGATAATGAGGATGTGTACAAAGGTGGTGGAGATGGGGGTGGAGATGATGGAGGATACGGTGGTGGAGGAGGTGGAGGACCAGGTGGTGCCAGTGGGTCAGGTGGAGCTAGTGGATCAGTTCCATTTTTGGATGTCAAAGAGATCATGGTGCCTTGTAAGAGGCGATCACTAGTAGCTCCTACAGAGCAGCATGTGCAGATTGGTGTACCTTCCTAGCAGTAGCAGATGTAGATTACGAGCCTACAGGTGCAGGTGTAGACCTTACAGGGGTAGTTGATATAGGCTCAGGGTTTATTCATTCAAACACAGACGCAGATGCAGATGCAGGGCCAGGCCCACGCACAGACACTAGCTCAGGTATAGGTACATTTGGCAGCTACCCAGACACAGATTTCCTCGTTGACAGCCAAGAGAGATGAAACTAGACAAGTTACAAAGTAGACACAAATTACAACTAAGAGATTACAGAGATTAGCTAATTGTACATCTGTGGCCGATTATGTGAGAGAGGTTCTCCATGTGGGTAGAGAGGTAGAGTATTATAGAGGCAAATACCATGATGTTGTTCCTTCTGAGCAGAGAGTTAGTTATGCCCAGTCTCGATCAGGAAAGACTCGTTCCATGACTGTTAGTGTGGGTGTGACACAGCCTCCTCGGAGAGTTCCTAGAGATCCTGGTACATCTGGTGGTGGAGGGACTAGTCCCGAGATGCCTACACCATCTAGAGTTAGCACCACATAGCTCTATGAGTTGTTTCCATGATATACTTTGAGACATAATGTATCTTCAGGTGTTTTGATTCACAGCCATTTTGACGTTGTATCTCTTTACATTTCAAACATCATTGTATACTTGACATTATGATTTTTGAGCTTTATATGATATGCGGTGATTTATATGTTTTTATATGGTTCTATGATGGATGCATTTTAATTATCTATTTCTATATGCCATGTGATGATTTACGTTATGATGTTATGGATGCATTTAATGATCATTATGATATGCTAAGATTTATATAGATGTTTTATGTGATAATTCCTATAATGATGATGTATGGATGCATGATGATAGTTGTATGATAATGGATTTATGTAAATGATATGAAAATGCATCTATATATATGATTTTTTTTTATATGATTTTAAATGATAAATGACATAATAATGAATATGATGTACTCTATTTTTTTTATTTTTCTAATGCAAATTAATGATGCATTGAATGTATGAATGAATTATCAATATAATAGTACTTTGAATGTATTATATATGATATGATGAATGGGTGAATGAAAATGCAACTACATACAGATTTTTTTTTGATAGTTTTTTCTCTTGCAATTGGATGATGTGATGCACAAATGAAGAAATGACATGATTAATGCAAATTTTATGATCAAATGTTTGATTGATGGAATGATATAAAAAAAAAATCTATTTTATGCAATGGAAATGATAATACAGCTACATGATAATGATGATGTGTTTGTTAATGTCAAGTATACTCAATCCATTTATTAGAAAAAATAACATCATTTTTGAATCCTTTACCATCTTTTGTAACCAATACTTTGCAGATGTAAGACTAATATGAATGCAATCTAATTTTATCATGCAAATCTATATGAAAACATTGGCACCTTAACAATCCATTTATTTTGCTTTGTATCATCATGGGGCTTTTTAAAATGTTGAAAGTGAGTACAAGCATCGATGGTATAATTTAGACCATGATGACCTGAGTACTACTTTCATGATTTTTGATATTGCAAGTGAACACAAGCATCTAGGTATAATTAAACCGAGATGACCTGAGCACTTCTTGCATAAACAGACAAGAATCAATCATTTTATTATGTGAATTGGAATGTCATCAGTGATACTTTGTAGAGTACGTCTCACGACAATTCATACAATAAATAATTAATTCACAAACAACAGACAAATAAAATATCATTCTTCTTCCTAGCTTCTCTAGTTCAATACATCATCGAGTTGCTCCAAAGAAATGATAACAAAGATCAAAGTACAACAACTCAACCTCTGCTTAAAGTATTTCAATCATTATTCAAATTAGATCATCCATTTTGAGTTGTTATGATTGCTTTGATTTCAACTATCTTGATCCAATCAACAGAAAGATGATGGCAAAAGTGAATGACCAAATCATGCATCTAATAGATGGAAAAGCTAGTTAAAATCACAAGTAGCACCTGTTTCCAGGTTTTCACTACTTGTTTTTATTGCACTTTTTTAGACTATGATTTTTTTTTTCTTTTTCTCCTTTTCTGATTTTTTTGTATTTTCTCTTTTTCTAATTTTTTTTTTTTGTATTTTTTGTCACCAAGATGCCTGTTTTCCAGGTTTTCATCAAGGCGACCATCTCAACCGTGCACTAGATGATTTCAGGTATAGAATTTCCTAAGATGGATATTGTTGATAGGTTCATCGAACAGATCCCATTCAAGTGTAGATAGCCGATAGGCTCTAGATCCATAGACTAATATAATTACAAAGGGACCTAGCCAGTTAGGTTCAAACTTCGCTTTCTTTTCTCTGTCCTGTTGATTTCTAGGGTTTTCCTTTAGGACCAATTCACCAACCTGAAAGAATAGGTTTTACCCTATGATTGTAGATTATGTACATCCTCTATTGATATGCCATCAAATGGTTCACAACTTGTTCATGACGTTCATCCAACAGTTCCAACTCTTGAAGTTTAGACACTCTATAATCCTCATCTGGAACAATTCCTTTTAGTGACACATAGAGTGATGGAATCGCAAACTCAATGGGTAGTACGAACTTTGATCCATATACCAAGGCATATGGTGTTACTCTTGTAGGTGTTCTAATGCTTGTTCAATATTCCCAGAGAGCAGGGTTCAATTGAATGTGTCAATCATGTCCAACATGGTTGATAGTATTCTTCAAGATTTTCAAAATAGTTTTGTTTGAGGCCTCTACCTGGCCATTTCCTTGAGGATAGTATGGTGTCGAAAAACTATTTTGGATATGAAACTTCTCACACAGTTCCTGCACATCTTGATTCTTAAATGGTCTACCATTGTCTGTTACAATGGACTGAGGAATTCCATACCTACAAATGAGGTAGTTTAGTATGAAAGAAGAGATCTTTTTTCCAATGATTGTTGTTAAGGGAATCACTTCTATCCATTTTGTAAATTATTTCATTGTTGTGATTATAAATTTGTGTCCATTGGATGAAGATGGATTAATCTTTCCTACCAGGTCCAGTCCCCACTGACAAAAAGGCCATGTTGATGTGAACGGGTGCAATTCTTGTGCTGACGCATGGATTAAGTTACCATGGATTTGACATTTTTGGTACTTCTTAACAAACTGAAAGGACTCCTCCATGTTCGGCCAGTAATACCCCAAACGAAGGAGTTTCTTTGCTAGGGTTAGTCTGCTTGAATGAGTTCCAAAAATACCTTCATGAACCTCATGTAAAGTTATCTTAGACTCGTTTTGTTCTAGACACCAAAGAAGAGTACCATCTAGACCGCAATGGTAAAGTATGTCAGCAATTAATGTATATCGTGCGGTTTGGCGAATGAAATTGCGTTTTTGGTTTTGGGAAAGATCGGGAGGAAAGATATTTTCTTTTAGGTAAGCATAGGTCTTTCCATAGATTGAGGATTCAATGCCAACTAAATGGCATATGGTCTAAGATTCTAGATTATCATAAGCAGGATTAGACACTTGCTCCACCATAAACTCATAACAACCTCATTTTTTTCGCAACTGCAAGAGAGAAGAAATTGTCACCATAGCATCTATAGCTTCGTTTTCTGCCCTTGGAATCTGTTCAAACTTGATAACCACAAAGTACTTTTTAAGATCATCTATCATCTTTTTATATGGCATCAAATTTTCATCCTTTGTCTAATATTCATCATTTACCTGATAGATGACTAGTTGTGAATCTCCATATACTTGTAGTTCTAGGATTTTCCATTCTATTGCCACTTTGATGCCAATAATTAACGCCTCATACTTAGCTACATTATTTGTACATGGAAACATGAGTCTATAGGATCTTGGGATGGTATGTCCTTGAGGTGTGACAAACAAAATGCCTGCACCAGACCCACATTGTGTGTATGACCCATCAAAATAAAGCCTCCATTGTTGTGTTGTCACAGTAAGAATGTTTGCATCAGGAAACTCAATGTTCATTGGATGATCATCAGATAATGAAGCTTCAGCTAATTGATCAGAAATAACTTGACCTTTGATGGCTCTCCTATCCACATACTGAATATCAAATTCACTCAAGATCGTGACCCATTTTGGCTAGTCTCCCTGTTAGAGCAGCCTTGTTGAGTAAATATTTTAAGGGATCAATCTTTACTATGAGTTTGACTTTGTGGGTCAACATGTAGTGCCACAACTATTGGGTAGAAAATACCACCACCAAACAAGCTTTCTCGATGAAGGTGTAATTTTTTTCATAGCCATTCAGAGTCATACTGATATAATAGAGAGCTTGTTCCCTTCCCTCAGGATCTTCATGTGCTAATAGAGCCCTAAAGAAACAATGTTTGTCATTGCAATGTATAATAACAATGGTCTCTCTTCTATGGGTGGCATCAATATGGTAGGTGACATCGATATTGCTTTTATTTGATTGAAATTTGTATCACATCCCTCATTCCATTTGAAAGAGACATTATTATGTAGCTTAATGATTGAAGGGATGACTTTATCCGCCAATTGGGAGATAAAACTCCCGATTGATCAGAGCCTACCTTGTAGAGATCTTTAGTTGACCGATATTCCTTTGGTGGGCGGAATTTTCATTATTGCTTGACCTTAGCAGGATCCACTTCAATACCCGCTGCTTCACACCATGTATCCCAGAGTTTTGCCTATGTAACCCCAAACACACATTCTTAGATTTAATCTAACATTGAATTTCTTAGTCTTGTAAAATATTTCTCCTAGAATTTCCGCATTTCCTTCTCTATATATGATTTTTGCTAATATATCATCAACATAATCTTCCATAAAAGTATGCATCATGTCATGGAATATAGTGGTCATTGCACATTGATATGTTGCACCTGCATTTTTCAACCCAAAAGGCATGACGTTCCAACAGAATGTGCCCCATGGACATGTGAATGTTGTCTTTTCCTGATCTTTGGGTGCTATCTTGATTTGCTTATACCCTAAGAAGCCATCCATTAGTGACAACATGGCATGTCCTATAGTTAAGTCCACAATAATGTCAATGTTTGGTAAAGGAAAATCATCCTTTGGACATGCCTTATTTAGATCTCTGAAATCTGTGCATATTCTGATACTATTATCTGGTTTAGATAAAGGTACAATAGTTTAAATCCACTTAACATAATCGATAGACCTGATGAATCCTGCATCTTACAACTTTTTCATATCAACCTTTACCATCTAGGTGATATGCGGATGCATTTTCCTTAGTTTTTGTTTCATCGGTTTTATCCTAGATGGTAGAGATAAATGATGCATTAGAAGATCTAGATCTAAACTTGGCATATCAAAGTACGACCAAGCAAATTTAATGCTTTTTCCTCAAAGAACTTGAATCTGGCTTTTCTTGTTCACTCATTGACACTTCGATGTAAAGTTTTTCCTTTTCTCCATGCCAATATTGATAGACGTATGTAGGTTCCACCAAAACTGTGATCTTTCATGATAATGTTCTGGAAGGGTGTAAAATATTCCATCCTTTGGTGCCTCAGAGAGGTTTTCACCATCACATATGTTTTTTATTTTTACTTTTTCAAGATCTAATGCCGCCATTGAATGGTTTTCACCATTAGATCCATTATTCCTGTTTTCAATTTTGCAACTAAAATATTTGAAACCCTCCTGACCTGGAGCCCCATTATGATATTTATGATTAGCACTTGTGTCAGGTTTGTCACAAAAAAGGAAATTTATGATAGCATCATCATTCGCAAAGACAAGGATATTGGTTCCTAGTCGATAAGTTCAGGATGCAGTAATGGTAAAAAGTCATCGGATTGGTTAAGGTCAATGAAAGTAAAGGTTCTAATAGCAATGTTGTCAAAATTTTCATTGGTAATGTCAAGTTCTATGATAGAACTCTCTTCCAATTCATTTATCTCACTCGATATTTGTCCATCCTCACTTGAGTCATCGATATTTTGTAATCCAAATATAAGGGGTCCAGTCCCTGAGTTTTGTCCCTCCTCACATTTGGGTCATATTCTTTGATGACATCAATTTGTATGTCCTTGCATGATGTATCTAATACAGAATCTCACTCATACTCATTAGAATATGTCTCAAAACTATCTCGCATTTGAAGAATTCTTTCTACAACTCTATGAGTGTTTTCTTCTTTTGTTTCCCCTGTATAACCCAGTCTTTTTTTGTCTTTTGGTTGAAGTGTGAAAGGTTGGATGGGTTCTATAATGACTTCTTTTCTTTTACCAATAGGTCCTTGTCCTTCATACCCCATTTTATCTAATATTTTTTTTCCCTTTCCATATTGATATGTCTTTATGCTAATAGTTGCCTATGTATATGCTTCCTCATCTTTGTAGAGCCAATTGAGAATGATCTTATCTTCAGATTCTTCTTCTAGAGTTCCTTCCTTTACAAATCTATCATCTAGAAATATGGTAGATGTTGATGATTATTTTGTTGATGATGATGGTTGTCCATATGTCCTTGGAGATGGAAGCAATTGTGAAAAACATAAATATTGCTCAATGGAATACTCTTGTATGCCTTTGTATTTTAACTGGATCTTGTCTTTGAATTACTGTGATAGAGAATCCAGTTGAGCTTCATTGTTTGATGGAGTGGAGTCAACAACACTTGTTTCTTTTGACTGGTCCTTTTTATGAACCCATTTAGATACAAAATTTAATTTCCTTTCACTGTTGGATGAACTAGAAGTGTTTTATTCCTTATTATGGGGCATCAAAGTGTCTTGAGTTGTTTTAAGAGTGTTACAAGTTTGAGGATTATTGTAATCAATTGAAATAGCGACTTCTTGTCCATTGACCTAAAAATTTAAACACTGATGATAAGTTGATGGTACTACTTGAATTTCATGAATCCAGGGACGTCCCAAGAGTATGTTATAAGTGAGATCTTTGTCTAATACTTGGAAAACAATATTCTTTACAATTGGTCCCACTTGAATAGGCAACACAATCAACCCCTTGGAGGATATCTCTTCTTCATCATAGATTTTTATTGTGATCTTCCTTTTGGAATCAATAGCATTATCAGAATAACCTAGTGCATGGATCAATTTTAAAGTGCAAATGTTTAAACCAACTCCACCATCTATTAAGACATGTTTTACTTGGTGTTTGTAGATTAAGACTTCAATATGAAGAGATGAATTTTGTGGATGAGTAAGTGCACATCATCTTGTTCTAAAAATGATAGACAGTGAGGTGTGGTTAAGTGTCCCACCATAGTTTGGAATTGACAAAAATCCAGATTATTGGGTACTATTGTGGCCACAAGAGCTTGTTCCAAAACCTCCTTATGAGATGGTGAGATTTTAAGGAGTTCCAAAATTTATATTTGTGTTGGTATTTAATGTAGTTGATCGACGATGTTGTATTGATTTGAAGGAACAAAAATGGTTTTAGATGAAAATCCTTTCAATATTACCTTGGATTGCCCCCTTGTTGTCATGTTGATTGGTTGATATTCTTGATTTTCCCTGATTTTTATGACATTGATTTGATTTTTGGGTGTTTCCATGTTTGGGACCAAATCTATGGGTATGATGTCATTGGTTTCCATGTTATTAGTTTGATTATTAGCCACATCATTATTCTCAACTGTAGAGATACAATGAATAGTATTGTCATAAATGTAGTTTACAATTTTACCTTTACCATTTGTAGAAGAAGATTCTCCCTTTTCATAATTTGGTAAAGGATTTTTAAATTCACCATGATCATTGTTTATTTGAGGTCCTACAAATACTTTCTTGTTGTAAATCAAATCATGTACTATATGTTTCAACTGCATACAATCATTTGTTTTATGTCCTTTGTTTTTATGAAAGTTACAATAGTCAAAATCATTCCACCAAGATGGTTTTACTTTTGGTTCCGAATTTCTTGCTTCATGTAAGGTGATAAGTTCATTTGCAATAAGTTCTCTCATTGTTTATTCTAGCGTTTGTCCCAATGGTGTGAATCTTTGTTGATTTGATGGTCTTGGATATGATTGTGGTTCAAATTCTCCATTGTTTGGGTTGTTGTTTTGACTAGAATTCTGATTGATGTGTTGGTCATTATGTTGATTGGTCTTTGTAGTAGTTTTCATCAAATTAAATACTGGTTTCACATTTTGTGTCATTTGTAGCATCATTTTTTCCAGTATTTCTATTATTTTTCCAAAACTTAGGTTTATCATTGTTGCCATAGTGATTTGAGGAATTTGTATTGTTTGATCCTTCATTGTAATGTTTTATCACTCCTCTTTTGAATAAGTCTTCTTCGATCTTGAGCCCATTTTCAATCACTTTCCCAAATGTAGGTGTACATTGTAGTTCAATCCTATAGCTCATGCCATTAGTTAAGTTGTCAATGAATAGTTCCATCTTTTCTTCTTCAGGTATAGAATGAGGATATCTAGCAAACAACCTTCACCATCATTGTAGAAATGAGATGGATGTTTCACCTTTCTTTTGTTTCATGTTGTAAAGGTCTTTTATTGTTACCTCATGTTGAATATTGAAGGAAAATTGTGAGATAAACATGTTGACTAGTTCTTCAAAAGATCAAATTCCTAGTTGTATTTTAGAGAACCATTCCATGCATTGACCTCCAAAACTCCTTGGAAATAACCTCATTAGATAAGTGTCCTCTTGTGAAATTTCTAAACTCATGGTTTTGAATTCCCTCACATGGTCAATTGGATATGTTTTACCATTGTACTTGTCATATTTTGGGAATACACAATGTCTAGGAAATGGTATCATGTCCATACTTGGATCAAAGGGATAAGGACAAATGTCTTGTAATGAATACCTTTTTGTGGTTACTTTTTGCATAACTTGAAGTTGTTGTTGCAAGTTTTTCATTTGATGTGTTAGTGCTACCACTTTATTTGTGTTTTGTGGTTTAGTTTTAGTTCTCATAGGTGCTTCTTTTAATCAATTCATATCAAAATATTTTGTAAGTTTTGCACCTAGTTTAGCTAGCATCAAAAGGTATTTTTCCATATATTTTTCTAAGGATTTTTCCATAAATTTATAAAAAAATTGGGATCTTTTTGTGTTGTTTGGATGTCCTCATGGGTGATTTCATTTGTGTCATTTTGGTGGAATCTGTGAAATGGATTTTCTTTAGCCATTGTGTTTGGTGTTTCAATTTCCTTTTCTCTAAGTTTTTGTCTTTGTAACCTCATAAAAATTGGCATACAAGTGTTTTTTTTTTCTCTCTAAACTTTGGTCTTTTTGGATGAGTGTCAAGGATTTTAACTAAGTCAAATAGAATGATAGATTCTATTGATGAGACTATGTTAAAAATCTGATTATTATCTTTCGTTTCGTGATTGTAGGATGAAAAAATCTTGATAATGAAACTTAACATAATAACCAAGATTTGTGTTTGATAATTGGACACTTTATAGTTGCAAGATCTAGGTTTAACTTGAAAGAGTTTTGAATTGTAAGATCCTATTTGTTTCAAGTTTAGGACACTGTCTAGACTGTTAGAATGTTTATGTTCTAATGAAAATCTAAGTTCTGATGTCAATATTCTAATAGGGGTTTCCAATAGCTCATTGTTTTCTTGTTCTATGGATGCGCTATTATAGAGGGAAGATGTGCTAAAACATACTATGGATGTAGTAAAAGATATGGTGAATGCGCTGTCAGATAGGATATATGCACTAAAATAGACTGTGGATGCACCAAGATACTGGTAATTTCTAACACTAGGAAGTTTTGGTGATAGACTGTAGATGCATTGTAAGACTAGTCAAATGCGCCGAAACAGTGGTTAAATGCACTATTTGGACTGCATATGCACCAAAATACTGAGTGTATGTGCTATTTTGAGACTATTCACAATATTGTCTGGTTTTTCTCAGTAAAAGGATTGATTTCTGGGTGTAATTTCCTAAATTATGGATATTTGGATAGGGTATTTTCTGGTAAATCTTTGATTTTTTATGATAAGCCTAATGTTTCCAAGTTTTTCCTCTATTGTAAGAATTGATTTGGGTTGTTGGAATATTCTATTGCTATTTATGGGATGAAAGAATGATGAATGGGTTGACTATGATTATGGTTTTTTGAAAGAGCTCTTCATTGGAAATAAGCTTGTGAATATAAAGGCTCTAAAGAAAAACAATCGGTATATCCTCTAGCAAAGTTGTGATACCTATGGATGAAAGTTCAATGTTCAAGTAACATTTTCCTACTTTGATATAAGAAGCGTCTCCTTTCCAAAAAAAAATTGTAGCTAAGTTTCTTCTTTGGTTTCTTGACTCTTTTGGCAAGGGATTTCTTGACAAATGTTGTTGATATCCAATCCCTAATCATAAATTTCACAGGTTGATTTGTCAAACTCTTTGTATTTTTCTGGATGATCTTTATCTAATTAATGCTTTTGAAAACACAATAAGCAATTGTAAAACAATTGTTTTTAAGTCCTAGAATCTAAACAATAAGTGTATGTTCAAGAATCAAACATGATCCTCCTTGATTTCCAGTTTTTGACAAAGAATCAATTCAAACAGACTCACTCTTAAGGTCAAAAGGTCATCATAATACTCAACAGACCACATCTTAAAATTGCATTGACTCACATAGTCATGTCACCTCCTAGAGGGTTGTTTTTGTCTTTTCTAGGCGCGTACTCAAAGTTAGATTTATCGATCCCTTGAGAAAACGGTCCTTGGAAATTATATGGTGAGTGTCTTGGGGGAAAATTCTTCCATCCCCTTGCATCGTGAGTATTACAATGTTCAGAAACTGATAAGTTGGATTCTACACTAAGGTTTGTAGATAGGGTATCCGTTCGGAGTGGAAAATGATAAACTCCCTCAAGAGACCTCCCAATCTTTAGAACAAATATTTTTGGGATGGTTATCTTGCACACTTCTAGTAAATGTGGGTTTTCCCAGATTTACTTTTATTTTATAATGGGTTGGAAAACCTGGCTTTGGTTGTTCCCACTCAAGTCATTCCCATAGGGTGAGTACTTTTTCCCACTACGATAGGCCTTCTAAAGGATTTAACAAAGCATAAAGTGCATGAAATTAAAAGATGAGTCTGGAATTTTCCTCACCCAGTTAAGGGGATAGCATATGCCTATCACCGTACAATCGTAGCAGACAAATGTTCAGTTTTTAAAGCCCAAATGACAATTTTCTATTCTATGTGAAGATATTGCTTCACAAAAGATATGATGTTTATTTTAACTGAGATAGAAATTTATGGTGACTACCCTAGGATTGGTGTATTTTAATCCAAAATGAATACCCTAGGATTGGTCTATATTTTAATCGCGGTTGCGTTGGATTCAAACAACAATTTACAAATTTGCTATAACAAAGGTCATATGCACTGTAGAATTTGTCGTATGCACCACAAAATTGATCGTATGTGCTACAACAAAGTGTGTTGGAAGTTCAGTCAAATGCGTTGGAATAGTCTTTAAATGCATTGTAGTTTTTGGTGTATGCGCTGGAATAGTCATCCAATGCACTAAAGTTTCTGGTGGATGCATTGGAAAATCTCTCAACTGCACTAAAAGAAACACGCCAAAGCCCGCATAAACACTTTTTTAAAAAAATGTAAAATATGGGGTTAGAGGCCCCATGGTGGGCACCAAAATGTAAGTGTGGAATAAGTAATGGGTAAAATAACAAAATACACTTCTTAATAAGACATTATATCAAGAGAACCAACAATAATTAATCTAATTAACACAGGAAAACTCTTGAAAGCATCATATTGCTCTCTATCTCCAAAGATTTATTAAGTCACTGGGCTCTCAGATTTTGTAAGCATTGTGACTGTTAAAATTCCAATATAGAGAATGAGATGTTGCTAAATGCAATAATCTAATCTTATATGATGATATCTAAATGATAATGATGAAACTACTATAATCTAAACTGACATGAAATTTGATGAAAGAAGGTATAGTAAACTATGATGCAGCTAAATGAAAATCCATGACATTGATTCTATTCTAAAATGCTTGCTATTTCTATTGCTAAATGATAATACTATTGCTAAGATGCTTGATTTCTCAATTAGTATTCCTACAGAGTAAGTTTGCACAAGATTGGGATCCATTTCCTGTAGAAGAAGGTTGTATTTATAGATTCACGACAACACATTTGTGAAGGGGTAGCACAACAAAGGTCTGGATTTGATCTGAAGGATTCAATGGTGACGGATGAAGAAGCCTGAGTTGATTATGGGGATTGTTCCTCCCTAAACAAAAACTCAACCAGAAGATAGGAAGAATCATTGGAAGAGGATGAAGAGGATTGCCTGCAAATTTGTCTCCAAATTTTCCAATGAAGGTTGAGATGAATTAAATTAGACATTTCATGTCTAATTTGGTAGGTGAATATGATGAGCTGTAGAAATATGCTTTTAATTTGAATATTTTGGATTTATTCAAATTTAGGAAGAAATAACAATTATTAAAATAAACAAATGTTTTTGATATTGTTTATTTAATAAAAGAAGGATTATGATAATTAAATAAAAACTATTCAAATTCTGATTATTTAATTAAGATAGAATAATAGGAAGAATATAGATGTGAACTATATAAATAAATATTTCTATTTATTTAATAGTAGAAGAATTTGATAATAATAATTAAATAAAACAAAGTGAAATTCGTTTATTTAATTAAGATGAAATAAAAGAATAAAGATTGAAGAATTTAGAAGATGAACTATATAAATAAATATTTCTATTTATTTAATAGTAGAAGAATTAAAGGTTAATTAATCAAATAAACCATATTTAATTAATTAGATTATCGAGACCATTTTTAGGTGTATATAGGACTAAGTACCAAAAAGTGGCAAAGACCTCAAAGTGTGCTCATTTTTTTGGAAAGCCACTTCTAAATGATAAAATTGGTTAAGTATAGGATGCAGTGGCAAGATAAATCCCATAACATGCTTTGTTAGGCTTGAAATTTATTGAAGTTTTAAAAAGTGGTGAAGAGCATCAAAGCATACAATTTTGTGCGTGTTAGCCATGGTAAAGAGCCTTAAGGCATGCTCTTTTTGGGTAGGAGTCAAAAAAATTGAAATTTGACTTGGGGAAGGAGTTTTGGTGAAGAACATCAAAACATATTATCTTCTAATTAGAAAAAAAAAAAAGTGACAAGTTAAAGTGGCAAACATTTTTAGAGCACAAGATTTTTCCAAGTGAAACACCCTAAAAAGTATTAAAAAAGTGCACACTTTACATGCTATGGCCACACTTTTAGGCTCACATTTTTCCTTTTGTTTCCATGTTTTCACTCCTATAGTACAAATTTAAAGTGATTGAACCCCTCCAAGGTGTGCTCAAGTAGTCTTATTATGTTTTATCTTTTCAAGGAATTGATGGGCTAGTATAGAGTTTCATATAAAAAAATTACCACTTTCATTATTGCAAGGCACCACTAAGTTTAGATTTTATTTAATTCAAAATATTTGACCTTGGCATATAAAATCATAGGATTTTCATGTTGAGATTTTTAGATTTTTTATGATGTTTGTAATGGTTGTTCTATTCTAGGGTTTTGTTGTCATTAATCCATACTCTAGTAGTCTTTTAGTTTTGAAACTAGATCTTTGAGCCAATATCCCCATACTTAGGTACCTAAGGTTTTCAATGGTTTCATAAGGATTTATAAATTTATAAATACCTAACAAAGCATCTAAATTTGTTGCAATAAACAACTTTGTATTTTGTGACAATTAGATAGTTTTTTCAAGGGCTTTCAATGGTATTTGTATAGTTACTTTTAGTCAAAATATTATTTCCAAATTCCCTCTAGTTTCAAATACTCAAAAAAAATAGATTTTTTTAGGTAGCTAGATTTTGATGGAGATTCTAAAAACATTTTTTTTTAAGATCCCCTTTTTCCCTCTAGTGAGTGTCATAAGATTTTCCAAACTAAAATCCTAATTATCATGAAAATAATAGTCCAAGACCATATCATGCACTTAAAATAGGTTTGAAAAGATTGAAGATATCAAAATTGGTCCTCATGGACCTACGATGAGTGCTCTAACCCTTTAGTGTCCAATTTTAGTCACAAACAATAAATATCAACAAGTTTTTCTACCCAGTTCATTTTTAGTAGGCTTTCCCTTTAATGTGTGCAAATAATTTGTGTGGTTCTTTTCATTTTTTAATAATTCAAAATCATGAATACTAGTGGTTTGTTAAAACACATAGGATTTTAGTCTTATTTCTTCAATTTATGTTTCTCACAATCTAAGGTTTCGAAGAGTTTATTTACAAACTTATATAACAATAGGGTCTTTAGGTGTGATCAACAAAGTTTATTTTTAGTAGTGATAATTTTGAGGTATCACAAGACAATGCATTTCCCTCAATTTGTTATAAGAAGCATATAATTTCAGTCATAACATATAGAATTTTCATTTCCTTCACACTTGATTCAACATAATCTAGGTCGATTGTTACCATTTTGTCAAAGGGGATCCTAGAACATCAATTTATAGATATTCCTTCATTATTAGGACTCAAAATTATATTTTTTTCAAGAAATTAAATGTATTTCTAAATTCTATAATTGGTGAAGGATTGGGTTGCAGGTTCTTGGATTCGACCCTATCGAATTGGCAAGCTAGTGAGCTCACTAGCTTGCCAATTCAGTAGGCTTGACAAGCTAGGGGCAATGTATGTCTCATAGAAATGGGGACTCGCAGTGATGTAGGGGCAATGTATGCCTCATAAAAATGGGGACTCATGGACTCA
>VDFB02168118.1:22814875-22870229 GCA_007258455.2 Sequoia sempervirens
TTGAGTCATCGATATTTTGTGATCCAAATACAAGGGGTCAAGTCCCTGAGTTTTGTCCCTCCTCACATTTGGGTGCATATTCTTTGATGACATCAGTTTGTATGTCCTTGCATGATGTCTCTGATAAAGATCCCACTCATACTCATTAGAATATATCTCAAAACTATCCCGCATTTGAAGAATTCTTTCTGCAACTCTATGAGTGTTTTCTTCTTTTGTTTCCCACAATATAGCAGTCTTGTTTTGTCTTTTTGGTTTGAAGTGTAAGAGGTTGGATGAGTTCTACAATTCCTTCTTTTCTTTTACCAATAGGTCCTTGTCCTTCATACCCCATTTTCTCTAATATTGTTTTTTCCCTTTCCATATTGATCTGTCTTGATGCTGATAGTTGCCGATGTAGATGCTTCCTCATCTTTGTAGAGCCAATTGAGAATGGCCTTATCTTCATATTCTTCTTCTAGAGTACCTGCCTTTACAAATCTATCATCTAGAACTGTGGTAGGTGTTGATTGTTGATGGTTGTCCATATGTCCTTGGAGATGGTAGCAATTATGAAAAACATAAATATTTCTCAATGGAATACTCTCCCAAGCCCTTTTCTTTTAACTGGATCTTGTCTTTGAGTTTTTATGATAAAGAATCAGTTGAGCTTCATTGTTTGATGGAGTGAAGTCAACAACACTTGTTTCTTTTGACTGGTCCTTTTTCTCAACCCATTTAGATATAACATTTAATTTCCTTTCACCTTGGATGAACTAGAAGTGTTTGCTTCCTATTATGGGGCACCAAAGTGTTCTTGAGTTGTTTTAAGTGTGTTACAAGTTTGAGGATTATTGTAATCAGCTGAAATAGTGACTTCTTGTCCATTGACCAGAAAACTTTAAACATTGATGATAAGTTGAAGGTACTGCTTGCATTTCATGAATCCAGGGACGTCCCAAGAGTATGTTATAAGTGAGCTCTTTGTCTAATACTTGGAAAACAATATTCTTCACAATTGGTCCCACTTGAATAGGCAATACAATCAACCCCTTGGAGGATCTCTCTTCTTCATCATAGGATTTTATTGTGATCTTCCTTCTGGCATCAATAGCATTATCAGAATAACCTAGTGCACAAATCAATTTTAAAGTGCAAATGTTTAAACCAACTCCACCATCTATTAAGACACTTTTACTCGGTGTTTTGTGATTAAGACTTCAATATGAAGAGCGACATTGTGGGATGAGTAAGTGACACATCATCTTGTTCTAAAAATGATAGAATGAGGCATGGTTAAGTGTCCCACCATAGCCTAGAATTGACAAACATCCAAATTATTGGGTACTATTGTGGCCACAAGAGCTTGTTCCAAAACCTCCTTATGAGATGGTGAGATTTTAAGGAGTTCCAAAATTGATATTTGTGTTGGTATTTTTTGTTGATTGATGTTGTATTGAATTGAAGGGGTAGCAATGGTTTTAGATGAAACTCCTTTCAATATTACCTTAGATTTCCCCCTTGTTGTTACGTTGACTGGTTGATAATCTTGATTTTCCCTAATTTCTATGACATTGATCTGATTTTCAGATGTATCCATGTTTGGGATCATATTTATGGGTATGATGTCATTGGTCTCCACATTATCAGTTTGATTGTTAGCAACATCATTATTCTCAACTATAGAGATACAATGAATAGTGTTGTCATAAATGTAGTTTACATTTTTACCTTTACCGTTTGTAGAAGAAGATTCTCCCTTTTCATAATTTGGTAAAGGATTTTTAAATGCACCATGATCATTATTTGTTTGAGGTCCTTCTATGAATACTTTCTTGTTGTCAATCAAATCTTGTACTAGATGCTTCAACTGCATACAATCATTTTTTTTATGTCCTTTGTTTTTATGAAAGTTACAATAGTCAACATCATTCCACCAAGATGGTTTTACTTTTGGTTCCCAATTTCTTGCTTCAGGTAAGGTGATAAGTTCATTTGCAATAAGTTCTCTCATTGTTGATTCTAGTGTTTGTCCCAATGGTGTGAATCTTCATCGATTTGATGGTCTTGGATATGATTGTGGTTCAGATTCTCCACTGTTTGGGTTGTTGTTTTGACTAACATTCTAATTGATGTGTTGGTCATTATGTTGATTGGTCTTTGCAGTAGTTGTCATCAAAATAAATGATGGTTTCACATTTTGTGTGTCATTTGTAGCATCATTGTTTCTAGTATTTCTATTCTCTTTCCAAAACTTAGGTTTATCATTGTTGCCATAGTGATTTGAGGAATTTGTATTGTTTGATCCTTCATTGTAATGTTTTATCACAACTCTTTTGACTAAGGCTTCTTCGATCTTGAGCCTATTTTCAATCACTTTCTCAAATGTAGGTGGACATTCTAGTTCAAGCCTATAGCTCATGTCATTAGTTAGGTTGTCAATGAATAGTTCCATCTTTTCTTCTTCAAGTATAGAATGAGGATATCTAGCAAACAACCTTTGCCATCATTGTAGAAATGAAAGGAATGTTTCAAATTTCTTTTGTTTCATGTTGTAAAGGTCTTTTATTGTTACCTCGTGTTGAATATTGAAGGAAAATTGTGAGATAAACATGTTGACTAGTTCTTCAAAAGATCAAATTCCTGGTTGTAGTTTAGAGAACCATTCCATGCATTGACCTCCAAAACTCCTTGGAAATAACCTCATTAGATAAGTGTCCTTTTGTGAAAATTCTAAACTCATGGTTTTGAATTCCCTCACATGGTCAATTGGATCTGTTTTACCGTTGTACTTGTCATATTTTGGGAATACACAATGTCTAGGAAATGGTATCATGTCCACACTTGGATCAAAGGGATAAGGACTAATGCCTTGTAATCAATACCGTTTTGTGGTTCCTTTTTTCATATCTTGAAGTTGTTGTTGAAGTTTTTCATTTGATGTGTTAATGCTACCACTTGATCTGTGTTTTGTGGTTTAGTTTCAGTTCTCACAGGTGCTTCTTTTAATCGATTCATATAGAAATATTTTGGAAGTTTTGCACCTAGTTTAGCTAGCATCATAAGGTATTTTTCCATATCTTTTTCTAAGACTTTTTCCATAAATTTATAAAAATTGGGATCTTGTTGTGTTGTTTAGATGTCCTCTTGGGTGATTTCATTTGTGTCATTTTGGTGGAATCTATGAAAGGTATTTTCTTCAGCCATTGTGTTTGGTGTTTCAATTTCCTTTTCTCTAAGTTTTTGTCTTTGTAGCCTCATAAAAATTGGCATACAAGTGTTTGTTTTTCTCACTAAACTTTGATCTTTTTGGATGAGTGTCAAGGATTTTAACTAAGTCAAATAGAATGATAGATTCTATTGATGAGACTAAGTTAAAAATCTGATTATTGTGTTTCGTTTCGTGATTGTAGGATGAAAAAATCTTGATAATGAAACTTAACGTAATAACCAAGATTTGTGTTTGATAATTGGACACTTTATAGTTGCAAGATCTAGGTTTAACTTGAAAGAGTTTTGACTTGTAAGATCCTATTTGTTTCAAGTTTAAGACACTATCTGGAATGTTAAAATGTTTATGTTCTAATAAAAATCCGAGTTCTAATGTCAATAGTCTGATAGGGGTTTCCAATAGCTTGTTGTTTTCTTGTTCTGTGGATGCGCTATTATAGAGGGTAGATGCGCTAAATCATACTATTGATGCACTAAAAGATATGGTGAATGCATCGTCAAACAAGATATATGCGCTAAAACAGATTGTGGATGCGCCAAGATACTGGTAATTTCTAACACTCGGAATATTTGGTGATAGACTGTAGATGCATTTTAAGATTAGTTAGATGTGTTGAAACATTGGTTAAATGCACTATCTGGACTGTAGATGCACCAAAATACTGAGTGTATGTGCTAAAACAAACTGTGTATGCACTATTTTGAGACTATTCACAATGTTGTTTGGTTTTTCTTAGTAAAAGGATTGATTTCTGGGTGTAATTTCCTGAATTACGAATATTTGGACAGGGTATTTTGTTGGTAAATCCTTTATTTTTGATGATAAGCCTAATGTTTCCAAGTTTTTCCTCTATTGTAAGAATTGATTTGGGTTGTTGGAATATTCTATTGCCAGTTGTGGGATGAAAGAATGATGAATGGGTTGACTATGATTATGCTTTTGTGAAAGAGCTCTTTGTTGGAAATAAGCTTGTGAATATAAAGGCTCTAAAGAAAAATCATCAGTATATCCTCTAGAAAATTCATGATACCTATGGATGAAATTTCGATGTTCAAGCAAGATTTTCCTACTTTGATATAAGAAGCGTCCCCTTTCCAAAAAAAAATTGTAGCTAAGTTGATTCTTTGGTTTCTTGACTCTTTTGGCAAGGGATTTCTTGAATAATGTTGTTGATTTCCAATCCCTAATCATAAATTTCATAAGTTGATCTATCAAACTCTTTGTGTTTTTCTGGATGATCTTTATCTAAATTAATTTTTTTGAAAACATAGTAAGCAATTGTAAAACAGTTGTTTTTAAGTCCTAGAATCTAAACAATAAGTGTATGTTCAAGAATCAAACATGATCCTCCTTGATTTCCACTATTTTTTGACAAAGAATACACTTCAAGCAGACTCACTCTTAAGGTCAAAAAGGTCATCATAATACTCAATAGCCCACATCTGAAAATTGCATCATCTCACACAGTCGTGTCACCTCCTAGAGGGCACCCGTGTTTTTGTCTTTTTCAGGCGCATACTCAAAGTTAGATTTATCGATCCCTTGGGAAAACGGTCCTTGGAAATTATATGGCGAGTGTCTTGGGGGAAAATTCTTCCATCCCCTTGCACCGTGAGTATTACAATGTTCAGAAACTGACAAGTTGGATTCTACACTAAGGTTCGTAGATAGGGTATCTGTTCGGAGCGGAAAATGATAAACTCCCTCAGGAGACCTCCCAATCTTTAGAATAAATATTTTGGGGACGGTTATCTTGTACACTTCCGATAAATGTGGGTTTTCCCAGATTTACTTTTATTTTATAATGGGTTGGAAAACCTGGCTTTGGTTGTTCCCACTCAGGTCGTTCCCGTAGGGTGAGTACTTTTTCCCACCACGATAGGCCTTCTAAAGGATTTAACAAAGCATAAAGTGCATGAAATTAAAAGATGATTCTGGAATTTTCATCACCCAGTTAAGGGGAGAGCATAGGCCTATCACCCTACAATCACAACAGACAAATTTTCAGTTTTTAAAGCCCAAATGACAATTTTCTATTCTATGTGAAGATATTGCTTCACAAAAGATATGATGTTTATTTTAACTGAGATAGCAATGTATGGTGACTACCCTAGGATTGGTTCATTTTAATCCAAAAGTAGCAATGTAACGACTGGTCGCGGTTGCATCAGATCCAAACAACAATTTACAAATGCGCTATAACAGAGGTCATATGCACTACAAAATCAATCAAATGTGTTGCAGAATTTGTCGTATGTGCCATAGAATTGATCGTATGCACTACAACAGAGTGTGTTGGAAGTTCAGTCAAATGCATTGGAACAGTCTTTAAATGCGTTGTAGTTTCTGGTGTATGCACCGAAATAGTCATACGATGCACTGAAGTTTCTGGTGGATGCACTGGAAAATATCTCGATCGCACTAAAAGAAACACGCCTGAAGCCTGCACACACTTTTCAAAAAAAATATGTAAAATATGGGGTTAGAGGCCCCACGGTGGGTGCCAAGATGTAAGTGTGGAATAATTAATGAGTAAAATAACAAACAACACTTCTTAATAAGACATTATATCAAGAGAATCGACAATAATTAATCTAATTAACATAGGAAAACTCTTGAAAGCACCATATTGCTCTCTATCTCCAAAGATTTATTAAGTCACTGGGCTCTCAAATTTTGTAAGCATTG
Source organism: Sequoia sempervirens (assembly GCA_007258455.2). Lineage (NCBI taxonomy): Eukaryota > Viridiplantae > Streptophyta > Pinopsida > Cupressales > Cupressaceae > Sequoia > Sequoia sempervirens. Next base: position 22,820,775 of record VDFB02168118.1, read on the forward strand.
TGACTGTTAAAATGCCAATCTAGAGAATGAGATGTTGTTAAATGCAATAATCTAATCTTATATGATGATATCTAAATGATAATGATGAAACTACTGTAATCTAAACTGACATGAAATTTGATGAAAGAAGCTACAGTAAACTATGATGCAGCTAAATGAAAAGCCATGATATTGATTCTATTCTAAAATGCTTGCTATTTCTATTGCTAAGATGCTTGATTTCTCAATTGGTATTCCTGCAGAGTAAGTTTGCACAAGATTGGGATCCATTTCATGTAGAAGAAGGTTGTATTTATAGATTCATGACAACACATTTGTGAAGGGGTAGCACAACAAAGGTATGGATTTGATCTTGAGGATTCAATGGTGAAAGATGAAGAAGTTTGAGTTGATTATGGGGATTGTTCCTCCCCAAAAAAATACTCAACCAGAAATATGAAGAATCATTGGAAGAGGATGAAGAGGATCGCCTGCAAATTTGTCTCCACATTTGCCCGTGAAGGTTGAGATGAATTAAATTAGACATTTCATGTCTAATTTGGTAGGTGAATATGATGAGCTGTAGAAATATGCTTTTAATTTGAATATTTTGGATTTATTCAAATTTAGGAACCAATAACAATTATTAAAATAAACAAAAGTTTTTGATATTGTTTATTTAATAAAAGAAGGATAATGATAATTAAATAAAAACTATTGAAATTTTGATTATTTAATTAAGATAGAATAATCAGAAGAATATAGATGTGAACTATATAAATAAATATTTCTATTTATTTAATAGTAGAAGAATTTGATAATACTAATTAAATAAAACAAAGTGAAATTCGTTTATTTAATTAAGACAAAATAAAAGAATAAAGATTGAAGAATTTAGAAGATGAACTATATAAATAAATATTTCTATTTATTTAATAGTAGAAGAATTAAAGGTTAATTAATCAAATAAACTGTATTTAATTAATTAGATTATCGAGACCATTTTTAGGTGTATATAGGACTAAGTACCCAAAAGTGCCAAAGACCTCAAAGTGTGCTCATTTTTTTGGAAAGCCACTTCCAAATGATAAAATTGGTTAAGTATAGGATGCAGTGGCAAGATAAATCCCATAACATGCTTTGTTAGGATTGAAATTTATTGAAGTTTTAAAAAGTGATGAAGAGCATCAAAGCATACAATTTTGTGCATGTTAGCCATGGTAAAGATCCTTAAGGCATGCTCTTTTCGGGTAGGACCCAAAAAAATTGAAATTTGACTTGGGGAAGGAGTTTTGGTGAAGAACATCAAAACATATTATCTTCTAATTAGAAAAAAAAAGTTGACAAGTTAAAGTGGCAAACATTTTTAGAGCACAAGATTTTTCCAAGTGAAACACCCTAAAAAGTATTAAAAAAGTGCACACTTTACATGGTATGGCCACACTTTTAGGCTCACATTTTTCCTTTTGTTTCCATGTTTTCACTCCTACAGCACAAATTTCAAGTGATTGAACCCCTCCAAGGTGTGCTGAAGTAATCTTATAACATATTTTATCTTATCAAGGAATTCATGGGCTAGTATAGAGTTTCATATAAAAAAATTACCACTTTCATTATTGCAAGGCACCACTAAGTTTAGATTTTATTTAATTCAAAATATTTGACCTTGGCATATAAAATCCTAGGATTTTCATGTTGATATTTTTAGATTTTTTATGATGTTTGTAATGGTTGCTCTATTCTAGGGTTTTGTTGTCATTAATCCATACTCTAGTAGTCTTTTAGTTTTGAAACTAGATCTTTGAGCCAATATCCCCATACTTAGGTACCTAAGGTTTTCAATGGTTTCATAAGGATTTATAAATTTATAAATACCCAACAAAGCATCTAAATTTGTTGCAATAAACAACTTTGTATTTTGTGACAATTAGTTTTTTCAAGGGCTTTCAATGGTATTTGTATAGTTACTTTTAGTCAAAATATTATTTCCAAATTCCCTCTAGTTTCAAATACTCAAAAAAAAATATTTTTTTAGGTAGCTAGATTTTGATGGAGATTCTAACAACAATTTTTTTTAAGATCCCCTTTTTCCCTCTAGTGAGTGTCATAAGATTTTCCAAACTAAAAGCCTAATTATCATGAAAATAATAGTCCAAGACCATATCATGCACTTAAAATAGGTTTGAAAAGATTGAAGATATCAAAATTGGTCCTCATGGACCTACGATGAGTGCTCTAACCCTTTAGTGTCCAATTTTAGTCACAAACAATAAATATCAACAAGTTTTTCTACCCAGTTCATTTTTAGTAGGCTTTCCCTTTAATGTGTGCAAATAATTTGTGTGGTTCTTTTCATTTTTTAATAATTCAAAATCATGAATACTAGTGGTTTGTTAAAACACATAGGATTTTAGTCTTATTTCTTCAATTTATGTTTCTCACAATCTAAGGTTTCGAAGAGTTTATTTACAAACTTATATAACAATAGGGTCTTTAGGTGTGATCAACAAAGTTTATTTTTAGTAGTGATAATTTTGAGGTATCACAAGACAATGCATTTCCCTCAATTTGTTATAAGAAGCATATAATTTCAGTCATAACATATAGAATTTTCATTTCCTTCACACTTGATTCAACATAATCTAGGTCGATTGTTACCATTTTGTCAAAGGGGATCCTAGAACATCAATTTATAGATATTCCTTCATTATTAGGACTCAAAATTATATTTTTTTCAAGAAATTAAATGTATTTCTAAATTCTATAATTGGTGAAGGATTGGGTTGCAGGTTCTTGGATTCGACCCTATCGAATTGGCAAGCTAGTGAGCTCACTAGCTTGCCAATTCAGTAGGCTTGACAAGCTAGGGGCAATGTATGTCTCATAGAAATGGGGACTCGCAGTGATGTAGGGGCAATGTATGCCTCATAAAAATGGGGACTCATGGACTCACGGGTGATGTCCCCCAAATGCCCTACTTGTGAGCTCACTAGCTTTCCATTTCAGTAGGGTTGACAAGGTAGGGGTAGTGTATTCCTCATAGAAATGGAGTCTCATGGTAAATCACTGTGAGACCCCATTTCTATGAGTCATACGCTACCCCTACCTTGTCAACCCTACCAAATTGGCAAGCTAGTGAGCTCACTAGCTTGCCAATTCAGTAGGGTTGATAAGGTGAGTCCTCATTTCTATGAGGCATATGTTGCCCCTACCTTTTCAACCCTACCAAATTGCAAGCTAGTGAGCTTACTAGCTTTCCAATTTATTAGGGTTGACAAGGTAGGGGTAGTGTATACCTCATAGAAATGGGGTCTCACAGTGATGCAAACATTATAAGAGAATCTCAAATGTATGAGTGATATTGTAAAAGATATGTGAGAATGGAGTACCTAAGGAATTGTGCCTACAAGTTCAAGCAATTGGGTTTCAGAACAGTGTATGAAGCATATTAGACAATTGTAGCACAAACAAAAGAATTAGGACAACCAAATAAACATCACCATGAATCCCCATTTCTATGAGGCATACGTTGCCCCTACCTTGTCAACCCTACCAAATTGGAAAACTAGTGAGCTCACTAGCTTGCTAATTCGGTAGGGTTGACAAGGTAGGGGCAATGTATGCCTCATAGAAATTGGGTCTCACAGTGATGTAGAAATTATAAGAGAATCTTGAATGTATGAGTGACATTGTAAAATATTTGTGAAAAAGGAGTACCTAAGGCATTGTTCCTACAAGTACAAGCACTTGGGTTTCAAAATGGTGTATGAAGCATATTAGACAATTGTAGTAGAAACAGAAGAACTAGGACAACCAAATAAATCTTATTTTATTGTAAACATCATATTATTAATATAGTGAGTGTAATAACCATTGATGGTTACTAATCATTCTTTTTCTTCTTTTATTCTCTCCCTATTATAACTAGCACCAATTGACTAGCTTATTATAAAAACTTCATTTATTAAAATGAATCAACCTAATGATTATATATCAATATCAATATAGCATACAGTCTATTCAAATAAACACTTTTAATGAGATTTACTCAAATTTTGAAATTTATTGCTATCCTCAAATATTTGTAATTCATGCAATGTAATCCCTTAACAATCCAAATTGCAAAAGGGCAGCAATCTTTGATGGCCTGTTACCCGGATACCGTGTTAGTTACGAGAATTTTTTCTAAGGCATCAGGATCACGTAGGGCACCTCTACAATAACCTCTCTCAGTTTTTGTTATCTCAAAGTCATTTTTTCGTGGTGTCCAATTTTGACTTGATGGAAAAAGTGTCACCTGCAAGCAATGTAAAGTTGCAAAGTGGTGCAACTTTCATTCTGCAACTCGTGTGACCAAAAAAACTATTCCAATGCATCTGGATGGGTACGTTTATGCTGGGAATAGTCCTATTTTGTACCCAAACATGTCGAATCGCTCCAAGCTACGTTCAATCGACTCGATCCCTCAAAGGTCCAAAATGTAAAAGGGTAGCAATCTTTAACAAGATATCACTCAAAAACTGTGATGCTTACGAACTCTCTGTCTAATCCTACGGGATTTTTTTGGGACCCTCTACAATAACCTCTCTCGGTTTTTGTTATCTTGTAGTCATTTTTTCGTGGTGTCCAATTTTCATTTGATGGAAAAAGTGTCAAATGCAAGCAGTGTAAAGTTGCAAAGTGGTGCAACTTTTGTTCTGCAACTCGTGTGACCAAACGGATTGTTCCAACGCATCTGTATGGGTACTTTTATGCTAGGCATGGTCCTTTTTCACACCCAAACACGTCGAATCACTATGAGCTACATTCAACCGGTTAAATCCCTTATGAGTCTGAATGCAAAATGGCTGCAATCTTCAACATATTGTTACTCAAACACCATGACACTTAGAAACTTCTCGTTTAAGCCTATAGGATCATGCTAGGCCCCTCTACAATAACCTCTCTCAATTTTCACTATCTCAGAGGCCTTTTCTCGTGGTGGAAAATTTTCACTTGGGGAAAAACTTATCAAATGTAAGTAGTTGAAAGTTGCAAAGTGGTGCAACTTTTATTTTGCAACTCATGTGACCAAACGAACTATTCTGACACATCTAGGTGGGTGCGTTTACGCTAAGTATGGTCATCTTTCGCACCCAAACATGTTGAATCGCTTTGAGCTACATTCAACCGATAAAATCCCTTAAGAGTCCAAAGTCCAAAACAGCTGCAAACTTTAGCTTGTTGTTACTCATATACAATGATGCCTAGAAACTTATCATATGAGTCTGTGGATTGTGTTGGGCCCCTTTAGAATAACCTCTCTCAGTTTTCATTATCTCGGAGGTCTTTTCCCATGGTGGCAAATTTTCAGTTGGGGAAAAACTTGTCAAATGCAAGTAGTTGAAAGTTGTAAAGTAGTGCAACTTTCGTTCTGCAACTTGTGTGACCAAACAAACTATTTTGGCACATTTGGATGGGTATTTTTACACTAGGAATGGTCCTCTTTCACACCCAAACACTTCGAATCACTCTGAACTACATTCAACCGACAAAATCCCTTAAGAGTCCAAAATGCAAAATGGCTGCAAACTTCAGCATGTTGTTACTCGGATACTGTGATGCTAAGAAACTTCTCATCTGAGCCTATGGGATCATGTTGGGACCCTCTACAATAACCTCTCTCGGTTTTTTCTATCCCAGAGTCTTTTTTCCGTGGTGGCGAATTTTCACTTGGGGAAAAAGTTGTCAAATACAAGTAGTTGAAAGTTGCGAAGTGGTGTAACTTTCGTTCTGTAACTCGTGTGACCAAAAAAACTATTCTAACGCATCTGGTTGGGTACATTTACACTAAGAATGGTCCTCTTTTACACCCAAGCATGATGAATCACTCCAAGCTACATTCAACCAGTAGAATCCCTTAAGAGTTCAAAGTGCAAAATGGTTGCAAACTTCAGCATGATGTTACTCGAATACCGTGACGCCTAGAAAATTCTCATTTGAGCCTATGGGATCACGTTGGGCCCCTCTACAATAATATCTCTCAGTTTTTGCTATCTCAAAGGCCTTTCCCGTGGTAGAAAATTTTCACTTGGGGAAAAAGTTGTCAAATGCAAGTAGTTGAAAGTTGTAAAGTAGTGCAACTTTCATTCTGCAACTCGTGTGACCAAATGAACTATTCCAATGCATCTGGGTGGGTATTTTTATACTAGGAATGGTCCTCTTCCACACCCAAACACGTTGAATCGCTCCAAGCTACATTCAACCAGCATAATCCCTTAAGAGTCCAAAGTGCAAAATGACTGCAAAATTTAGCATGTTATTACTCAAATACCATGACTCTTAGAAAATTATTGTTTGAGCCTATAGGTTTGTGTTGGGCCCCTCTACAATAACCTCTCATTTTTTGCTATCTTGGAGGCATTTGCCCGTGGTGGTGACTTTTCACTTGGGGAAAAAGTTGTCAAATGCAAGTAATGCAAAGTTGCAAAGTGGTGCAACTTGTGTGACCAAACGAACTGTTCTGACACATCCAGGTGGGTATTTTTATGCTAGGAATGGTCATATTTCACACCCAAACACATTGAATCACTCTGAGCTACATTCAACCAAATGAATCCCTTAAGAGTCCAAAGTGCAAAATGGCTGCAAACTTCAGCATGTTGTTACTCGGATACCATGATACTTATAAACTTATTTTTTGAGCCTATGGGATCGTGTTGGGCCCCTCTACAATAACCTCTCTCATTTTTCACTATCTCGGAGGTTTTTCCTTGTGGTGGCAAATTTTCACTTGGAGAAAAAGTTGTCAAATGCAAGTAGTTGAAAGTTACAAAGTGGTGCAACTTTCATTTCATAACTCATGTGACCAAACAGATTGTTCCAACGCGTCCGAGTGGGTATGTTTACGCTAGGCATGGTCCTCTTTCACACCCAAACATGTTGAATCGCTATGAGCTACATTCAACCGACAGAATTCCTTAAGAGTCCAAAGTGCAAAATGGTTGCAACCTTCAACATGTTGTTACTCGGATACAGTGACACTTAAAGACTTCTCATCTGAGCCTACGAGTTTATATTGGTCCCCTCTACAATAACCTATCTTGGTTTTTTCTATCTCGGAGGCTTTTTCCTGTGGTGGTGACTTTTCACTTGGGGAAAAAGTTATCAAATACAAGTAGTGCAAAGTTGCAAAGTGGTGCAACTTTTGTTCTGCAACTTGTGTGACCAAACGAACTGTTCTGACACATCTGGGTGGGTAATTTTATGCTAGGCACGGTCCTTTTTCACACCCAAACATGTTGAATCGCTATGAGCTATGTTCAACCTACTGAATCCCTTAAGAGTCTGAATTGTAGTTGTTGTCACCGAATAGTGCACCCTTGCTGAGATGCAAAACTCGGCCTACTAGTGAAACATTGGATCTGGATATTCAATATCAATGATGTATGGTTTTTCATGCTCTAGAGTTATAAAACATGATGTGGAAATAGTTATAGGACCATGTTTCTCAATGATTTGTCATGTTATTTCATGCATAGAAAATGGAAGTAGGTTTTTTAACTTATTTAAATGATGAATATGGGAGAAATGTGATAACTGCACATGGGTGATGCATCCATAAATAAAGCTTATATTGTTTTTCATACACATCTAATATCTTCATAATATCATTAAAACTTACATGTGTATTGATTTCATTTAATGAGATGTCAAGTGTTGTGATATTAGCATATGCAAATAAATTTTGTTGGTTGGATCAACAACTATCATGTGTTTTGATGCACATTCATACAAGTTCATAGAGGTATATATATATATATATATATATATATATATGTTTGTGAGGTTTGAAACATCCACTTGCTGTATAGATGCAAATGCAATGATTGCTAAGCTTTAGAATCAAAACCATTAGTTGTTGGATGCCAACCTCGACCATGAATTAAATGCAATACATTTTTCTATGATATTTTTTTTATGGAAAGGAGCTCTTACAGTTCATTTGAAACCTTTTGGTGTTAAATTCCTTGACCCTAGACAACAATAGAACTCAAGAAGCATGGAGCATACACGTAAATACATGAAATATATGCATGAATCATGAAGAATACACATGAACACATGAATTATACATTGGAAGCATGAAGCATACACGTGAATGCACACAATATACGTGAAGTATACACGTGAATAAGTGAAGCATACATGTGAATAAGTGAGGCACAAGTAATTGAAGCATTGCAAAGGATACAAACCACTAGGAATGGAGCTTATTTGCACAATACGCATTAGATGGAGCTTATTAAGCAATCGACGGTAATTAATTAAGCTTTAGATGTAAAAAAAATCCATGCCTACAACATTCAAGCATACAATTTACACAATACACATGATAACATCATTCAAGAATGGCAGTAGCAACATAATATTTTCTTTAATCAAAAAGTCGTAAGGTTATACAATGATATATATTGATAAAAATATATACCATATGTTGGAAAAATGAAGAACATCTCATTTTGTTATTTTGTGTTGTCGTTGATGTCACCATAATATATGAGTTGCAACTACAAGATAAATCTAAATTTGTTCTGGTATTCTGGTCTGGTATCTGATTTGGTATTATGCTTATATCCTCTGATATTTTGGTCCGTAATTTTTTATTATTATTGTTGCGAGCGGTTTTTGGAAATGGTTCATGGATGCTAAAAGCGCGTACATTCAATATCTCACTTATTCAGATGCTAGTATAGTATATCAACATTATTTTGTTTTGCTATTAGGTATATCCTTGGTCGACCTAATGAATAATTAATGTAATGGTGAATCAATTTTATTTTACGGACATATGTGCAACTTATCTTAGGTTTGTGCCGACATGATGTAGCATGTTGGGCATTTGAATTATTTTTGGGAAGATTTTTTGTGAAAGCTTATAGCCAACATTTGGTATTTTTTATGAATGATAAGTGCATCTAATTAGGCTGACTTGGTATCTAATATGGTATTATGCTTATATCCTCTGATATTTTGGTCTGCAATTGTTTTTTATTATTGTTGTGAGCGGTTTTTGGAAATGGTTCATGCATGATGAAAGCATGTACATTCAATATCTCACGTATTCAAATGCTTGTATGGTGTATCAACATTATTCTATTTTTCTATTAGGTATATCCTTGTCCGATCTAATGAATAAATAATGTAATGGTGAATCAATTTTATTTTATGGACATATGTGCGACCTATCTTAGGTCTATTCTAACATGATGTAGCATGTTGGGCATTTGAATTATTTTTGGGAAGATTTTTTGTGAAAGATTGTAGCCAACAGTTGGTATTTTTGATGAATGATAAGTGCATCTAATTAGGCCAACCTAATTGATGCTTGCAGACAAATCAAATATATATATTGGATAGTTTTTGAAGTTAGATATATAGTATGAGATGATAGAGGTGTGGATGCGAATGTGAAGAAGATCGATCATGATGAAGTGTGTCAAGTCAATTTACTGAGCTTCATTGGAACTGAATCAACACTCATTAGGTGTACTTTATCAATTCATTTTGGTTGTAAGCCATTTTTTCATTGTAACTCTATAGGCAATGAGCCTTCATATTTGGATAGTGAGTCTTGGTAGTGAGCCATCCCATTTTGTAATATCTTATAACCAATTATACTATATTGTGAGCTAACACTCACCGTGGTTTTTCCCATGTTCAGTTTTCCACGTAAAAATCTTAGTGTTCATGTGTTCTATAATTTCATGTTCTATTAATGCTTTTACTTATTTTTGTTGTTGTGTGCATTAGAATAATTGGATGGTATCTAATCATAAAATTTAAGAAGATACTGATTCACCCCCCCTCTTAGTATCTTGGATATTCAACACAATATATCCAAAAAATTCATACATGCTTAGTACAAAAGAGCCATATGGCATAAAAAAGTCATGTATATATCGATAGTACAAAACATATCTTCCAAAATTCCACATAGGCATACAACAAATGAACCTTATACATAGTCATTTCCCTCTAGGGGAAGGGAAAAGATCTTGTGTTGCCTTCAAATTTTGGTTGGATGGAGTGCCTGTTGGTTCTCTTGTCTTTTGAACAAGCTCACTAGTCCTCCTCTCTTCACTCTAGACCTTCAACTGATACAATAAAAAGTAAAGATGTTAATACATAGAAATTTAATTGTCGAATGACATATAACAAAATATAATCACTTATCGCATACATATAGACATCATGCACATTTACAACATTACCCCGTCCATGATCTAGAGTGACAACCACCTGTAGCAACCATCAAGATAGAAATTAAACTACATAAAAGTATCATGAAAATTTTCTATAACAGACCATAAAAGAGAAAATATAATGTCAAATCGACTAATCTGTTGCATACCTCTCTCAATGGATCAAAACTGGCTATTGATGTAGCAACTCCATGGTCCATCATGCCACCAACATCACCAAGTATGTCTGATGTCAACAACTACAAATGAAACAACATATCTAACAGTAATATAAAGAAGTTCAGGTAGTCCCTTTATAACTGTCATAAATGAAAGAGTAAATGGTTGGCTTCAATTGAGACTGCAGTATAGTGCTTATAGATCACATAATGGTGAAATTACTAAGTCCACTGGGATAGTCCAAACTCTTGCAAATTCCAAAGTTCAATGCTCATTGAGATTCGTATTGCATATGTTGATGAACTAATGTTAATAAGGGCATGTTGTCAACATAGTGATAATTCCACAATGAGTTTCACATGAATGAAGTGAGGATTACTATGGTACTAGCAGCTTTCAAAGAGATAATGGAACATATGATGAATTAGGACATGTCTAGGTTTTTACTAAAGCCAATGAAGTTGGTTGGTGAGGTGTGCAGCAGTAATGGAGAAGACAACTTTGGTTAATAATGAGTGGAAGGAAATATTTCTTCTAACGGTGTATAGGATAAAATTTGGATGGAGGTGCTATAGCATAGAAGGGATAAAGAGACAAGACCAACAGGGGATAATGGAACATATGGTGAAATAATAGAGGGTACAATGGAATGGGAGTCGAATGTGATAATGGAACATATGATGGACTAGAATAGATTAATGGGATGGGCTAGGATCAGATAACAAAATATAGTGTGAACTATTAGAGGTTAATGGGATGGGATTAGGAGGGAATAAAGGAACATAGGATGAATTAGGGAAAGATAGTGGGACAAGACCATGAGGTGATAATGGAATATAAGGTGAAATAAGAGAGGGTAATGGTATGGGAATAGAAGGGGTTAATGGAACATAGGGTGGACTAGTATAGATTGATGGGATGGGATAGGATGGGATAACAACATATAGGGTGGACAATTAGAGGTTAATGGGATGCGATTAGTAGGGAATAATGCAACATAGGGTGAATTAGGAGGTGTCTAGGGTTTGACTATAGTACATGAAGTGCGAACTTGACTTGTGTGTAGTAATAATAGAGAAGAGTTACCTAGGATGAAACATGGATAAAGATGGTATAACATAGAATGGATAAAGGATCATAGGATGGAACATAGGGGATCATGGAACATCTAGGGTGGAATAATAATGGGTACAATAAGATGGGAGTAGAAGGGAATAATGACACATAGGATGGGCTAGGAGGGGATTGTGGAAAATAGGGTTAACTATTAAATGTTAATGGGATGGGATTAGGAAGGAATAAAGGAACAAAAAGTGAATTAGGAGAAGATAATGTGACACAATAAAGAGGGGATGATGGAACATAGAATGGACTAGTAGAGATTAATTGGATGAGCTAGGATGGGATAATAAAACATTTTTACGTGAACTATACTAGAGGTTAATGGGACGTAATTAAGAGGGAATATTAGACCATAAAGTGAATTAGGTGATGTCTAAGGTTTGAATATAGGACATGAAGTGGGAACTTGAGGTGTGTAGTAATAATGTATTAGAGACTTCGTCAATAATGAGCATAAGGAAAGGTTTCTTGTAACGATATGTGTATAAGATGAAATATGGAGGAAGGTGGTATAATATATAAGGTGTTAAAGATTGGGATATGTGATATAAAATGGTTAAAATATGTGTGATGAAAGGAATGGAAGAATGAGATGGATTTTGAATGGTAAATATAATTGGGATCTCACAAGACCAACCAATGTTTGTGTTTCTCATCATTTTTTTAGATTGGTATACGCAAAATTATGAAAACTAGCTAACATTGTTTTACAACACCATTAATGAATAAAGGTTACCTGAGTGAAAGTTGTTTGAGGACATGAATTGCAAGGTGTGGAGGTTGAAGATCCACCAGGAAATTGTTTGACATCCAAAGCATGTTATGAGACAAACATTCAAATATAACATTCAACTGTTCAAATGTATTAATAATATCTTTAATACTAGTTGCATACCTATGGACTCAATGTCGAGAACAAAAAAGGGTCTACACGAATAGAGCACATCTCATGAAAATTTCGATTAAATTCCAAAATATAATTTAATAAATAAATTAAATAAACTTGTTGAATTTTACCTAAGTGTCAATGTTGAATGTATTATTTAGCAAATCATCTGTGAAATTCATCACCTCTGTAACTGATGTAAGTTGTGTAGCTACATCCTGAGCACTCTGATAATTGTATGTGCAAACAACACCACAAGCACCACAATGGTTGGGTGGAGCTTGGGTCCTACACATCCCCTCCACATCAGGCTCTACTAGAGGCCTTGCACACTATATAATGGTCTAGGTGAGCAAGTTAATCAAATCCAATGTAACACCTCTACACCATCCTTAATAATGGAAGGAGTGGTGACATGATCCACCATGGTTTTGGCCAATTTTTTCGATGCCAACTATGGATTACATCATGCAATAGGTCTATCATGTGTGGAGCCCCCATCTCTACCCTGAAAGTCTAAGATGTCAAAATAATTTGGCATCTTATTGAGGACAAACTCACAATAGAGTTTCTTCAAAAAGTATTGTGGTACCTCATGGTTATTGCATGGAGGTTAGTCAAATACCATCCAGCATTGCTCCCAAAATTTATTTGTAATTAACTCATGGTGGCACCAATGGATGGGGAACCTCCTGCATGCATGAGACAAAGGTATGTTGGTTCTTGGATTTGTAAATAGGGCACACAAGTTGGCTTTGCTAATTTTTCATTTTTTCACATCTACACATGACAAACCGCTAGCATAAAATTGTCTCATCTCATGCCTCTTATTTCACCAAAAAATTATTTTCTCGCTCATTTCTCCTACATGAGATACAATTGACTTCAATGATTCAGCAATCCCTCTCCTATAAGGATGGGTTTCGACATGCTCGTTTAATCTTCCAATTAATTGTTCAATGTCTCTTTTATTGTTTTCATTTTGATTTAAGATATTTTCTTGCGTTCCATGAGGATACCTATGAATTGATGGTGGGGTTTCAGGTTGTTCTTGTATAGGAGGCTCTTCATGAGGGGGGATTATGAATTTTCAATGCTTCGAGGTGGAGATTCATTCCCTAAGAATTAGAACAAAGTTTTATTAAAAAAACCTATTTCAATCTGCATTCTAAATCAAATTCAAAATAAATAGAATAAAAATGCATACCTCTTCACCATCTTCAACCTCTCTAACATGTTGGCGGCATCCTCATGAAGAATTGCAAGCTAAGAGTGCAGAAAATGGAAGAGATTTGGCGAGCGTGAGTTGCAAAGCTGAAATCCTCCAAGCCAAGCCGTGGGTTGAAATGAAAATGAGGTTTGAAATGTGTTTCTTGCTTTTAATTAACTTTTTCATTTGGCGTACGCCAAATTCTCAATTTGGATGTTTTTTGCAATTTGGCATCAAAATTGTCACAGATTGGTGCACTTACCCATGAGTTGCATGCTTACTAGTGATTGGAATTTTTTGTTCAAATAGATCTTCCCAAATGGTAGGGGCATTAGGAAAGGGAGAAACAAGATTCTCATGACTATTAATAAGTGTATCTTCTAACACCAAACTACCTTCTTCACATCTAAAAGATTTATTATGAGAAGAAAAAAATTGATTGTCATGGTTATCGACAATTGCATCCCAATGTCCTATAATGTCTTCCCAAGTAGGAGAGGTGGGATTTTCATAGCTCTCAATCATTGTATCTCTTAACACCAACATGTCCTCCTCATAAATGTGATTTTCATGATTGTCTACGATTGTATCCTCTTTCACTAAAGCATTCTCACAAGTAGAGGGGGTGTTGGAAGATGAATGGAGACTAGGTAAAGTATTGTCAATGATAAGATCATTCCAAGGGAGAGGAGGAAAGGAACAAACAAGATCTTCATGAGTCCCATCGATTGCATCTTCTTTCACCAAGATACCTTTGTCACAAATAGGAAAGGTATCAAGAGAAGAACAACTATGATCTTCATGAATATCCATGTTTTCATCTTCTTATATCACATCATTTCCATATAAATAAGAGGGGTTGTAGGTTTAAGGAAATCATTAACACTTTCACTCTCTTGCACTAAGAGACTCTCATAACTAGGAAATGTATTGAATGAATGACTAACATGCTTATTGACTAACTTTTTCTTTGTAAAATTCTAAAGGATGGATACTAACATTTGTGAAAAGTAATTTATGCAAACTTAAAATGGAAATAGACTGAAAATGAAATGTTTGAAAGAAATTTTGAATTTTAACAATGCATTGTAATGAAGCAATTTTAGCTAGATGCAATGAAATTGATGAAACAACAAATTAGGAAAATGAAACTGAAAGGTAAAAGTACCAAACAGAAGCTACAAACTGAGATTTTAATGTCCTGAAAATGCAGATCAGTAACTAACAAGGACTCATTTTCCAGCAAGCTTGAATGGGTCCTAGTTAGGTCTTTCTGGGAGTTTTTAGTGGACTTCAAAGTCAATTTTAATGCCTTTTCAAATGCTAGAAGGTACAAATTAGACCTAGTTAGGGACTTATTCACCAATAAAGGTGAATGGGTCTTGGTTAGGTATTTATAAACTATTTTTTAATGATTTTCAAGCTCTCATTTATGTCTTTCAGTTCTAGGTTTGATACAGTGAAATGCAGCTTCAAATTTTCTAGAAATTCAATGTAAAAATGCAATAGAAAGATGAAATGTAAGACCTAGATTGAGATGCAATTTTGTTTTTATTTTCAAATGCAATTAAATGAGATCTAAATGAGATGCAAAATGACTAATTTTTTTTGTAATTTTCAAATTTAAGAAGTGCAAAACAATGCAAATCTAAACCCTATATGATATGCAATATTTTAATGCAAAATAATAAACCCTAATTCAATGGAAATCTAAATGTAATGAATGCAAAATTTTAACTTAAAATGCAGTGAAAGACTCTAAAATTTAGAAAATTGCAATGTTGAATGGGTTCACCAAAAATGAAATGGTGGAAAATAAGATCTTTCCCAAATGTGTGTGCAAATGAGATGGATCACTTATATTCCAAGCAAAAAATCACTTCAAATATGCAAAATAAGATGCTAATAACAACCAGAAATGTAACCTAACCATTATAGCAACTATGGGGGATGTTTTTAGAGCATGAAAAGCTATGTACATGGATAGAAAGTTGTTTTTGAGCTATGGAGGACTCATTCTCCTTCAAGGGAAAATGGGTCCTTTTAGGGTTTCAGAAAACTAATTTCTAGGTCTTGTACTTCAATGTATGCACTCTCAATTCCCAGGTTTCCAAATCCCGAAAGTCAGAAATTAATTCTATAGAGCTCTTTCCATGATCTTGCAATGTAGATGAAAATTTTTGCAACTTAACAACTTTGACAATTTTTCTCCAAATCTTGCTCTTCAACCTAAAACCTACAATCACACATGTAAAGAGGAGAAAAAGGTGTTTATTTATAAGGGATAGGGGTTTTCCTTGGTCAAACCCCTTGTAGGTAATTAAACCAAATGATGAAATAAAGGAATTGAAGTATGAAACATGAAATGATGCAATGTAGATACCTTGGATGATGTCTTGTGAAACAAATCTACAATATATCATGTAGTGTTCATGAAGAATGTAGATCTTGGATCCTTGGATATGATTTGAACAATGGTTGCAAGTAGATCTTCAATTTTATATCCACTTCTTTATCTCAACAACATGAATGAATGCATCAAACCCTTGATATGATGATAAGATCTTGAATTGTTGCAATAAACTCTTGAAATTTGCCTTGAAATTCCTTATGAATTCTCTTGCAATGCTCTTTTAGACTCAAACTTGAATGCTCCAATTCTTGGAATAAATTTCTAGGAGAAACAATGTGAATTAACCCCTTATTTATACTAAATTAGGAGATTAACCCTAAAATTCAAACAATTCAAGCCGACACCAAATCTGGAAAGAAAGATAATTAAATTCCCACTAGAATGAAATTCAAAAATAAGGGTCTCATTAAGGGAGGACCCATTCGCCACCAAAGGTGAATGGGTCCTTGCTAAGTTTCCAGGACCGAGCTTCGAGAAGTTGAAAGAAGGCCAAAAACCCATTCCAGATCAACTGAGAAAGGGGGGTTCTGTTAAGGGAGGACCCATTCGTCACTAAGGGTGAATGGGTCCTGGCTCAACTTACCAGGACCAATTTTTTCCCAATGAAATAATTTGATATTTAATTTATGATTGTCAGGAAAGATCTTCGAGAGGTGTCAAAATTAAGGCCTAAAAGGGGGTTAACAACTCCAATTAACCACAATGAATTAGAACCACCTAGATAAGTGTTAAAGTGATTTAAAACACTTTACAACACTTAAACAAGGTATACATTAGGCATATCTTTATTTAGAAAAGGGCCCATTAGGTTTAATTAAGCAAATAAGTCCTAGAAAAGTGTGAAAGTGTGTTACAACACTTCACAACACCCTTGCAAAGGACCAATTAAATCATGTTTTAGTTAAATAAAGGTCCTAAAATGATGTGAATGTGTACAACACATTACAACACCACTCCAAGTCACCATTAGTTCAGTTTTAATGTCAATTATCAAATCAAGCAAGAAAAAGGCTACTTTTTCCATTACTAGAATAATATGAAATAAAATAATATAGTGAAGCTTCGAACTCAAGATAATATGCTTTATTGTGGGTTACACGTTCAATTTTGACTATAATATAACTAGTCCAATGAGTGATGAAAGTCCTCAACTACACATTTCTTAGAATGATACAAGAATTTCTATCATGCCACTCATAGTAATAAACTTGGCACACACTCCAAGCATATGCATAACCCTAGCTAGGCCCATTTATGGAATAGCACCACCCAACCATGTGGAACCTTCAAACCCACCTTAATTTTAAAACTAGAGAGCATATTTTCTCAATCCAATCCCAAGCATTGTTGGTCAAACACTTCATGCCTTAGATTCTAATTTGCATTGTGCATTTCATACTTTAGGGCCTGTTGAAAATTTTGTAAAACATGAAATTCTCAAGGCTAGGTCCATGTTTGACATGGTTTCATCTCAAAATTTGTAGACCAAAAAGTAGCATGCATCTTAGACTTCGGAGTTTAAGAAGCATCTGACATCATGCAAAAATTTAGTATTAGGCCAAATTTTGACTACCAAATATCTCTAACTTTAGAGTCCAAATTACATTCTTATTATACAAAATTCCCCCAAAAATTAAACTCTAAACCTAAAGAGTGTATGTTTGGTTGGTAAATTTCAAGGTTTCTTAGAATATCTAAGTAGGAGAGCACTTTGGCATTCCCATTCAAATGGTTTCAATAAAATACTAAGAGTAAAAAATAATTTCTAACAATTTAACATGGTAAATTTAATTGTATGCAGCCTAATATGCCTCTAATTAGGTTTAAATTTTTAAAAATTGAATTTATTTCAAGTTTAGTTTTAGTTTTCAAACTTTACATATTAATTTTCACTTTAATTTGAGTAAAAGGATAATCTAAGACTCTATGATAGCATGTGAACCTCAAAATCATAAGTACACATGGAAGTTGAATGGACACTTTTTTTTTCCTTTTATATGAAACAATTCACTAGTTTACCAATTTACAACACTAACATAATTAATTTATCACCAATTAAAATATTTTATATTCTTGAATTTTATAGCAACAAAATCAACCTAAAAAAACATTATTACAACACATAAACAATTAAGTATTTTGACTTATATGTAAAATATGTCATCAATATGTAAGCCACAAAGGCCTAAAACTAAAAAAATACAAAAATAAAACAAATTGTTACAATGAAACCTACTCTAATAGTGGTATAAAAATTTAAAAATAAATTTGAGAAGAGAAGAGTTAGGAAGACTAAACCTAGCATTCCTAAACTTCATATACCATTAATTGAATAAATAAATTTGTCTTAAATTACTCTTGGCATGGCCTAAAATATTGTAATCAATATTCAAGATGGTGCAATATTCAATGGAAATAATGAACCACAAAATTATACCTATAACCACCTAACTCTTGGTGTAAATTTTTTAAAACATGACTTCCACAATTAATGGTGTTGAATAAAATTTAATTCCAAAAGACATGAATATACTTAGGTTGACCACACAAAGCATCCCACCATCAAAAAGTTACCAATGATGTGAAATACATTTTAAAATCATCCAAATATTCATAAATCAAGTGTATAAAAATGAGATAACATTACTAGAAATTGGAAAAACAATGTGAATAAAGAAAAAGTATTTAAATATAGTAGAAAAATTAAATTATATTAATTAATCAATAGGATTCCAACCACTCAAAGTGATTTACAATAACATTTTTGTAGGTTTTATGGGTATGGGAGTATGCAAATATCCCTCCCAAAACCATATGAGACAAAATTTACATTAGAATGTCAAAATTCACATGAATTGTACATTTGGATTCTAATTTTGTATTGCATCTCATCTAAAATTTGATGTGCATATATATACCATGTGTTTATTTTGCAAGTCCTTGCATAATTATCTATTACTATTAGGCTGAAATTTGATATCAAATGCATGACATATTCCTTTGTACAACTCGTCTTTATCATCCTCCTTCCACGCATATTGGTTCTTCCATAATTCACTTGTAGAACACCTCCAAGATTATATGGTCTAGATCCATCTCTAAAATGATAGAAATTATATGTAATTCTTAGTTATTCCAAAAGGATGTCATGTTTCATGGTTTTGATATCCAATTTCACATTTGCACATGTGAAATTTTGATTACAAATCCTAATATGAGAAGAGATTTGGGGTTTTGAGGAATCTATGCAATTTGCATATGTACAATTTGGTCATAATTTTTTTATAAATTTAATGAATGATGGTTTTAGGGTCTCATTGCATATTTGCAACACTTACAAGATGGATAAAAATGTTTGGCATCATAGAATTATGGGGTTTCATCTATGACTACTTATTCATATACTTGCAAATTGGTTGGAAAAGTATGGTGATACAGTGAAGTGGGGATTTAGAATTTGATTTCATATTTGCAACACTTACAAGTTGGATAAAATTGTTTGGCATCATGGAATTATGGGGTTTTAGCTACAACTACATATTCATATGCTTGCAAATTAGTTGGAAAATTATGGTGATATAGTGAAGTGGAGATTCAAATTTTGATTTTATATTTTCAAATATGTGAAAATTGGTAAAAAAAAGTCTAATAATATTAGGATTTCATTTTTAGGGGGTATTTTACAATTTTACAACTTGTAGGATTGCAAGAATAGTCTAAAATCTCAACAAATGAATTTTTTGACTTCTAGATTTATTAGAAAATTGTGATCAAACCTATGACTAGTGTTCCTTGATGGGTTCATAGATACCATGAAAATTCTAAAAGAGAATTTCAATACACATTCAATTATTCCTAGGACCTAATTAAATAACCTTGGATTAAAATCAAAACAACCTAAAAATAATGCAACTCAAACTTGACCCTCCTATTTATTGAAAATATGGAAGTTAAAACAAAAATTAAGAATAGAAAAATAAAACCAAGGGTCTCCAATTTAAAAAGTATATAACAATACTATATGTGTGTGACATGTAGGTTATCTACATCGACATGATAATGGTATCTATGTCATAGGATATGACACTAAAAAAATATGACATTTGGTAATATACATATATTACACATGGTAATGTTTATATAATTTGATAAGGTACCATGCAAATTTGACATTTGACATCATCTCCATCCACATGTTTCATGTGACCATATGTATTTGAAATTTTCTCACATCTAATAAGAGCCTACCTAGTAGCTCAAATATACTATTATTAATAAGAGCCTACCTAGTAGCTCAAATATACTATTATGCATAAACACTTGCACTATACACCATGTATAGTTAGAAATAGGACTCCGAGAATCTTATCTTAACCCTTTGTACATATTTTCCTTGTTCATTCTTAAAATAAATAACATATCTAGTAGAAGCTTCCTACACATCTAGTATGCATTTGGTTTGTATTTCTAATTTCCATTTATAAACTTACTTTATAATATTCTAGATTAATAGTTAATTTGTGGAAATTTTTTTGCTTCTCTTAGGCATATCTAAAAACTTAGAATAAATAAGTTCTATTTTTTTTATTTTTTTATAGTCAGTGAAGGATGATTATATATTGAATATAATTAATAATTAGAATCTAATATTGAATTGGACTTGTCTCGATCATCATAAACCTGTGCACATAATCTACTTTGTTCCAAAAGGTTTATGTTTATGGTCTATTATTCCTAGTATGCTACACTCTTTTCCATGGAAAAATATCCTCTACTCTTTTGAATTTATCTAAGTTGTGCACATATGTATTTGAAGATGAATGATGCTAAGAAGCAACTTGGGCAGACCATAAGAGCCCATTTTACATGACATTGCTAGGGTCAATGGTTTTATTTCTAATGATGAATAGAAACCCATCCTAAGACATTATGGAATAAAAGTGTAAATTCATTTTAATTCCTAATATAAATATTTTCAATTCAATCTTCTAGGCTTCCCTTAACATGCATTATTATCTAGGCTTATTTTCTTTTTCATGTATGTCAATGTCTATCAAAGACAACTATTTTTTGTCATTGTTTAGTATTTTTTTATATTGGTGGTCTTGTTTTCCCATCCAATTTGAAAACAACATGGTGGTTTTATAATTGTCACATGTATTTCATAATCACTACAATAGTTTCTAATATGCCCCAGCAATTTTACTAATTTAGTGAAATTGGATGCCTAAGCATCATTTTCTTAAACTTTCTCAAAATTTCTTAGATTACAATTTGGTCTACCTCCCTTTAGTCATGTTTGTGTTGTCATGGCATCCCATTTTATTTATAGAATCATTTTGGAAATTAATTTAGGGGTCTTTTTCTCTGGGAATTCATTCATTCTTCATTGGTAACTCATCCTTTAGTTAGGAGAGGTAAACAAATATTTTAACCCTTCTCTATTAAATTCTATACTCTACAATATTTCTATATGAATCATCTATCACAACCAACTCTTTACTTCTTTTTCATCACACTCAAATTATAATTTCTATACATAGATTTCCTTGCATCAGTATTCCAATGGTTTATCTATTTGTCATTTCATAATGTTTATAACCTAATATCCCATTGAACTATATACTCTTATTTCATTATCCAAATATCTTTATGCCATGCTCCCCTTCTAGGAACTCTTCATAATTAATTGTTCACAAAATTTTGCAAAGAGGGTGTTTCCTCCAAGGGACATCAACATTGGAATCAACATCTCCATTTTTTAGTCAAGCTCACTCTTGATCTATATAATTCAACCAAAATTTTAAGATTTTATTAGCTTATTTTAGTTTTATGTTATTATTGATTTGATTTCATTAATTAGCTAGTTTTTTATATTGTTAGATTGATACTAGTTATATTAGTTTATATGTTTTTTAATTTCCATTCGTTATTTCCTTGTATGTAAATCTAAGGAAATAAACCAACCATTTTTTCTTGCATCCACATTCAAAAAAACTAAAAATCAAACAACTTAAACTCAAACATTACAAAGAAATATATTTTTAAACCTAAAACAACTTGACAATAATATAACTCACATAACTATTAAAAAAAGATATTGGTACATAAAGAAACACAAATTTGGTTTTAACATATGTACATCCATTTATCAAAGAACAAAGAGGATCCTTTCACAATCTCAACTTTATGCTTCTCCTCTAAAGACTTGTTTATATGAGAGATATTCAAAAAATAATAAAATATTTGACCATTGTAATCAAAATTGACCTTACACACTAAACACTAAAAACAACTTGAAGGAATTCAATTTCTATAAGCTCACAAAATTTAAACAAACTATACCATGCAACAATATACATTATGAACAATGAATAAAATTATTAGAAATAGTTCCAAGAAAATCTTAATAAATAAATTTTCAACATTTTTAGATAACATATCAATATTGCAAAATCTATCAACTTGTTGTCAAAGTATGTCAAATAAGCCCAATGATCTACCAAGTGTATTTCTTGGCCATCACAGGGTCTCATTGAGAGTTCTCCTTTAAAAACATCTCTTATGTATCCTTTGATATTTGGTCTTGTGTATCTTGTTTGAGATTCCAAAAAAACCTTAGTAGCTTTTTGTAGCCCAATCTCAAGAAGCCATGTGTTCCCACACTGATTTTTAGTGTTCCCATTTTGGTGTATATATCTAGACTATTATTTTTTAGAGAAAAAGAGTGGAAACTTATGTGATAACTAGTCAATCCTCATTGTTGATGAATAAATTTAAATACATTCCAAGAAAAACTAAAAGGGGTCCTAGGAAATAAGTCAATTGTGTGGTGTATATTTATGTAGTTGCTAATAAAATACAAGTGAAACTCTAATGCTTGGATTAGATAATCCTGTTGATAGTGCTTTTCATTGATGTCAACACTTGGTGAATTGTTTGTGGTTTTTCATTTATGTCAACACTTGAGACTGTTGTGTGATTGGAATTTTGGTTGACACTCAAGAGAAGATTGTTGTGCATGCTTGGGAAGATTGTTGCAGTGTTGGTTGACATTGGTTGTCCTTATTGATAAAATTCATTTGTGGTTATTATTGATGTATGATGATGTGTTGCTAAGGTTCATGGTTGGATGCCATGCCTTGTTTGATGTCATGTAAAGAAGTATTGTGTATGGTTGTTGTCAATAGAGTTGTTTTCATGATGATGCATTCAGATGAGGATTTGATGCATTGTTGATAGTGGAGAGATGTTGTTGATGAATTACAACATATTGTATGCACTCTTGTATTGTTCTAAAGAAGTATGTGTTGATGCAAGTTTATTCTGGTCTTTGCAAGTGAGTAAGAAGTTTCTATTTCAGAATGTTGCTAAGAAGACTAGTTGGGAGAACGCTTCACATTCCTTCCTTGTTAGAGATTTGGTATTTCCATTTGGGATTTAGTATTTATACTATGTGGACATTGCATTCTTATATTTTTCAAGGACCACCAATGTTGCCGAGGAGGTTTCTGTGAATTGCAGAAGGTTGGCAATGTTGTTGGTTTTTTGGACTGGTCTAGAAAATGCTCCACATTGATGTTTCTACTCATGCGGATTGGTGAATGTGCTCTCAGTGTTTGTGCAATGTCTCAATTCCAATTTTATGTGTTGAATTGGTCCGCAAATTGATCTGTTAAGGCTCTACCTCATGGTTATGTATTATGTGCTTCTGGGATGAGGTTTTATGTTCCTATTTGGGTTATAGTAGCTTTTGGTGGCATGACACTATGAAAGAAGTGTTTAGAAGTGTTTTTGGATGTTCAAGGAATGTCCCTTTGTGATCCATACATTAGTGGGTGATTTCTTTTGGTGCTACATTGTGTTTGAGTTGGTCTTATGGGTAATTTGTGGATATCTAGCCAAAAGGGTTTGTTATCTTGCTTGTGCTTTGTGCTTGAGGTTTTGTGCCAACATATGATGTTGTTGTAAGGTGGATTTGGGTTCTAACCTATATTGGTTAGAACTGCATTGAGTGAGTTCAATTGGAAGTATGTTTTTAGGTCAACTAGTTATGTGCTTCATGTTTCTTCTACATGTTTCCCCTTTTTCCAACTTAGGTTGGTGTGTGCCAGCATGTGAATTATTTGGGATAACATTAGAAGATGCAATAATATTTTTTTGTCCTCTCTTTCCCCTAGATAACACCACAATATGCTTTTGTGGTCAACTTGTTCAAATCATTATCTTTCTTTTGGCCGACCTAATTAATGTTTTAAATTCTTGCGATGGATATAAATGCAAGAACATTTTAGGTGCAAGGTGGAGTGTCTGTGAAAGTGTGAGTGTGTGGAATACAATTGAATATCGCATAGAAGGAAGTGCAAAAGTGTGTGAAAATAAAGATTAGATGAGCTTTTGTTGGAAAATGTGCCTCAACTTGCTAGCTTGAAACTTTTGAACTTGGCGTATTTTTTCCTTTTGTTACCTTGTATTCGTAGGATCGCTAAAAATCATAACTTTAGAACCACCATGTCATGGGTTTTGGAATTCTTGAAACCTCTGATAGACCGATCGCTAGATTGTGGAAAGTTGAAACTTTGAATCTACGAGTTGTAGGTTGTGAAGTTCATGAAATCTCTGATAGTTCGACTTCATCGGTGGGACGTGGCTACTTCTATGGGACCCTCAAACTTGTCTCATCAATGAGCCGATAGACATGAAGTTGTAAAGTGTACATCAATGGGACTTGCCTATATCGGAGGGAGATGATATTATGTCTCCTCGATATGGTAATGGATGACTCGGTGAGTTGTGTAGAATGTATCAGTGGGAATTGATTGGTGATGAGGTGGAAAGCGATGGTTGGATGTTGATTGTTGACGGTTTGTTGAGCGAATGAGTAGACATCGGTGGGACTTGGTGTTATCAGTGAGAGCATGATAGAAGTCTCTCTAATAGACCGATGTGGTTGTAGCAATTACGTTCTTGTAACAGTTAGTGTACAATTGAAACTGAAGCAACTATGGACACTAATTTTGGGTGTCTAATGGTTCTCTAACGCTTCTAGGGTTTTTCACCTAAAAGGAGAGAAATGGACCCAAAATACTAATGTATACACTCAATATTAATGTAAATATGGATGCAATATTCCTAAATATGATGTCTAAATATAATAAACTAAAAAATAAAGGTGATTTATTAATGCAAAACCTAAGATATGTAAATTGTTTGAAAACACATTGTGATATGAAGAATGATGAAATGAATGCGATAAAGAACGAACTAAAGATGTTAAACTAAAAGTGTGCACCCAGAGGCTGATGAAGAGTAGAATGGAGATTGCAGAGACCTCTGAAATTCTGGAAAACTTGATTTTTGAGCCAACTGCGATACTTACGCCAAGCTGGGCGACTTAGTCCCAGATCAAGGAAACTATCTAGGAAGGTGTTTCTGCCATATGGGTATTTGAAACTGTAAAAATATCTGAAAAACTAGTGCAGTGGGACTAAGTCACCACTATTGGTGACTTAGTCCACTTTGAATTTTCTTCAAATCCAAAAGTGGAAACAGAAGCCCACAGCCTGCACTCTAATTTATGACAGAAACCCAGATTTGAATCTGCAAAAATACTTGTAAAACAAAGTATAGATTGATTTCTAATGGGGGGTTTTCCTTGGTCAAACCCCTAGTTGGTATTTAAACTTTGAAAGAGATAAAATCTGCATAAAACCCTAGTTCTAAGTGTGTCTAAGACTAGGAAATTTAAAATTAAGATGCAACCCTATTCTAACACTAACTCATTTCACTGCAAAATCCGACGAAACTGTCTAACGAAATATGTATAATTTGATGTGTAATTTTCAATTTTTTGAAAGTTTATCCCCGACGTTCATCGAAATTTTGATGAACCTAGGGTTGGTCGAAATGTCGGCTATCATTTTCGTCAAATTTTTGACAAACATGAAAAATAGAAAAAAATCAAATTATGGTTGACATAAAGAAAAGTGAGTTCGTGCCCGATTTATTGCGACAGTGTTTTGCTCTACTTGAGATAGTTTGTGGCGAACTAAGGATGATTTTCTTAGGAAAAATCAAAAAAAAATCAAGAAGATATTGCCAGGTTGAGGGTAGTCATTGAATTTTTGCATAATTCAGTTGTGAAGTCAGATTTGTAGTTCCAGGTTTGAAAATCATATTTTAAAGCAACATCTCATCAGATTTCATTTTTAGAGGTTTAGGGTTTCAAGAATTTCATGTCCAGATTTTTTTGTGTGGAATCACCATAAGATCACAACCAAGGAACAGATTCTTGTGACTGTAATTATGTGATCCATAACTCTATTGGTCATGTGGCACAGTTGTGCTATAACAAATACAGGATGCATTCATGGGTGACCCTAGTTTAATGTGGCTATGTTGTGATAGAAATGGAGGCACTCATATAATTTAGTTAATTCAGGTTGTATAATGTAGGTGTCAATCATCATTGGGTGCATTCAGGTTGTCTCAAGTTTAACAGGTTAGGATGTAATTATAGCATGATCGAAGAGTGATTACCTCTTGCTACAATAAAGAGCCTATAACTCTGGTTGATATGCAGAGTGGTTGTGTTATATCAATTATGTAGTGCATTCAAGCACAACCCATGTTTAATGGGATATTCTAGAGAGTGATCAAGATTTTGTAAACCTTATGAATGTTACTTGAAATATATTTGCATAATCTTAAATTCCTTTAGAGGCTTTTGAAGTATCAATGTATCCTATATAGGGTTTAGAATGATTCTTTTAATTAAAAAAATAAATAAATGATGTATTTCCCTGTAATTAGATAATGTGGAGATCTCCTAAATCTGCCCTAGCACACTATCCTCTTTGGCACTGTATTCATTACTCCAGCTACTAGGGTTTTATGTGACATCTTTAATATCTTCATGATCGTGGCTTTTAAATAGATCGCAGTCTTTGCTTTAATCATTTTCATGGTAACCCTTGAGTTCCATAATCCACCTTCAATCTCTTCTAAGAACAGTGTCTTAAGCTAGACTGTAGAGTATGCATATAAAGCAAGTCCTTCATACCTGCCATTGTTCCAAACCACCACTCACTACCTTGCTTAAAATGTTGCCTCCATAAGCACAATAGCATGTTTTAAAATCATGGTTTCCAGTGATTGACCATTAAGCTCACCACTTTCATTATGAAGATACAATGAGATTTTTGTCTTCAAACTCAAGGCATTATGCAAGATAACATTGTGAATTGTTTGTTGTGTACGATTTGATTTTCTTGCACATTTACTGCTTTGCTAACTTCCTTTAAGACTGGGTATTGCACCCTCTGCTGCAATCTCAAACAGCTCACTCACTATCACTTGAAGATTCCTTTCATGGGCATCTTTCTATAAAATCAAACTATGCCCTATAGAATGCCTACTTACTACAAGGGACTCATTTTTTTATGGTATTGTAGTTCTTAAGATCCCTCAACCTTATTGACACTACTTCACAGTCCACAAGGTATTATTCACTATTCTCCCATCTTTGATGAGTCTCAAAACACTGCTCGAACATGCAATCCACTACCTCCATTATACATTAATGGCTAAGAAGAAACATTGAACCTATGATTACCATTATTACTTCATTTGGACAGTCATTCCCTGATTTCATTTTCCTTGTCTAACACTACCAAAAGCATTTGAAAAACCCTTAAAGGTCGACAGGGGGTAAGGAAACTCACTGTTAAAATGTTCACTTTATTATGCAAGGTTTGAGCTTTATTATGTTGTTATTGCTTAGCCTCTTTTTGACTGTCACATCTCAAGTGACTGTCATTCTTCTTACAGTAGATTGCATTTATAAATGTTACTAAGCTACATAGTGTGCTTGTTATTGGCTACAATCTTTAGATTGCAAGATTTTGTTATTAGCTACAATGTCTCAATCTTTCTGGTATTGCAACCTCACTAATCCACTAGAGTTATTGTTTATGTTTCTATAGAGGCCTAGGGTTTGTAACCTAATCATGCTCTTACCAATGCTTCTGTTGTTTTTATTAGAATCTCAATGTTGAGCCCTAGGGATAAACTTCGTCATAGAAGTGACACATTGCATCTTTAACTATAAAGGATAAATCTGTACGACTATGTGATGATTGACTTGTTGCTCCTTGAGATGGGTCACTTGCTTCTTACTAGCTCACTACCTATGGATTTGTAGGAAGTTTGTGATCAAGTTCAATATTCTGATTTTTAGGAGTCAACAGTTGGAAATCATAATAAAATTAAAATTTAAGTTTGGAATTAGCATTTAAAGTGTTTTTGGGGTCATTAACCCGGACTATCTTTTTGTTTTGTAGGAGGGGGTGGTTGCATGCCAAATTTTTTTTGGTGTAAAATATCAGAATTATTAGATTTTTGTTACCTGTCTATGAATAAAAATTATTGGAGTGTGAGTTTGATATTTTTTGAAGATCTAAATAGTCAAGCTTGGTAAAGAAAAATCATGTCAGATAATATTAGTCCAAAACAAAATGAAGAGACAATTGATAGATTGTGGGCTAGATTGAAAAGAAAGGGTGATGGGAAATGTTATTGTCCTTGCAATAATTGCAAGGGCTTAAAGACGAGATGAATTTTAATCACAACAGCTGAGAAACATTGTAGGCAGCATGGTCACGTTGAAGGGGGCATGATTATCGCTCATTGGTAAGTTGTTCATTATATGTGTTTATATTGATTGAATTTGTAAATATTTATATCGTTTAACATTATATATATATAATCACTTGATCATGATCATGGTTTATTTGTGTCTATCATTATTATAAATGTGGGGTGCCCTAGGGTAGATGGTATGGATTATCACGGCCCAGAGAATGTGGTTTTGCAAGTGGACGAACATGGAGTTGTGAATATCGAAGATGAAGTTAATGATCCTATGGAAGAAGATGATCATGCGCCAGAAAAAACAGTTGAAGATGATGGTACAAATACATTGATCCATGACACATTTAGTGGTAGAGCTGATCATGATGATCAAGATGACTTTGATGATGTTCATGATTTACACGTACTTGAGAAGGCATACAAGCCTTATAGAAGGCTCCCAAACAACTCTTCTCTACATTTGTATTGTTGTTGTTGAACACGAAGGTTATGAATGGTTTATCGAACTTATAGCAATCTCACCGGATGTTAAGGTATGTCATATATGTCATCTTTTTCATCTATTTTAATTGTGTTGGTTCATCACTAGTAAAATAAATGATAAAATATGTACCATTAATATTCTTTATATGAAAAAATTATTTTTTGTTGTAGATTGATTGGTGATTTTTTGTTACCACCATCAAATATTTTACCTCGCTCATACCGAGATTTATGTGCCATTATGAAAGATATCATAATGGAGTATCAAGCAATAGATGCATGTCCCAATGATCATATTATATATCATAAACAACAGGAATTTGCAACAGAATGCTCGGAATGTCATATCAGTAGATATCGAACAGATCAACTAACAAAAAAGGTGTCTCGCAAGGTTCTTCATTATATTCCCATTATTCCACGTATGCAATGATTATTTAGGTGTGAAAGCTTAGTGCAATTTATGGATTACCATGCATGGAATAAAAGTGGAGATGACATTCTTCGAATGCCTACGGATGGTTCTACATTTAGGGACATGGAGGAAAAATGACCACACTTTAAAGAACCTCATAATCTCAGGCTTTCATTGGGAGCGGATGGTGTCAATCTATTTGGAGAGCTGAGATCTATTTACTCAGTGTGGCCTATTTTCTTTATCAACAATAATATTCCTCCATGGATGTCAATAAAATGGGAGCACATAATGTTGTCAATGATTGTTCTAGGTATTTGTTTACATCAATTTTCTTTAACGTAGTAGCATCTCATTTGTCTTATTTGTTGCATAATGGCTTATATTTTTTTCATTCAATAGTCATGTACATTAATTTATATATATTGTAGTAAATGGTTATAATAATTATGTAATGTTTATTTTCATTCAACTAGGTAAGTACCAAGTTAAAGATATGAATTTATATATCGAGCCTCTTATTGACGAGTTACTAAAGTTATGGAATGACGTCACTATGTATGGCGTCTCTAGACCAATAGGACAAAGACAATTTCAATTCCATGTAATGTTTGTATGGACAATTCATGATGCCCCAAGGCTAACACATTTTTGTGGTATGTTATAACGTTCGACTGCACTTTAACAATATTTAATTTGATGAAGTAGATATCATGCATGTTTTAAAAATATCTATTCATTATATATAATTAAAAAATTGACATATTTAATCCAATTATATATGATCTTGCAGGTCTTCAAACAAAGGAAAAATTTGCATGTCCAATTTGTGGTCCAAAGATGAAATCTCATTGTTCAACAAGTTTAGGAAAGCAAGTGTTTGATGAGTATAGGCACTTCCTCCATACAAATCATAAGTATCGAACTACTGAAAAACATCTTTTCAATGGGAAAGATGAGACTACATCAAAACCACGAAGAATGACACCTCGCCTATGGAAGTTGGAATATAATAGAACTAATCGTCAAGGTTATACATCAGATCAAATTGTTTATCTATCATATATGATATGTTTTGAATTTATATTTTTAATTATATTGTGTTGTGTTTACTCATGTTGTAATTGACAATGATTGTTGTTGTTAATTTGTTTAACTTATATGCTTCATGAAGGTCGTCAAGGCATTAATGGTCGGCTTCCATAGGGACTGAAAAGTTATCCCAAACAATTTAGTAGGTTGTCCTACTATGAGAAGCTACAAATTGTACATTTGTTTGATACAATGAATATCAAAAAGAATATAATAGAAATGTTATGGAAAATATTGGATGGAAGGCATGACAAAGAAAAAATTGTCAAAATTTGTAGTGACATTTAGGAAGCCAATCATGCAATGAAAAATGTCATTCAATTAAATAGCGATGGAGACCAAATTAATATAAGTGCCCTTCCTTGGTTATTAGCATAGCAGAAAAGCAATGCTATAAAAGAAGTCATCACGAAAAATTCAATTTCCCATAGGATTAGATTCTTGAACATAAACAATATAATAACAAAGAAAGGTGAATTTGGGTCGGGGATAGCAGCATGATTGGCATGCGCTAAATTAAGGGTAATTATTACGGTATATTATATACACTTGTATAATGCATGTACTTTTTTAGTGTATTGTGTTGTTTACTACTTTTGGAAAAATAATGAAAATATCATTTATAATTGTTAGATTAATGTTCTCTATCTCTCCCCAGTTAACTTTGACGAAACAATGTCCCGAGCAAGTTATATATGATCTTTTAAAATACATGAAATTGAAGTAGCGAGATTTGTTCAATTCATTGTATACATCTTATAATTTCTATTTGTTTTTACTTGTTAGCATATGTAATATATTGTATGTTTTTGTTAAATATCGTTAATATATTTGTGCATTGAATCACTTGTAGATGGCTATCATCTAAAGAAATCCATAAAGAAGATATAAATTATTGGAAGAGAAAAATTCCTTGTCTAATGTGTGAAATGCAAAAGTGTCTACCTTCAACATTTTTCAATGCACAAGAATACTACCTCATACACCAAGTTGAGGAGATTGAATTGTGTGGACCTGTACACACAAGGTCAATGTGGATGGTTGAGAGACACTTGAAATTTTTGAAGGCTTTGGTTAGAAAAAGAGCACATCCTGAGGGTTCTATGGTGGAGAGATATATGGTATACCAAACCATGGTGTACATTAGTGAATATCTTCCTAAGTTTGCAGCAAAGATCCATGTAGATCGCATTTGGGATCCCAACTCAATTAACAAATTTGAAGGGGAGTACCTAATGGGGAAAGGTAGATTGAGGAAACTAAGAGGTAATTATAAGATGGTCATGGAGATTAATTGGAATACATTTTACATATGGTTTTTATGTATATTGTACTTATTTAATTTTTAATCTTCAATATACATCAATTATAAATTAAGGTCGTATACTATGGTATTTAACTAATTATACGTCGTTTGTGAATTTTAATTTTTTTTGGTACAGTTGGTCGAGAGTGGGATGCACTACATTTGTACGTTGCCAACAATCTTGATTGGATGACGGTATGGACTGAACAATGTCAACAATCTAGTCACGCATTAACATGGGAAGGTGTGGCTTCATTGGTTAAAGAAGCTCATCGTAATGGAGATTCCAATGTTACACAAAGGGAAATTGATTTAGCATATGGTTTAAGAGATAAACAGGTACGTATAAATATATTAATCAGCCATATTATTTAATTATTTTCAAGTATATTGATGTATATATATCTTGAGATTGTTTTCTTTGCATACATTCAGCCAAGAATAAATATGTTTATCAACTGACAATATTGCAATAATTTTTTCATGTTTGACATATTTGGTGAAACACCACAGGCTATGTGGTGCAATGGTCATAAATTTTGAATCAAAATGTTGGATGACATGAAAACTGTGATGCAGTATAAGCTGTAGTCTTCGGGTGACTAATGTTTTCATCTAGAGTGACATACATCCTAGAAGTCTCGAGAAAATACGATACTATGGGATTTTGGATTATTATATGAGTATGACTTAAGTCCTTCAAATTAATTCTGTTCATCATCCTATGGTATAGGCTACGATTGAATGAAAATGATCCTAAGAGAACTTTTGTTGAACATGATAATGGATTTACCATGGTTAATATAAGGTTGATCGAGCGAGTTGGAAATAAGCCCTATGTTCTTCAAGCCAATGTGGCGAGCATTTTACTCAGAGGTTCGGAGTAAGCGGGTTGGTCATTTGTTGTTAGACATGATCCAAGAGGAAGGCGGTAAGTATAATGTGGTGGAAGAAGAAGATCTGCGAAGAACTAGAAGATGATAGCCAGATGATGATGGATCCAGCAGTTAGTTGATGATGTCTGAAAAAGATCGCCGAAGAGGAGAACTAGATCATGATGATGTAGGTTAATGTTCATGAAGATGATATCCATGTGGATGATGACATTATCAAAACTAATATAGATGACGATGAAGATGATATGACCAATCTTACAATGTCGAATTTGGATCAGATGATACAGACCAAGAGTTGGATGAAGAAGAAGATCAATGACATTGAAATGTATAAGTTATGTTATTATATTATCTATTTGATATTAATTTCTTGATAGAATTATATTTGACTTATGTGGTTACATAATTAATTCATGATGTTTTTAATTTTTATGCCATTACATAATTAATTTAATGATGTACTTTTTAATGTTTGAAAGGTCAAAAATTAAAATATTTTAATAGTGATGTTAACAACCTTGAAATTAGTGTGTTTTATGTTTCATGTGATCATAAAAGATTAAAAAGTCAGTTATAGAGGTGGTTGCTTAGTGGTTGTTCGATTGGTTGGCGTGTATGTTTGTTCTTTTACAATGTAACTAGGTTTTCCTTCTAATCTACCTATGGAGTTGCCAATTCCAATCAAGGGTAGCTCGAAGGGCCTGGACCAACTGATGAGGACTTTAACAAGACTCCTACACTTCGGGCTCTATAAGACCTAGGAGGATGATCCCTTAATGTGTTTACAACCTACGCACCATTATTATAAATAACATTAACAATAGCGGATGATCTCACTTAATATCTCAACACAATAAGATAATATCAACTAGAATTGGTTGTTCATAGACAATATCAACTATCTAGAGCGTGAGATAACTAAACACAATCCATTGTATAAGATAGTCAATGATTTGCAATTTGTAGCAAGCTATAGGCAAAGACAAACAAATACTGAACTACACTAATAATTACAACTTAGATGAGTGCCATATATCCATTGCAGGAGTCAAATTCATAAGCATCTAGAGGTTTATAACAGATTTAATACATCACATATAAGATCCACGACAATATTGCATTACAATTTCATTGAGTATGCATTCTAACCAGGATACTTATCAAATCCTTATACAACACATATCATTTATAATCCCATTCAAGCATTTTGATTAATTCCTTGAATTAAAGCTAAAATAGAATCATACACACCACAACAGTGAGATGGATAAAACAACCCTTAGTTATTTCATTCAAAGTTTAGATATGCATGTATAATGGAGAGACATGAGCTCGAATTTTTATTTCAACTCAAATGCTAATACTGTTATACAACATTAAATCTCTATGAACTCAAAACCTTTTACAGAATGACTCAAAACCTAAATTGCATTTCTCTAAAACCATTGGACTTTACAATTTGCTCTGCAACTTCACCTAGACTCTACAAAAATTATCTAATTTGCTAACCCGTACTTCTGGCCTTGAAATCCTTCTTATAGAAAATGAAGGAACAAACAAGCACTGGACCAGAAAGTACACCTGTCACCAGTAATTGGAGCACCTAATGATATTCCAAAATTTGTTACAACAACCACCACCTTGAAAAATATTCTTGTTCATCATATCAGTTGAGGTACGTTGATGCAAAAAACCACAAGAAAACCGCACCGAGAAAGTCGTCAACACAAAACTGGAATCGTCGCAACCGCAGCATCTAATCTGCCACCTATTAGTAGTTCACTCCTTTTACTCCTCCTCATTCAAATATTTAGTTACCCAATTCTGGTACTCGTCATCAGTTGGCCAGTCAAAATTAATTACCTCATCCACCTTGGTATTATAAGGTGTGTATTTTACCGCTACCTGATTTGCATCCCTTTCAAAAGATTCCAAAAATGAGTTGGTACTAATGATTTTGTCCATACAGCTCACCAACAAATCATCATCTAAGTGATCACAAATTGAATTGATTTGATCATTGATGGCCTCATTTTTTTGAGCCTGCCATTGTTGAAATGACCTGATTTTCCCCTGCTCATCAATTATATCAGGTAACAATGTGTTACTCCAATCATTGAAATTCTTCACCAGCTCCCTAATCTTCTTACTCAAGTCATCTGGTAAGGTCTGAAAACCTTGCAATGATTTTACTAACACATGAGTAGGCTTTAATGATTGGGGCCTATTATTTATATCAAACCTTGAGGCCTTGTACAAGATATCCAAATCACTGGCCCTAGGGATCCAATTTTCAATTATTGGTATCGCTACTTCTTGATCCCTATCAATATTATTTATTGCTGCTAACAACAAAGAATATAAAGAATGTATAGATAGCAATTTGTTGTCAACCTTTTCATTTAAATGCCTCAAAATAGTAGTAAAAATTTTCTTTTGCTTTAAGAGAGATCCCTCATCACTTTTCTTTAATGATTCCTGCAATTCATCAATTTTTTGCAAGAGCTACTTCTTTGTAGGATCGATAAAGCACTTTTTTTCTTCTTCAACTTTGTCTAAAGAAAGGGTGAGGATAGGATTCTAACTGGGAGATCCTGGTGTGGAAACAATTGGAGAAGCAGGAGGCACTGACCCTATTGTGGAAGGTAATGTACTGGTTCCTAGAGCACTTGATGTCTCCCCAATCTGCTTATACCTAAACCTCTCCACTTCAGTTTGCAACTCAACATTTTTTTGCTACATCTTGTTGTACTCCTCAATCAAAAGGTTATATTTTTCCATTAAGCTCTTCCTTTCAGCTTCCTCCCTTTTAGCAGTCTTTTGGGCCAATTTGGCCACATTCACAGTCAAATTAGTGGCCTCAGTGGTTGAGGTCTCTGAATCTCTCTTTATTATCAATCCTCCCTTGAAATTTGGATTAATATCAGAAACATTTGGTTTTCTCCCTTGTGGGGCCAATGCCCAAATTGCTAGAGTTTCATATTCCTCACTGAAAGCAGAGTTTTGCAATGTTGCCTTGACCTCTTCTTCAGAGTCTTGAAAGGGATTATTAGACTTCATAATAGCATTAAAGGCTACTGCATCTGCAATGTCCCATTCAAGTAGAATTAATACACCAACCTAACTCACCAGTTTTCTTCCTTCTTTAGGAGTGATGTTCTTGAATTCTTCCATTAATTCACCTTTTACCTCCTCATCATTCTCCTGGTCTGACCTGTTAGGCCTTAGTTCTCTTCTCTTCCTACATTTATCTTGATACTCTTCAAACTTCATCCTCCATACCAATTGCAAGAATACAGGATTTTTTACAAATGTATTGTCATCTAGAAACTCCTTGCATGCCTCCATTCTTGCATCTTGTACACTTTTACCTTTCATATCTAAATCAGATAAAACTAATTCAGCTAGCCTAGGAGGGGAAGGCATACCAACTTCAATGTCTTGATCAGTAACAATAATCTCATCCATCAGATCCTCCTATGGTTGATCAATTCTTTGCCTCTTAGGGCTTGTCTCGGATGGTGGTGATGAAGGATTGTCTTCCGGTGATGATTCTAAATCAATAATTTTGATTGCCCTAGGCACTTTTAATTTTGGACTTGGTTGTGGAGGCACTTTCATAATCTATTTTCCTTTTCTATCCACTTCTTCTTCATCACTGCTACTATCCTTTTTCCTCCTATAAATGGGCCACCTTTCCATAGGCTGGTAGGTTGGCCTTGTTTCAATTGGTCTGGCACCTTGCTCTTGTACACCCAGACTCAATTTTAAATTTACCTTTTTTTTCCTCAATGTGCCCATAATTTCCTTGAAGTTTCTCATCAGAAAATCAATTTTCTTATGGTGGGGACTGAACTCCAACAATGGATCATATTTCAGATCCATTTTGTGCACAACATCTAGTAGCTTACCATAAGCTATCCATTTCTCCTTGTTCAACTCCTGTCTATTCAAATCAAATTCATTTCTAATCAATTCTTCAGGGAAATTGAACTCATGCACAAATTTTCCAACTTTTATTCTTTGTCTAAAAAGAGCAAAGAAACCCTTAGGATCATGTTGCCGCTTTGGTCCACACCTCAAATGGTAATCATTAAAGAAATTATCAAAATGTGTCTAGCCTCCCTTTAAAAATACAAAATC
Organism: Sequoia sempervirens; assembly: GCA_007258455.2. Classification (NCBI taxonomy): domain Eukaryota; kingdom Viridiplantae; phylum Streptophyta; class Pinopsida; order Cupressales; family Cupressaceae; genus Sequoia; species Sequoia sempervirens. The sequence continues at coordinate 22,857,774 of VDFB02168118.1, forward strand.
AAACACCACTGTATAATCTAAGAAAAATGTTCCCTTACCCCTTCCAGTGAGGTTCTCCTCATGAATACAACCTATCTGCCACATAACTTCTGCAAATCCCACTCTTGGTGACACATTGTATGGCAGTTTATGAGGGGCTCCCTAAAAACCATATACTCTCAAAACAGTGCTGACTGGGTATGGGATAATGACACCCCAGTTATGGTAAACCTTCAATTCTAGCTTCCTCTCCTTTGGCCTGAGGAAATCATGTAATTCCTCAGAGATCCTAGGTATATTCACCATTAATCTATCCCTTAATCTAGAAGCAAAACAATTATCAAATTGCACATAACTAGTGCTTTCCTTATTAAAAGATAAATTTGCAGCCCATATATGTACTGGCAATCTTTCTCCATCAACTGATTTCCTTAATTTCATCCTCTCAGAGAAAAAGTCAGCATTCTTAAACAAAAACATATGCATTAGCATAGAATACCAAAAGAATTGAGTGTCGGTATCATTGTTTTGCAGCTTTGACAGCCCTTCATGCATCCTCTCGGCCAATAAAGAAGCGAAGTCATAGGTCACAGAGAAGTTAGAGTGTTGTATTTTCACCCCCATGAACATATAAGTAATGGGCATTACCGTACCAAGACTAAAACCCAAAATCTAACATAAAGAATAGAAAGTGGCCAGGAAATGGTTTGCAAAACAATTTAATTTGAAAGGTTCCTGGTCACTGGGGCTGATATGAAATTTTGAACCTCCTTCCCTAGCCAGATGAGGTGGAAGCAACCTTGCTCTAAAAGAGATTTCAGCTTTTCATACTCCTGCTTCATTTCCTCAAGATGATAGGAACCAAGTCTTCCTCAGTTCCTCAAGTCAAAAATATGTTGGACCTCTTCTCTGTTAATGCTCAATAGAACCTTTCCATCATTGTCCCTGATTATCCGTGTAACAGGGTCATATCTTGCAGCCACTGTCCTAAACAAGTCTACATCAGGGAATACATTTGGTACCACCAGCTTCCCCATATCATACATCCATCCATTTGAAAAAGGGTGAGGAAAATTCCTCTGTCCGTACCACAATCTGAACAATTCCAAGCTAGTGATGGGAACCCTAGCATCGGCAATGTTGGAGCAATTATACACTAACCCTTCCCCCAGGATTTTCCCTCGCATTAGGACTAATCCCTTCCTCCTATCATTCGTTGACAAGGGAAATTGATCCAGGAAATCATGATACAACTTTTGTTTCAAATACTCAGTCTGGCCAGAATGTTGCTTGGGTGGTGCCATCTCAGAAAAACTAGGGCTTCTTTACAACGTTATAATTCAGATAGCTAGGACTAACCAGAGATAGAAAATTATAGGACAAAACACTGCAATTTCTCACAACTATAATTAAACTATAGCCCTAACACATTCATCAACAACCTCACAGCACATCCAGCTAATCCTTTCCCAAATTCAAATGCAAAATGACCGGGAGGCACAGAAAATAAACTCACGGCTTTGTTCACAAAACTCCCAAATTCTGGCTATAGAAACTCGCAATTCTACCTTCGGCTCTAAAACTGCTCCGCAAAATAGTTGAATGCTTTTTGATACAGACCAAGCAAGAAAATTGATTTTATTGTTGATCAAATTATGCCAGCAAGTGTCTCATCCGCCATTAAAGCTCAATTTCATGCTGCACGAACGACTCCAACCATATTTGATGCAGATTTAAATTTGAGCCGTCGATTCTTTAGCTTGATCAAATCATCAACGGCCACCTTCAAAACAAGATGACACAATTTCCAACATGGTGATAAGGGGCCCACCTTACCATACACTATGAAGGAAGTCCACGTGGCGGTTTCCCACGATATCGCAATCCTGAAACTTCTGATCGTGTGATGGCGGGCAACCGTTGACCCCGAGCATCAATGATCTCGTTCCTTTAACATAGTCGCCAGTCATGTCATTAACCTTCGAGCAGCTTTTCCAGCGAGATTATAACATATCCGTCGATTTAGAACATGTGCATCTCGATAACACTTTAGTAATCCACCCATTAATACATTTAAAGCCGGCTAGTGTTTCCTTTACTCTTTAGGCTTCATCGGATGAGACATGTGGCACCCACCCATGAGCGAAATCAACCCAAGCACCATCGCAGGATGGTAGGGAATGGCTTAGATCAAATGGTAGTTAGTCAGTGATAGCGCAAATTTGATCCCCTGGATAGGACACGTGGCACCCGCCCATGATTTCACGATCCTTCAATTCCTGATCACGGGATGGTGGGCACCGTTGATATCTGTAGGATATAGATCAACGGCAACACTAAATCAACACTTGCAAAATAAAAAATTCATTAAAAGGAGAAGTGGGCATTACTAGGGGGACAACAAACAACAACATAAGTTGTTTTTTAAAAGATGAAACATGGGGCCAACCGAGACTTAGGAAATAAACCCTTGTGAAGGAAATAAAGTATTAAAATCAAACTTGGGTTTTAATTTTAATCCGGTGACGTAAGCCTAAGCCATTAACCCCAGTGGTCATGTCACTGATGGCTTAGCCAAAGCCTTTCATTAAATACTAACCGTGCAATGTGTAGGTTTTTCAGATTCGAAGATATGGGAGAAGATCTTGATCGTACCCCGCCAACTCGCAGACCTAAGGTGTCACCCTGTTATTTGGCGCAAGGTCAGCAAAAGGCAGATGTGTGTCCTATATGGAATGTGGGGCCCAATCTCCACTATTGAGCTCATAACCTATGGTTTTAGATCAACAACCAAGATCAAAAGCTAATGTAAATCTTTGTTTTTCCCTGCTAGCTCGCAGGAGGAAGATGAAGGTTGGTTAAAAGCTGTGAGGTCAATGAGATTGCAATGCGTAGCTCCACCCATTCAGTTTGCAAAGTGCATAGGACCTACCGACATGGATTAATGTTATTGGTCATGAGGAAGGTGAACGGTGCTTCGTTGGATGTCAAACCGAGTTAGCCTGAGATAAACCGTTTGATCTGCCAACTCTTCAGGAGATCAGCGGGCAGTATTCAAAGTTGGAAAACGGCACACGGTGGTTGTTTTATCATACAACTAGTGAAGCATTAATGAATTATTCCTTGCTTGTGTAGTCACGTCGATCTCAATCTATGTGAACATGTTGTTGGCAATCATGAAGGGTGATCTGCGGATTCTCATGCAGCTCTAGTTAAACGGTGGCAGTACATACGCCGCCAAATTGCCATGTTTGTACATGCATTTTTACTAAGAATTGATGAAGGTTTCCATTACCTCGCATAATAAATACAAGAGGAATTAACTGCTAATAGTGTCATTCTTGTAGAAGTTAGAGCACTTTGTGGGCTGAGTCTAATCAAGTTTGAGTGCTTGTCTGATAAGAGAAAATGAGTAAGTCAGTAAGGAGGTCTGTTCATTTGAGCTCACAAAAGCTCGGTCCTGCTATTCAGGAAGGTGCTTTGGTTGACAAGCCCAGGCTTGTGCCCACTAGATGCAGTAGAAGGTTGCAATTCCAGGACGTTGTAGCTCAACTAGTAGATGACAAAGGCAAGCAGTCGATGTGCTCTATTACTAGTGTCGGTAGGAAAATAAGGTATGGGCATGGCTCCTCTGGATGCCAACACTCACTCATTGACCTTACGAGCAACACTTCTGATGATGTAACCGAGACCAACTCCAACTACTGTCGGTATTTAGCTCACTTCAATCACGTTCTTCCCTATGATGAGGAAGTGATATCTATGGTGCCGTTAGCTATTAAAACCCCAAGCAGACGGACTAGAACCGTATTGGGCAAGGACAAGAAAGAAGAGGAGGCTGAGGGTCTACTGTATTGGGAAACAACAAGAAGCGGGTGTGTATACCAGGGTCTGAGTGTTGGTAAGGGCAGGGTGGTGGGTAAAAAAGAAGTTGTGGTGTCTTCATGGCAATTTGGTTGCCTAGATTTTTGTGTGGATAGCGACAAAGGGGATTTTGATGAAAATTTGTGTTCCCTTTTCTTTTAGCTTTCCCCAATTAATGCACTATGTTTTGCACGCAGATTCAATGTGTGGGAAGTTTTGAAATGAAAGTCAAATGCAATGGAGATTTTTTCCAAATGAAAATTTGTGGTGAAATTACATTTTGAGCGGCTTATTTACTCCCTTGTCATAATAAAGAGATTCAAAGGCTCATTTGTAGGGAAGTGATGAAAGCTCTAGCTAGGTTTTGGAGTTGAATATATGGGTAGAAAGATATATGTCCTCTGATGAGGAAGTGATATTTGTGGTGCCATTGGTACATTAAAAGGCCAATGAGAATAGAATAGATGAAAACTTGTTTGAGTTTTGGATGAATATATAGAAATTATCTTAAATTGTATCACGGATATGACTTATAAGCATGAATAATGATATAATTCTAAATATATTTTTCTCTCCTTAGCTAATGGTTGAATTTTGAATGAAATGTTAATGATATTTATCATTCTTCTTTTGAGAATTTGTTCAATTTGTGTGTCTATGTTTTTGCTTTGATTTAAGAAAATCAATTAAATGCTTAAATGGAGTCATAAGTTTACAATTATTTACAAAGGATTTGATAAGTAGTAATATATTAGAGAATTGAGCTCCATAATGCAAGGTATTATATGAGTAGTCCATTCTATTAAATTCTTGGGTCATTTCTACTAACGGTAAATGGGTAACTAAATATTTAACTGACGAAGAATAAAAGAATAATATGTAAATGGGTCACTCACTTACTCACTCTATCTCTCTCCCCTTAACCCTAAACCCTTAACCCTTAAACTCTAAACCCTTAATAGTAGGTGTGTATTAAAACATTATAAAAGTATAAATTTTTGGAGTTCTATTAGGAATTGAATGATAAATGACGATGAATGGGAAAATCTAAGGCACTTTAATATTTTCAACTAAAAAGTTAGAGTTCAATTAGGATTAGTGTTCACTTAGGGTTAGGTTTAGGGTTCAATTAATGTTCAATTTGGGTTAGGATTGAGGATGAGGTTGAGGTTTAATTAAGGTTATGAATTCAATAAGAGTTCAAATAGGGTCAAGGTTAAGGTTAGGGTTGGGGTTAAGGTTCAATTAGGATAAGAATTAGTGTTAGGGTTAGGATTAGAGTTCAACTATAGTTCAAAGTTAGGGTTATGGTACAATTGGGACTATTGTTCAATAAATGTTCAATTAGGGTTAATACTTAATTAAGGTTAGTTTTAAAGTTCAATTAGGGTTTAGGTTAGGGTTGGGATTATGAATCAAGTAGGTTTGGGTTAGGGTTTGATTAGAGATAGGTTCAGGGTTTAGTTAGAGTTAGAGGGTTTAGGAGTTAGAATTGGAATTCAGGGTATGCTTGTGGGTAATTACAATTCAGGGTTTAGTGTTCAATTAAGGGTGGGGTTAAGAGTCCAAATAGGGTTTAGGGGTTTTAGCAGGTTGAAATTAGAATAGAATAATTTTTTTGTGTTTGTTGATATATCCTAGAATTTGTGTAATTTTTAGAAAATGAAATGATTTGGACCATGGAAAAAATAGAAAAGTTGATTTTATATAGATCTTATTTGTTAATTTATTTAAAATTCTAATTAATAATTGTTTAATTAATATAAAATTAATATTTATTTATATTGTATTGTATTATATTAGATAATTAGTAAAACTAAAATAGATAATAAATATTTTTACTGGATTTTAAAAATTAAGAATTTGGATTTAATTTTATTTGTAATGTCAAATGTGTAAAATTTTAGATTGAAATACTTAATTGATTTTAAAATATTTATAATTAATGTTCAATTTATAAACTAATATTAAGACATTAATAAATATAACCCGTGGCATAATGTTCACTTAGGGTTTCTTTCTTGGGAGAAGTTTGTTGAATGGTAAGTGTATTTTATAAAATTAATATGTCAAGAATTAATTTTAGATAATACATGTGATTTTTCATATGGTATTAAATTGTAGATTAAAATTGATAATAGATTTCCTTCCTTCTTTTGCATTGTAAGCTACCATAATATATGGCCTTAAAATCCTATTCATATTTTTGAGCTTTTCTAAACTATACAACATGACATCCAACAAAAAAATTTGTTATGCATTTTTTCCAAGCACAAATCCTTAGAATTTTTAATGTGTTACCTAAGGTTAATTCTTTATTGCAATAAATACATACACACTAATATATATATTATGGATTTGAGGGAAAATATTAAAATATTTATATATATAGAAAAATTTAAATGCAAGGGATTCAAGTACATACCTTTTCTTTTGTTAATGTTGATGAAGATACAGATCTTGATGAAGTGCCAAATTTGATGACATGATATAAAAAGCTTGAATATCTTTGCTCTATGTGGCACTTGAAATTTTGTACAAAACTATAACTAACTCTACATCAAATTTGTGACTTTGGACCTATTTTGCATCAATAAATATGAGCTTTGACACATACCTCCTAATCTAGCATACAATATGTACTTAAATACTCAAAATAGTTAGGAGTAGTGTTGATATTGGTGGATCTTTGGGAAGGTCCAATGCTTCACCTTTGTATCATCCTATAGATAGAGGTAGAGATGAATATAGAATGAGAGAGGAAAGGGGATAAAAATAGATAGAGATATAGATAGAGAGAGAGAGAGAAATAAATATATAGAGAGATAGGGAGATAGTGGGGGGATATATATATATATAGAGAGAGATGTAGAGATAGAGATATAAGGAGAGAGAGAGAGAGATAAGTAGAAAAAGACAAATAGAGATGGAAAGGGAGATAGAGAGAGAGAAAGAGAGAGGTAGAGATAGATAAATGGGAAGAGAAAGACATAGATATAGAGATATATGGGAAGATATAGGGACAAATAGGTTGAGATATGAAGATAGATAGGGTTATAGGGAGGGAGCAAGAGATCAAGGAGAGATGGGGAGAGATAGAGAGAGGGAGGGAGAAAGGGAGAGAGATATGTAGAGGAGGGAGAGATAGAAGATGGGGAAGAGGGAGATATATGTAGAGAGGGGGAGAGAGGGAGGCTTGAGAGGGAGGCTAATTTTTTAGTTTAAATTCTATAAAATATTCAATAAATAATAATATAAATAATATTAAAATAATTATATAATTTGTATTTTAAATTACACACTATATTTTATTTTTGAAAAATATATATTTTTAACCATTTTCCTATATATTTAGTATTAAGATTTTTTACATCTTTTTAACAATTCAATATATAATACAAATAAAATATAGTTAATAATTTAATTAACTAGCATACCTATATTAATTAATAATATATGTAAAAACTTACAGAGTTATCTTTATCAAGATGCCTATTGACTTGAAAAAATGCTTACATTTTCATGAATATGAATTTGGGAAAGCAATCAATTTGATTTCATTATTGTTTGTGTCATTGTTTATCTCAATTCCCATATATAAAGGTACACATTCAAATTTGAAATCTATACCAACTGTCTATAACAACAATCAACCAAGAACTGATAAATTTAAAAGCAAAAGTGTCCATGCGATCATTAGATTTAGTATTATGACATCGAGAGTGCTCTTCATGACAAAGATGGCATTAACTAACTTAGATATATCCACTTCTTTTTTTTTCAAATGTTTGAATACATTATTAATGTGTATATACATTCAAAGCATTTTGGATATTTAGCCAGAAAACCTATAGCTTTGCAGGTGGGTCAATAAAGCTTTTGCTCTCGATGAATAATCAAACTTTGTTGTTTTATGGTGTGCATTTTAATCCTTTGTTCATCATTATAAATTCTTTTCTCACTTGAAGTTTAAATATGTATCTGTTGAAAAGGACTTTTTGTATAATGTGTGAAAACTTAACATCTTGTTTTTCATGCTTCAAAATGTTCAATTCTTTTGTTGTAACACCCATAATTTCTTCTACCACTTCTTCAAAAGTTGTAATCCAAGTGAATGAAGTATGGTCTTGCACTTTGCATTGAAGTATATATTTATAATCACATTCAGGGAAAGTTTTATCACATCTTCCACAATACCACTGACCATTTTCATTAGTGTTTACATTCTTTTTGCAGTGCCTATCTCCAATTTTCAAGGGGCATGTTGTATAACAAAATTTTCCTACCTTAATGAAAGATAAGGTAGCTTTTATCACTATGCAATAAGGTTTACCAGAGTTGGCAAGGTCTCAATCCTGTATTTGTGAGATACTAGGGTTAGGAACAGATAGGGTTTAGGTTAGGGTTGGGGTTCAATTAGGGATAGAGTTTAATTAGGGTTAGATTTCAATCAGGGCTAGAGTTTAATTAGGGTTAGGGTTCAATTAGGGTTAGGGTTAAGGTTAGGGTTTGGGCTAAGTCAGGGTTAAGGTTCAATTAGGATAAGTGTTCACTTAGGATTATTGTTAGGCTTAAGATTGGGGTTAATAGTAGGGTTGGGATTTAGATTGTGGTTAATTAAATTATATTAGTTTATGTTTTTTATTAAAGATCAAATATAGATGTAATTTTGAAAATTATATATCTATACCTTTTGATTTATGTTTCAGATCTAAGATGATCACATTATTGTTTATGCATTACCTAAAATAAAAACCTTATTTATAATCGTAAAATAAAAACCAATTATATCATAATTTAAACAATAACAAACAATACAACTAATTAATTGAATATTTTATAGAATTTAAACTAAAAAATTGATTAAAAATTGATTTTTTTTTTTGATTCGCAAGATTGATTTATATATTAGATTAAAAAAGGTACAACCATCTGCAAATGCAGGAAAGCTTCCACCATTGATTACTAGCAAACCCATCCTAGCCACCACTACCAAAAACCACCCTGAAGATGGTCAAAACAAGACCCAACCAGCCAAAGACAGGGAGACCCCTCCATCCAGAAACCACCACCCCGCCATCCAAGCCAACTACCAACACAAAATGCCATAAGGGTTCGGCCTCGACCCTAAAGATATGAATCCCCAGTCACCTAAAACTCCCAAACTAGCCATTAGAGATCAAATTTATAAACTCTGGGACTGAAAGACGCCATTGGACCATAGAGATAAACTCTAAAAACTATCAGAACCAACAACTATACAAGGCATTCACAGGAAATTATTTAAAATAGCAAAATCTTCAAAGACTTTTACCCAATCGACATCACCCACAACCATCAAGCCGAAGAATTTCTTTAGGAATTCAATGGCCACTGTCGCCACCATTCTATGTTTGCTCAACACCAGACCGCTCAAGTCAAGAAGGAATGGGAAAAGCTTTACAACCTTGTCTGAACCTCGAATAGCTGCAAAGTCACTTGGTCTTGGGATGCCTTTTCCCTCCACCACAAAACTCAACACTTCATTTACCCCTCCCACCAGATCCTTGCGAAACATCTTAACCAACAACAGTTTAGCCACATCCTTGGACTCACCATTGTCCAGAAGAGATGTCAAAAACCGGGAGGAGATGTGTAGATTGTCCCTGCTGAACTCCTTGTTAGCCAAATGACCAACTCCCAGGATCATTTTGGTCACCACCAGAACTAACAGGTCCTTGTTTAAGAGAATTTTCTTTAGTCATTGGTCTTTAACTTCTCTGAAGGAGGCTTGTCTAGCCGAAGATTTCAGAGAGATTGGCATGTCCGCACCAAACTTCTCCAAGCCATCCACAAAGACTTCAATGACAGAGAGAGATCGCTTCGCCATGAATGCCACCGCCAGAAAAAATAAATTCTGCTACAAATGTCCGCCACTAAAGTCGCCACCAACTAATATGAAATGGAATGAAATGAAAAATTTTAATGACATCCACGAGGCCAAAGAAGCCTATGGGACCCAAATGACTTCCCTCCACACGTGCCACATTTAATCTACATGAAACTACCTTCAGGGAATGATGCCTACGGCATCCTCGAGCTCTGTGAAGAAAATTGTCGCCTCCATCACGTGACCAGCCTCCTAGTCACACCCACCTACGTCTCCCATAGCCCCTTCCTTTTCGCCACCTCAACTCCTAGCTGGCTCTCCTAGCACGTCAGTGCAGGGATGAGAAAAGAAAGGAGGTAGGGGGAGCCCACCTAGGCGTTGGCTATAATGCATGTACTTTTCAGTGTATTGTATTAACATACCTAGATATATTCACCAATATCTATTATCTATTATTGATTATGTAATTTTGTATGTATAATATATTTTTTAAAAAATAAAAATATATTTTTGAAAAAAATATATATATTTAAAAAATTAAACAATATATTTTTTAAATTAGAAATATATTAGAAATATTTTGAATGTATTCAACTATCAAAATATGATTTTTTTTTTAATATGCCATTAAAATCACTAATAAAAAATATTAAAGATTTTATATATATTTGTTTAATATATTAAAAAATATTTTATATTATAAATATTTTATAAATAATTTATAAAATATTTTTAAAATATATTAAACAAAACATATATAAAAGTTTAACCATTGTATGTGGGCTCAAAAATAAAAAATGTGAGGGTTACGAATTAGGTTATTTTCTGCACAGAAGGCAAGCTACTGGTGATGGCATGGGATGGGTCCTATCATTCTGACAGCTGATAGACCATTAGAGGCAGGCATGCCATGGATGGGTATACCATTTTGTATGTTGCGTAGCCTGCTCCTGACTTGACTAGTTGCCCTAATTTCTTCACTTTTTCTCATTTTTAATGAATTTCCCCCCGGCCTTGTCAAATATTTCATTTTAAATGTTTTTCTTTGGAAGCAATGAAACATTTAAAATATATCGCACAAAAATTTCCTCGGGCCCCACCTTGTATAGTCCACGTGGCACCCGCCCGTGATTTCGCAATCAACCAAAGCACCATCACGGGATGGCGGGGAACGGATCAGATCAAAGGATAGTTGATGAACAGTCACACAATTTGATCCCCCATATGGGACATGTGTCGCTCGCCCACGATATCGCCATCCTACAATTCCCGATCACGGGATGGCGGGCAACCATTGATCTTGAATGAATTTTGATCGACGGTAGCGTGAATTTCATCCTTCTAAAAAATAAAACATTCATTAAAGGGCAAGGGGACATTACTAGGCAGATGGAAAACAACAACATAAGTTATTTTAAAACCGTTCAGCACAGGGCCAACCAGGACTTGGAAAAATTAAACCCGCAGAGGAAATAAAATATTAACACCAAAGGGACCAGGCCAAGATGGAACAATGGGGCATAAGATGTTCTTAAAACCCTTCAAAACAGGTAACATCGAAATAGATCCCGACCAAGGCATTAGGTAAACACAAGGGTTTAAGATGAAGACAAAGCTAAAACCCCAACCCTAAGAAATTTTCCAACACCATGAAAGACCAGTGACATAAGGCAAGGCATGAGTGAAACATTAGGAACAAAATTTGAAGTTCCATCAGTACAAGCATTGGATAATTTTATATTAATATTTTGTCCTATCACAAATATAAAAGGTGAGCACAATAAATAACATGTATTTTCCCATTAAATGTGAAGGATTTTCAAAAAGTTTTAGTGTTCAACTATTGGTCCATTTTTGTTCAATATAAGTTGTATTTTAAATCATTATGTGTAGTTTTATAACAAATAAATTTTTTGTATTCGACTATTAGTCCATATGTATTTGAATATAAAAGGTAGAGATATCAAATATTTATGGTTATCAATAAGTACTTGGTCCACTTAGGTTGTATATTAATTTTAATTTAAATAAAAATATCATATTCTACAAGTAACAAATGATATTTTTTTGGTTCAACTATTGGGGGTTTCATGATTAAGTTTTGGTCGAACCTTTAAAAAGTCAAATTTTAGACACTTCTCAAAAGATCTGCCGATGTGGCGAGTTGCATGATGAGTCGCGCCTCCAAACCTTAGTTATAGATAAATAAGAGACCAGTCTACATTTCAAAAAAAAAAATGAAGGTTCTACAATATTCCAGTCAATTGCTACATGTTGAGAAAGTTAGCCTACACGATTATTGGGCCCTCTCCCCTAAAGGAATAAGGGGACATCAATAGGTCGACAACAAACAATGACATAAGTTGTTTTAACGAGGGAGAACGGGACCAACAAAAGACTTAGGAAAAATAAATTCAGGCGAAGGAAATAAAACAATAAAACAAAAGGGGGCCCAGCCTAGACGTATGAAGCGATGGGGATTAAGTCATTTTAAAGCCTTCCCAAAAAGTAACGGCCAAATAGATCCCATCCAAGGTTTAATATGAACACTAGGTTTTTACATGAAGACGAAGGTAAAACCCCATCCTTGGGCTTTTCCCAAACACCATAGATGACGAGAGACAAGGTAGGATAAAATAGAACACAAAGAACAAAACTTTGAAGTTTCATCACTACCCATAACCCTTAACCCTTAAACCCTCTACCCTCTCTCTCTCTCAAGTCTCTCCCTCCTACCCCCTCTC
>VDFB02168118.1:22870329-22985990 GCA_007258455.2 Sequoia sempervirens
ATTTAAATGATGAATATGGGAGAAATGTGATAATTGCACATGGGTGATGCATCTAAAAATCAAGCTTATGTTATTTTTCATACACATCTAATATCTTCAAAATATCTTTAAAACTGACTTATGCATTAATTTCATTTAACAAGATGTTAAGTGTTGTGATATTAGTAGATGCAAATAATTTTGTTGGTTGGATCAACAACTATCATATATTTTGATGCACATTCATACAAGTTCATAGAGGTATATATATGCCTATGAGGTTTGAAACATCCACTTGTTCTATAAATGCAAATGCAATGATTTTTAAGCTTTAGAAGCAAAACCATTAGTTGTTGGATGCCAGCCTCAGCAATGAATTAAAAGCAATATATTTTGCTATGATATTTTTTTATGGGAAGGATCTCTTACAGTTCAATTGAAACCTTTCAAATGGTGTTAAAATCCTTGCCACTAGACAAGAATAGAACTCAAGAAGCATGGATCATACACGTAAATATATGAAGTATACACATGAATCATGAAGAATACATATGAACACATGAATTATACATTGGAAGCATGAAGCATACATGTGAATACATGCAATATGCATGAAGTATACACATGAATAAAAGAAGCATACATGTGAATAAGTGAAGCATAAGTAATTGAAGCATTACAAAGGATAAAAAACCACCAAGAATGGAGCTTATTTACACAATACACATTAGATGGAGCTTCTTGAGCAATCAATAGTAATTATCTAAGTATTAGATGTAAACAAAATCCATGCCTACAAAATTCAAGAATACAATTTACACAATACACATGATAACATCATTCAAGAATGGCAGTAGAAAAATAATGTTTTCTTTAATCAAAAAGTCGTAAGGCTATACAATGATATATATTGATAAAAGTATATACAATATATCAAAAAAAGCCATACAAGCCTACTACAAAAGATCCATATGGACATAAAATGTCACATATATATTGATAGTCAAAAATATATGTTCCAAAATGCCACATAGGCATACAAAAAATTACCCTAATACATATGTATTTCCCTCTAGGGAAAGGAAAAAGATCTTGTGTTGCCTTCGAAATTTAGTTGGATGGAGTGCATGTTGGTTCTCTTGTCTTTCGAACACGCTCACTAGTCCTCCTCTCTTCACTCTAGACCTTCAACTAATACAATAAAAAGTAAAGGTGTTAATACATAGAAATTGAATTATGGAATGACATATAACAAAACATAATCACTTACCGCATACATATAGTCATCATGCACATTTACAACATTACCACATCCATGATCTGGAGTGAAAACCACCTGCAGCAACCATCAAGATAGAAATTAAAATACATAAAAGTATCATGAAAATTTTCTATAATAGACCATAAAAGAGCAAATATAATGTCAAATCGACTAATCTGTTGCATACCTCTCTCAAAGGATCAGAATTGGCTATTGTTGTAGCAACTCCATGGTACATCATGCCACCAACATCACTAGGGTTGTCTGATGTCAACAACTGCAAATGAAATAACATATCTAACAGTCATATAAAGAAGTTTAGGTAGTCCCTTTATAACTATCATAAATAAAAGAGTAAATGGTTGGCCTCAATTGATACTACAGTATAGTGCTTATAGATCATAGAATGGTGAAAGTACTAAGTCCACTAGGATAGTCCAAACTCTTAAAAATGCCAAAGTTCAATGCTCATTGAGATCTAAATTGCATATGTTGATTAGTTGATGTTAATGAGGGCATGTTGTCAACATAGTGATAATGCCACAATGACGTTCACATGAATGAAGTAAGGATTACTATATTACTAGCAGCTTTCAAAAGGATAATGGAACATACGATGAATTAGGACGTGTCTAGGGTTTTACTATAGCACATGAAGTTGGTTTTTGAGGTGTGCAACAGTAATGGAGAATACAACTTTGGTCAATAATGAGTGTAAGGAAAGATTTCTTCTAACAATGTATAGGATAAAATTTGGATGGAGGTGTTATAGCATAGAAGGGATAAATGGGATGGGATTCGAATGCAATAATGGAGCATGGGATGGACTAGAATAGATTAATGGGATGGGCTAGGATGGGATAACAAAATATAGTGTGAACTATTAGAGGTTAATGGGATGGGATTAGGAGGGAATAAAGGAACATAGGGTGAATTAAGGAAAGATAGTGGGACAAGACCAAGAGGGGATAATGGAACATAAGGTGAAATAAGAGAGGGTAATGGGATGGGAATAGAAGGGGTTAATGGAACATAGGATGGACTAGTATAGATTGATGGGATGGGCTAGGATGGGATAACAAAATATAGGGTGGACAATTAGAGGTTAATGGGATGCGATTAGTAGGGAATAATGGAACACAGGGTGAATTAGGAGGTGTATAAGGTTTGACTATAATACATGAAGTGTGAACTTGACCTGTGTGTAGTAATAATAGAGAAGAGCTATCTAGGATGAAATGTGGATAAAGATGGTATAACATCTAGAATGGATAAAGGAACATAGGGTGGGACATAGGGGATCATGGAACATCTACGGTGAAATAATAATGGGTACAATAAGATGGGAGTAGAAGGGCATAATGACACATGGGATGGACTAGAAGATATTAGTGGGATGGGCTAGGAGGGGATCATGGAAAATAGGGTGAACTATTAAATATTAATGGGATGGGATTAGGAAGGAATAAAGGAACAAAAAGTGAATTAGGAGAAGATAACGTCACACGATCAAAAAGGGATGATGGAACATAAAATGGACTAGTAGAGATTAATTAGATGAGCTAGGATGGGATAATAAAACATTTTTAAGGTGAACTATACTAGAGGTTAATGGGAAGTAATTAGGATGGAATATTAGACCATAAAGTGAATTCTAGGTGGTGTCTAAGGTTTGAATATAGGACATGAAGTGGGAACTTGAGGTGTGTAGTAATAATGTATTAAAGATTTCATCAATAATGAGTAGAATGAAAGGTTTCTTGTAACGATAAGTGTATAAGATGAAATATGGAGGAAGGTGGTATAATATTTAAGGTGTTAAATATTGGGATATTTGATATAAAATGGCTAAAATATGTGTGATGAAAGGAATGGAAGAATGAGATGGATGTTGAATGGTAAATATAATTAGGATCTCACAAGACCAACCAATGTTTGTGTTTCTCATCAATTTTTTAGATTTGTATATGCAAAATTATGAAAACTAGCTAACATTGTTTTACAACACCATTAATGAATAAAGATTACCTGAGTGAAAGTTGTTTGAGGACATGAATTGCGAGGTGTGGAGGTTGAATGTCCACCAGGAAACTATTTGACATCCAAAGCATGTTATGAGACAAACATTCAAATATAACATTCAACTGTTCAAATGCAATAATAATATCTTTAATACTAGTTGCATACCTGTGGACTCAACGTCGAGAACAAATAAGGGTCTACAAGAATGGAGCTCGTCTCATGAACACTCCGACCCTGAAATTTCATCATATCGATATTCTACTAATTTAGTTATTCTTAAATTTCAAAATATAATTTAATAAACAAATTAAATGAACTTGCTAAATTTTACCTGAGTATTAATGTTGAATGTATTATTCAGTAATTCATCTGTGAAACCCATCACCTCTACAACTAATGTATGTTGTGTAGCTACATCCTGAGCACTCTGATAATCGTACGTGCAAACAACACCACAAGCACCACAGTGGTAGGGTGGAGCTCGAGGCCTACATGTCTCCTCCACATCAGGCTCTACTAGAGGCATCGCACACTGTATAATGGTCTGGGTGAGCGAGATAATTGACTCCAACATGTCCACCTCTACACTGTCCTTAATAATGGAAGGAACGGCAACATGCTCCACCATGGGTTTGGCCAAGGGTCTCGGTGCCAACTATGGATTACGTCATGCATTAGGTCTATCATGTGTGGAGCCCCCACCTCTACATTGAAATTCTAAGATGTCAAAATAATTTGGCATCTTATTGAGGACAAACTCACAATAGAGTTTCCTCAAAAACTATTGTGGTACCTCATGGTTATTGCATGGAGGTTGGTCAAATACCATCCACCGCCACTCCCAAAATTTATTTTTGATTAATTTATGGTGGCACCAATGGATGGGGAACCTCCTGCATGCATGAGACAAAGGTGTGTTGGTTCTGGGGTCTGTAAATAGGGCACACAAGTCGGCTTTGCTAAAAAAAAAATTCACATCTGCATATGACAAACCACTAGCATAAAATTGTTTCATCTCATGCCTCTTATTTGACAAAAAAATTATGTTCTCGCTTATTTCTCCTACATGAGATACAATTGAATTCAATCCCCTCCTATAAGGGTGGGTTTCAGCATGCTCAGTTAATCTTCCAATTAATTGTTTGAAATGTCTCTTTTATTGTTTTCAATTTGATTTAGGATATTTTCTTGTGTTCCTTGATTATGCCTATGAACTAATGGAGGGGTTTCAGGTTGTTCTTGTATAGGAGGCCCTTTGTGAGGGGGTGATTGTGAATTCTTAATGTTTGGAGGTGGAGATTCATTCACTGAGAATTAGAACAAAGTTTTATTATAAAAACCTATTTCAATCTACATTCTAAATCAAATTCAAAATAAATAGAATTAAAATACATACATCTTCACAATCTTCAACCTCTCTAACATGTTGACGGCATCCTCGTGAAGAATTGCAAGCTAAGAGTGCAAAAAATGGAAGAGATTTGGTGAGCACAAGTCACAAAGAAGAAAACTCCAAGCCAAGTCATGGGTTCAACAGAAAATGTAGGTTGAAATGCATTTTTTTTCTTTTAAATCACTTTTCACATTTGGCACACGCCAAATTTAGCGTGTGCCAAATGACTCTCTCATTTGGCGTGCGCCAAATGACTTTCTCATTTGGCGTGCTCCAAATGACTTTGTCATTTAGCGTGTGCCAAATTTGGCATGCACCAAATGCTCTTTTTGCCATTTTTTGCATTTTTTTTAATTTGGCATCAAAATTGTGTCACAAATCCATGCACTTACCCATACCTACAATACAAGGAACAATAGGAAACAACAAATAAATCTTGTCTCATTACCTTTTCCAAACCCTATCTTGCCTAGTGCTCCTCATTTACCTATGAATAGTGGAAAGGAATATAATCTTGTTGAACATCTTAAGAATAATCCTACTAAGATATCCCTATGGGATCTTATTATAACCTCACCTAATTACCATAGTATGTTTCAAATGGCCTTGCAACAAGTTATGATTCCTCCTAATACTAGTTCAAACGATGTGGCAGCATTAGTTCAAGGAATGAATGAGATAAACTTAGATATTGTTTTTCACCAAAGAGAGTTACCTTCCTTGGAAGTTCAAAAGAAACATGAGGCTTTCAAGATAATAGTCCATGTTAGTCAAATCGCGATAAAACAGACCCTTATTGACAATGGTTCAACCCTTAATGTGTGTAGCGTGACCCTTTTGAAAAAGATTGACATGAATAGAAGCGACATTAAACCTGACTCTTTATCTATCCATGGATTTGATAATATAGGAAAACAACCACTTGGAGTCATCACATCACATATTAAATTTGGGAAAGTAACATTACAAAACCCGGTCCACATTATGATAACAAATGTACTTCACAAAATTTGCAAATTTATATATGTAATTTCAAAACAACACTAAATGCAACTTGAAATGAACAATAATTTTAACTAAAAACTCAAAATGTTGGAAAATATCAATTCTCTTCAAATTGATCATTCTTTGTTAAACTTACCAATTGTAGTTGCTCTTATAAACTACTTTTTGTTCATAATTTTTTTTTTTGAAATAGTCCCTTACATACACACAAAGCAAATAGGATACAAAATTGCCCTTTTGCATCAGAAGTTACCACAAAACTCTTTTTGTAACATATATCTACAAAATTAGAAGTAAGAATTCATTCCTATTTCATTTTCTATATTGTATGAATATATTATCAATATTACTTGGCTTCTTGTGTCATCTTCTTATTCTTGCATTAGCTTTCAATCCAAGGAAAATCAAATAGAGGCTAGGATGGGTTCTGCTATTGATTTTCTAAATCCATGTGACAAAAGGCTTATGTAGTAGTCTTCCATCCAAAAAGACATTTTTACACCCCATTTGTTTGTTATGCATGTTGATCAATTACTTGATAAATTACAAATGCCTCCAAATGTGTTTCTTGCATGGGTTTTGAAAACTCCTTCATGCTCCTTATTTTATACAGAATATGAAAAAAATTGACAAGATTAGTTACTTTTGAGAATGCAAGCAGAACTCCATCCATAAAACTAAATATGTTACGCCTCTTTTAATAAGTTTATTTTGTTGGTATCAGTTCCTATCGATATAATGCATCTGCAATGGGAACACTAGAGTTTCTACTATACCAATATTATCCACTATATGAATCAATATGCAAATTAAAAACAAAGCAAAAAATGTCTATGTTTGCAATTAAAAAAATTGATGATCAGACACTAACTAATCAACATAGCAAAACAAAATTATCCTCTCTTGAAACAAAAATAACTAATGTAAATTACTATTAACAGATAAAATCTTATATAATTTACAACATCTTTTCCTAAGTTTGCAATTAACAAAATTAATGATCAGACACTAACTAATCAACACGGTAAAACAAAATTCTCCTCTCTTGAAACAAAAATAACTAATGTAAATTACTATTAACAAATATTATAGGTTGTTGTTGTGGGGTTGTAGTTTGGTTTGTTGATTATTTGTCTTGCAGCATCTTTTCCTTGTAATCAAAACCTGCTTTTCCTTATCAAAAAGAAATAAAATCTTATATAACTTACCCTTTTTTAGCATAATTTTGACATAAGACCTTGAGAATACAAAAGATACCCTAGCATATTTTGCTATGTGATCAACCAAACACTTGAGAAGAAACCTTTCTCTTTTGAAAATGCACTAAACGAAATATGTGAACCCATATAATATTTAAAAGTTAGAATGCTACCGAATTTGACATACAAGTTGTAAATGAGTTAATGAGAAGAGGTGAATATTTGAATTCGCTAGCTACAAGTATAGAAAAAGATAACACACAATAAATGTGATAGATTACATGGATACAATTTAATCGATCTGGCACTGATATAATTTAATATGGCTCATAATTTATTTGTCGATATGATTCAACTATTGAAGCAACACAAAATTATAATCTATTATGTAACGAAATTAATCACACTAACATGACATGTAATTGATTAGGGAAAAAAAGAATTAAGTCGAATTTACACTAATAATGAATACGTAAACAAAATATGACTCACATTTTAAATCAATTTATTGTCCAATACAATATATAACTTAACCAATTTTATTATTAATTGAAATTTAAAGGACAGAGACTAAAAAATTACAATAAAACAAAAGCAAAGGCAATACAAAGCATATTTTCTAGTCTTTGATAATGAGCCTAGAATACAATAAAACACTAAGTAGCTCCACAATTTGAATATCACTATCTTTGATACTGATTTGAAAGAATATTTTTGTAGGCAGTATAACAAAACATTGTATAACTTCATAAAATGAAATGATAATGAATGTAGTTCACAAACTTTTTAAATTTGCACATAAATAATTTCAAAACTTAGAACATTAAATACAATTTGAAATGAACAAAAAATTCAACTAAAAACTCAAAATGTAGGAAAAGATTAATTAGATCTTCATGTTGTTCATAGAATATTTATCTAAGATTGAAATTTTTTGACATCTAACTCATCAATAAGTAGACAGATTGAACTTGGCATACAAAATTGAAAGCCTCTTTCTTAGACATCAAGTAGATATGGATAGTAACAATTCAGTTTCTAGGAATAACCCTTATAGTTCTAGGAAATGATTTTACAAGTCCAAGATCTAGAAGAAAATCAAACTCATCCAAGCCATTAATACATATAAACTCTAACTATTTTCAACTAAGTATCTTTTCTCAAAATGAAACCCAATAACGTGATATAACCTTCAAAGTATCCTTTAACAACACCAATATTCAGTATCAATTTATCCAACTTTCCAAGTGGCGGGCTCAACTCTATCAATTCCCTTGTTTGCTTTGAATAAAATAGTCAAAAATAACAAACAAACCTTGATATTTACAATTTGACCATTTCATTTTAATAAAAAACTACATAGAAAAATAAAAAAACATACTAACCTTTGTAAAACATGCCATGCAAAATTCAATGCATAACTTTCCCATTTCAACAAAAATTTGTAGAAGCTTGATGTCATGGATATGCTCTAAATCAAAGCTATAACATATTATTTTTCTTAATGATTTCACTAGTGCAAACCATTTGCAACAAACTACAAAAAATTGAATGACTTCTTTCAAAGTACGTCTTGTCAAAATATGAAAGCCAATCGGCTCCTTTGGAAATTCCATAAAATCTTAATTATAATCTTAAAATATGCAAAGTTGAAATATGTTTCTGTGATTAACTACATAAACCAACAAATCCTTGAACAATCTTGCATAACAACTTAAATGGATTAGTTTAAATTAAAAAAAATAGCAACCATGTGCTTTTTGTATACTACCAGTTTACTTGTAGTACTAAAAATAAACTTCGCATGCTTCACATTTAACAATTGTGCATTTACATTTTTCCTTCTAGACAAGTATTTGTAATAGCTAAATCTTTCATCTTAAACAAGTATTTATAGCAATGCTAACAACAATCATCAAATAGTAATCACAAGTGTCTAAAAAATATTTGATGTCTCTTTGTTGTGTGACAATCATCTATTAGCTTGCCTCTTGAAATAGTAAAAGACATGATTTACTAGAAAGCAATAACTACATTTCATGTATTGTAATGAATTAGCCAGATACCAATACCTTCTATAATGATTCTTGACATAGTGTATTTAATACAAATTAAATTAACATAATCATTGTATATATCCAAAATCTATGCCACTACAAAAAAATTATCTATTATGGCATGTTGTGTTTAATATCCCTTCATCCATTTATTGGGAAGCTTTTATGGTAATCACTGCTTTATTCTACTTATCATGCATAGGTGGAAACTTTATTGCATATCTAAATGTTAATTGATTGCAACTTCATATATCAAAGTATATTTCCACTTGCCATCTTGTGACAAAATGCCACATGTCAATTTCTTTGTCTCAATGGCTTTTGTTGCTCACAATATCAAATAGCGACTTTGCGAGATTATGACGTGCGTGTCTTATCTTATCAAGATCAACTTCTCATGATTATATACTTTTTGACTTAAATACGTGGCTTCTCTTTGAATTATGGGCTCATTTCAAAGAAAGGACTTGAACTTGCCAATTTGCAAGATCCTAACACCTATTCTTCATCTAACAACTCACATTTGTATCACATTCTTCTTTCATTACGAAACATGTAGTAGCACACCTCGGTTATAAAGCATTAGAATGAGATATTTCTCCAATTTTCCTCCCCAGACTACCATCAATAGAGAGTTTGCCTTTAAAAACTCACATGTTCACATTTGAAACAAAACATATTTCATTTAACCATGAAAAATTCTAACTTCTAATTCACTAGAAGGTACATGTATCAATTTTAATCTTAAGAAAATTCTATTAAAGCCTCATTACTATTTTTTTTAAAGATTAAAGTATTATTTTAGGGGTAAACGCTTTTGACCCAGAGCTACGAATTGGTGAGGTCACAAACAGGGGACCTCATCCCCAATATAAACATTCAACAATTACACCCCAATGGGATTTGAACCTTCATGGCAAGAACAACACCACAACAACTTAACCATCACACCATGTCACTATTGGCAATGCCTCATTACTATTACATGTCCTTAAATATATTATTAAATGTGCCAAATAACCCTCTACTAGTATTGTAAGATTTGACTGAAAAATCTACCCAAGATGCAAATGAATGAAGGAAAGAAAATATAGAAATAAAAAATGTGCAAGAATAAATTGTATTCTACTCAAGAGAATGCAAAGCTTACAATGAGCTTGAGAATTTAGATTATAGAGGGAATGCCTTGGTTATATAGGCCAAGGTGTGACTCAAGATGTAATAAGATTATGATAACTATTGTCATCTTGTCAGATGTGACAATTTGTGACAACTCGAGGTCATTAAAGCCCAACAACCTTAAATCCCTATGTAAACTTGATCTAGTGTAGAGAGGACCTAAGTGGATAACTAGCTAGGAAATTAACTAGTTAGATAAAGCATCCCTTTCACACCAACACCCCCCTTAAACTTGTGTAACTTAGGGAGAAGTATACAAGGTAAATATGTAAATATGGGTACTAAATTATAGACCTGATGAGGCACCCATACTTAATAACCTCTCAACTAGAAAAGAAGGAGAAAACCTAGTGGGAAAAAACTCTGTCCCATGAGAGGTTGAATGAAGAAGATCTAAGTGACCCCCTAGAAAAGATTTCTTGTACCTCCAAGAGAGACCAAAGATTAACATACTTGCTCTCGATGAAGTGTTTGGTGAATATATCTACAACCTGATCTATTGTAGGACAATAGCGTAAATTAATGACCTGCTCTTAAATCATCTCTTGAATAAAATGCATATGGATCTCAATGTGTTTGGTTTATTGATGGTGGATTGAGTTCTTCAATATTTAAATGGTGCTATGGTTGTAACAATATATTATTGATGACTTATAAAAAGTGATTGCAAGTTTAGTGAGGATATTATGAAGCCAAATAGCCTTGGTGGTGGCTTTGGTAGCCCTCCAATACTCAACCTCAGTTGAAGAAAGAGTAATGGCATATTGCTTCTTGCTTTACCAAAAAATGGGACTAAAACCACAGTGAAAATTGCAGCTTGATGTGGACTTGCAATCATCGAAATCACCAACCCAATCAAAATTCATGTATCCAAGTAAGTCTCTCAACTTGTGCTTACTCAATAGTAAATCTTGCACCTAAGAGTGCCTTGGATATAGTGCAATATGTGTTTGGTAGCTTTCTAATGAAGCTCATGGGGCTCTATCATGAAGTGTGAACAATGCCAATTGCAAAAGAAATGTCAAGATGGGTATGATTCAAGTATATGAGGCTACCAATGAGCTGAATATATAAAGTGACATCAACTAGTGGTGTGGAGCATTTCACCTCAAGCTTGACCCCAAACAAAAAAGGAGTTGATGCACCTACTTATAATCAACCATATGAAAATGAATAGATCAAGAGCATACTTGGGATATGCAAGAGATATATTGGAAGAGGTTTGAGTGATCTCGATCCCAAGAAAGTAG
The DNA here is from genome assembly GCA_007258455.2 of Sequoia sempervirens. NCBI lineage: Eukaryota > Viridiplantae > Streptophyta > Pinopsida > Cupressales > Cupressaceae > Sequoia > Sequoia sempervirens. The sequence goes on from VDFB02168118.1 coordinate 22,881,675, forward strand.
TGCAAGACACCTAAGTCAATCATGGAAAATCTATCATGTAAAGCAGTCTTGACACTCACAATTCGATGGATGAAGTGCTCTCAATGACAATCAATTCATCAACATAGAGATCTAAGAAGAGAAGAGAATCCTCTTATCGCAAGATGTAAACATTCAGATCTAAGTGGCATCTAGATAACCCAATGGAGAGAAGAAAGGAGTCCATATTGAAATACCAAGATCATGGAGCTTGTTTGAGGCTATAGAGAGACTTCCTTAGTTTGCATCCCAATGAATAATACTGAATGAATCCTTGTCATTGCTCCATGTAAATGATCTCTTTATGTAGATCTTTGTGAAGAAATGCACTCTTCACATCCATCTGATGTACAACCAACCATGAATTATAAAAATAGAAAGTAGCAAGGGAATGGAGTTTACTTTGGTGACAAGGGAAAAGGTCTCAGTGTAGTCAATACTTGGTACTTAAGAGAAGCCTTTGGCCACAAGTCGTGCTTTATATTTGTCAACTAGTCTATTCATTGCAAATTTGGTTTGATAGATCCACTTACATCGAACCAACTTTCTTTCATTAAAAATTGGAACAAGATCCCATGTTTTGTTTCGCATTAAAGAGTTGTAATCTTACTACATTATGGAATCCCACTCAACAATACCAGATGCTTCACAAAATGATTTTGGATTTGAAGATGTGGCTATGTAGGAATGTGGAATATTTTGATGTTGTGATCAAATCCTCTGAGTATTTGAAGGATCTCCAATAAGAGCACCTACAGACTCAAGTGTTTTCCAAGCCCAATGATGCATGGTAGGGGATGGAGGAGGAGATTATGAACTCTACAAAGAGGAAGATGCAATCTCATGATCTACTTGATGAGTAGAGGAAGCTTGAGGAAAATCCTCTAGGTCATGGTCATCTAAATCCACCGTTGAGAAAGGAAGAGTGAAGGATGAGCTAGGAGAGATTTACTCAAAATTCACATTGTGCTCAATGAAGAGCTCATGTGTTTCAAGATCCATTAGCCAATATCATTTGAGTCCACCATCAGGTTAACCAACAAAGATACAAGGTTTACTCTAAAGTTCTAAGGCCTAATGCTTCTTTGAAGGATGTGTGCTTATATCAAGGAGCCAAAAACTCTAAAGTGTTGCACAACAAGTTTCCTACCACACCAAGCTTCAAAGGGAGTGAGGCCCTTTAATGCCTTATGTGAAACTCTATTTTGGATATGAGCAACATAGTTGATATCTTCTTCCCAATATGAAGGTGCAAGGGAGTGTGTGTGGATCATGCAACTAGCCATCTCTTTTAGGGACCTATTTTTCTTTTCAGCTACACCATTTTGTTATGGTGTGTAGGAAACAATATGTTGAAGATCAATCTCTTCAAGAGTGCAAAAAATTTCAAAGTGATGGTTCACATATCTCTGACATTATCTGTATAGAGAATTTTGACAAACTTTCTAGATTATTTCTCAGCATGATCCTTAAACTCTTGAAATATGTTAAAGGCTTTTCCTTCATGTCAAAGAAATGTAAGGAACTAAATTTCAAATGAACTTCAATTTATTCATATTAACAATTTAAGTACTTGCATTTGCATCAATTCAAGAGAAATATATCCAACCAAAATACATGCCATATCATCTAACAATATTTTATTCATACAAGATTCACAATTACATAAGATAATGTGGTACAATAAGTGACTTAGGCAGTCCATTTCCTTAAAGTTGAAATAATACAATTAGAAACACAAATAAGGTGCATAAATGTTGGAGTCTTCACTAGTCCAATCATATATCATCTTGTAACTCAAGGAAAAGAACATGATCTAGACACTTTTTCTACCCAACTATGAAGCTTACACTTCCCTAGAGAGTTCTTCTTGACATGAAGAACCATTGACCTTGCACGAAATTTCTAGCAAAAAGAAATTGAAAGCAGGATGGAATCTAGTGCGTGCCTAACATATCTACATCCATTTCTATCAAACTAGAACATGTTATAATCAATGCTAAGATATGGCAAAGAACAATATAAATAAATAATCCATCTATCTCAATGGTCTAAAGAAGCTTGGCCAAACATAATGTCGTATACAACAATATAATAGTAGATATGGAAAAGCAAAATCTATGCTCCATAATTACCCACATTCGACACCCGTCCTAGAAGGTAACTTTCCACAAACACGGAGAAAATAATATTTTCCTAGCTAAAACATTTAAATATAATTTGCATGTCAATAACATTAAAACATTTAAGATTTGAAAGACTCAAAAAATCATTAAAAATTAGATTTAACACAGTCCTAATAAAACAACAATAAATTTTTCATTTGTTGACAAAATTTAAAAATTCAAAATGCTACTAAAAGTTGGTGAATAGAGAAATATTTTGGAGAAATTCACATTAATAAATGAGTAGTTTATAATAGAAGTTGACTAATTATTTGTCCCACAACTGGTGTATAATCTGAATAATCAAATTTATTTGTTTTATTGAGGAACCAAACATACTAGGTATATGAATTCTTTTGGCGAAACTTTTTTTAACTGATTTTCCTCTCCAATTCTTCTCAAAATAATGTTGAATCCAATCGAAGAGATTTATTTACTTGGTACAACTTCCCCAACTGTACATCTTTCACATGAAATTGCAAATAGGGACAGACAATATTCAGCTGTAGTAAATACTCAAAAGACATGGAAATTTTTAATTTCTCATTAACACTTGTTCCCTAGATTTCATAGCTCCAAACATTTAACTTTTATGTGAGCAAAGTGCAAAATCATAAAGCTTATTCTTGCTTCTAATCTCTCATCAAAATGGATGATATTTAAACAAAAGACCCCTTTAATCCTATATCTAAGGATTTTCTTCAATCCAAGCATTCAGCTTAATGTTTTTTCAGAGATGTCAAGTCTGATTCACTTCTATTCTGGATAATGTGTGTAAACTATGAATGTTCTACAAAGGTTGTCAAACCCTATAGTGATTTCATTTGGCAGCAAAGAAACAAAAAATTATCATGCATTTTAAATCTACATTGTGGGATCAAAGAAATTTGGACTGAGCGTGAAATATCAACCAGAAAATATTTAAAATATCAACCACAAACCCATCCTATTAAATTCATTCATAAACTTGTGCCAGTTTTTGTGAAGGCTTTTGACAGAAACTAAAATTTCAATTACTTTATGCAAGTCGTGGAATCATAGACAGGGATACGAGCTCTTTGGCTATCGTTGGCAGTGTTCTTTGTTTTTGTCATGCCTTTTCTAGCGCTTTCCATAATTTTCCTACACATTTATTTATCCATTGACACTATCTGTGGTCACTTTTTTGGTCGAGAATGATTGCAAAAATGCATAAAATTGATTATTATCCACCTTTATATGTCCACTAAGATTCAATCCAAAGGAGAAATCAATATTGATTGGCGCAATTAGTTGAATTCACAACCTCTTCTCAAAAGCTGATAAGATTTAGAGAAATAAGGATATATAATAATACATTCTCATAGTGGCATAAAGATGTGTAGATGGATCAAATCACAGTTGCATGGTCGAATGGCTACTGCAAACATTTTAGTGTATAGCATTGAGAGATCTATGCATAAAATAAATAATCTATTGAAGAGGAAGAATAAAAAGGTGATGTAGGGAATTCCATTATAATGTTTAGCATATGCAAGAATTTAGGAAATAGAGGAGAACCTGAAAAACTTTTAGTTGATCCTTCAAGATCTGTTGGTGTCACGTCCTATCTCAAATGTTATCTACTTCTCTCCCCTTCTGCTTCAAAATCCTCCTTACCGTAATATTTTCTCTCTTTTGCTCACCCTAACTCGCCTCAGGTACCTAAGGTAAGGGCTGCTGGACTGCTGGGCTGGATCTTGGAGACACCCCTGTTGTATAAAAAATATATATATATATATACTTTCTCTCTTAAAGATGTTAGCCACAAATCAAATTATCCTACAGACTATCAATTCACCTGCTCTCTTCTCTATCCATTTATGCATGATGGGAAGAAGTAAGAAGTCTTCGCTCCTTCTTTACTGCCTTTCCTCATCTTATTAAACTCATACTCCTCTTACCTTTTGCACGTTGTTTTATTTTTGATAATTAATCATCCGCTCCTCCTTTACTAGTTTCCCACACCTTGTTCTATTGATGTCCTCCTTAACAAACTCCATGCCACTCCACATGTAATTACTTCACAACTGAATTTTTTTTTAGTCTTCTACCAAATCCATGCAACTTAACAGTTAGAGTTTTTAAAAATAAAAAATCTTCCTTAAAACATGTATAATCATGCGAATCTGCATGATTTTAAAATATATTTATTTTCTTAATTTCTTTTAAGTAAAGTGGCATTTAATTTCTTTTTATTTTAATTTCAAACAAATTCATATTTTATTTATTTCATTTATTTAATTAAATTTATAAATTTACATGTTTAATTTTATTAAACATGTACATTTTTAAATTCTAACAATAAATAGGTTAATAATAACTTAATGTTTTATTATATTTACTAAAACACTAAATTATATTTTGACTTACTACTCATTCTAATGCACAACAATTATTTTCCCTTCATTTTCAAACAAACATGAAGAAAACACTCAAGGAATTACACTTGGCCAACTACATACAAAATGCAAAACTTGTAAACCTATGTGGTGTGTGCAAAATCCCATCATACTCATTGATGTCAATCGACTAAGCACCCTTACCTCGATCATGTTCTCATCTTTGATATATACCTACACACACTTGCACTTAAATTTTCATTAATAGCATTAGCCCATACACTAAAATCAAATTGAAACATGTACATTACATCATCATAAAATTTATCATATACATCAAATTTTAAAGCACATGTAGCTAACATCACTAAACATCACTCAAGAAGTAACACATGTCAAAGTTTCAAGATCTAATTTTCATTTTCCAAATAACATAATGTCAAACTATGCAAGAAGAGAACCAGTACGTGACAAGAAAGTAGACCCATGTATATTTCGAATAGTCATCAATGAAGTTGAGCAAATAATGAGCCTTATTAAACTTGACAAGGATGGAAAAGGACTCGCCAAGTCACTATATGAACCTACTCAAAGACTTCTAAAGCCCTCCAAGCCTTCCCTTTGTCGAACTTGTCCTTAATATGTTTTCCCAAGGCACAACTCGAAAAAACACAATAAGAAAAAATTATCTGAGGAAGACCTATGACCATATTGTTAGAATTGTAAAAAACCACAAACCACAAGCCATAGGATCAAACAACAAACAAAGACACCTTCCATGCAAAAGATCTACAAACAATATATGCAATATTCCTCAACAAGAAAAAGTTACATAATGAACCTTAAGAATTTTCAAGGAAAACAAAAGTCCTCAAAGGTTGAGAGTTCAAGAGAATAGAAGAGTAAATCTCAGAGAGATAATACGATGAGGGTTGAGTGCTATATAGGAGCAACCCTAATAATTGCTCACTTCAGTTAACAGAGAAGCACTTAATTAACTAAATAAATAACTCCTAAGTTTAGCTTAAGTGCATGAGAATAAATTAGACTAATAATCAACTATTTAAATAAATTAATTATTAGCTAATCCATGATTACTCTAACACCTTCGTTTAAGATGAACTTAGGGAGTAGCTAAAAGCCCTAAAAATAGAATGCTTGATTACTCTAACACCCCCCTTAAGATGAACTTAGGGAGTAGCTAAAAACCCTAAAAAAGAGAATGCATGATGGGTCCTGACAAACAAGGCTTGGTTAGGTACCCATGTACAAACAAAAGATCTCTCACAATAGGAGAAAAGGAGAAAACCACTATGGGAGAAAACTCCTCTCCAAAAGAGAGAAAGGCGAATGAAGGACCGAAAATCCGAGCCAAAACAAGGTGAAGAACTAAGAAGCCTCCAACAGAAACAAAGCCCCAAAAAAGAGAGGAACATGTAAAAAATTGTTGAAGAACGAAGCTATAGACTATTATCGAATGATGATTGATATCCAGTGCTAAAATGAAGAACCTCCTTTAGAACAAATGATGATCAGAATCAAGATAACAAGAATTTGCATGAGTGCCCCCAATGACACTACTCGAATTAGACATGACAAACAAAGGCAAAACATCTGGAAATTGAAGATACAAATGTCAATATCAAGAAGACTATAATTTGCATGAGTTCCCCCAACGACACTACTCAAATTAGATGGAAAACAAGAAAAACATCTGGAAGTTGAAGATACAAACTTGGTACATGAATCTGCATGAGTAACCCCAATGACACTACTCAACATGCAAGATGCAAGTTAAAAATATAGGTACCACTAGTCTAAAGAGCACTAATCACGAGAGAGACAATAATCTACATGAGTGTCCCCAATGACACTACTCGAATTAGATGACAAAAAAAGGAAAACATATAGAACTCAAAGATACAAATGGAACATGAATCTATATGAGTGACCAAAAATGATACTACTCAACATGCAAGATCTGCAAGTTGAAAATACAGGTACCAAAGTCTCTAATCAAATGAAAATGGAAGTTCGCCTCTAGAAAATAGGAATGAAAGAGTGTCCATATGGTAAGTGCTCCAACTCATTGAAATAGGAATGCAAAAGTGTCCATATGATAAGTGTTCAAACTCATTGAAATGCATGTAACCAGTTGTTGATGTACGTTGCATCTGAAAGTACATAGGAACAAGAACTAGATACATAGATCAATTAAACGTGAAACCAAGGAAACATTAGCACTAACAGTAGAAACCCCTCCATAATATTGAAAAGGGAGTGCCATGATAGGTACATTGAAACTATGTGAAACCAAGAAGTACATGTAGGAGAAACAGTCTGCAAATAAAAGTGTGTACAAACTAAAGCACACATGCATGAGACAAGAATCACTGGGATTTACTGTTGTCATGGAAGGAACACTCACTTGACAAAAGTGTGATGGCAAACCAAAGGAAAACATCAACCCCCCCATGGCACTTTATATCATAGTGCAAATACAAAAGGCACAATAGGGTGTGCAAAATCCCAAAAATTATACACTAGAATGACACTTTATCTCAGTGTGTCTACAAAAGAGAATGTGATTGAAAAATATTTCTACAATGCCCAAATAGGACAAAATACGAGAAATACATATAAAACAGCCAAAAACAAGTCATCCCAGCCAAACAAACAGTTTTCAGGAGCTAAGACATCCAACTAATTCACCAGAGTGTGAAAACACAAAACTTTGAATAAAATGTACCTGGAGAGAAATCTAGAAAAAATGCATGGATGGTTGTAAAAAGCTCTGAAAGACGGTTCCAATGCCACTAGAATCATAAAAATTAGACAAATTGGTCAAAATTTATAAGCTTGGGACCAAAGAAAACACCTCTAACTTAAACAGGCTCATAAATTGAGAAGGGGTTCGATGAATCCACGCTTTGATACTATGCTAGAATTATAAAAAACTCCAAACCATGAGTCACAAGATCAAACAACGAACAAAGACACCTTCCATGCAAGAAAAGTGCAAACAATATATGTAATATTTCTCCACAAGAAAAAGCTACATAATGAACCTCAAGAATCTTCAAGGAAAACAAAAGTCCTCAAAGGTTGAGAGTTCAAGAGAACATAAGAGTAAATCTCAGAGAGATAATGCAATGAGGGTTGAGTGCTATATAGGAGCAACCCTAATAATTGCTCACTTTAGTTAACAAAAAAGCATTTAGTTAATTGAATAAAGAACTCCTAAGTTTAACTTAAGTGCATGAGAATAAATTAGACTAATAATCAACTAAAGATTAATTAATTATTAGCTAGTGCATGATTACTCTAACACATATCTTATTTATTGAGTTGTTAAATCTAGTGGTAGTTGAGATGGGAAAACCGTTCATATCATAGTTTGCTCATGGAAATTGAATGGGTGAATAATGTAATGGAATGTGTATTAGGTACAAAGTGAGAGAAAGCATACTAGTGAGACTCATGATTAGCCTTACCAACTGCAAGGAGTGCATTATCTTCAATATTTTTGATACTGATAGAATCTAGAGTGAATTCAACTTTTCTACCATTCTGAATGATTTGGTAGACAAGACAAGGTTTGTCAATAGATCAAGCACACAAAGGACATCCTCAAATGTACCATTTTCAACATCAATTGAACCCTTCCCAATTACATCCATTGGATAATCATCCTCGATGAGAATGTGGGGTACCAAACAAGGCTCCAATAAAAAAAATGTTCTTTAATAGAACTCTTGTGATGTGATGCACATGAGTCAAGAATCCGCTACTGTGAAGAATCATCAATAGAAATTAGTGTAGTTTTTTTCCTTTTACCTAATTTTGAAGGAGTAGAGGATCAATGAGCAACATAAGAAGGAAAATTAATGTTGTTCTTTTACGAAAATGTTTTAGCTCATCAATTTGCTTCTTGTGACAAGAATGTTCCTCATGAATAGTTTTCTTACAAAGCTACAAGTTGGCCTTTCCTTCTTTTGATAATTCCCCTTTGAAGAGGAGTTGGAGTCTATTTTTGTTATAGAATATGATTGTGCATGATCTTTTTGTGTCTTCTTCTTGAACTACTTTTTTTTGTTAGGTTTCCTTGATTCTTTTTTACCCTTGGTTGACCAACCAAAAAAGCCTATGACTGTGAAAGCTTAAGAAGACCCATGGAAATAATCTTTCCTTGTTCTTACATCAACATTCAAGAAAGGAAGCATAATAAGGTGTAGTGAACGTCAATCTCATAGTCAACCATGAGTGTAAAATCTAAAAATAAAAGTTGCATATATTCATATCCAAGTTTGTCAAGAGTACTATAAACAAATTGAATATCTTTCTTCTCTAAGACATAGGATTTACATCAAGTGCTCTAAGTTCATTGACCTTTGTGACATATTCCTCAATGTTGTCAAAATACTTTGGATCAAGACTCAGTAGTTTATTATCAATTTGATAATTGTGAACTTCATCAGTTGTATCATACATAGTTTTTAATTGTCCCCATGCATCATGAGAATTTTTATACATTCCTCTATTTGAAACATAATATCAAGGGAAACTAAACTCCTTAGACAACCAAGATATTTTGTATGTTCAAGCATCTAAAGCAACTTTTCCTTATCATTTGTGGGTTTAGTTATCTTCTTTTCAACATAAGGTGTATATCCTAGTTGCATTAAGGTGTTCCATGCATTTTGATGCCATGTATTGTAGTTGTATCCAGTGTTAGCAATGGAAACTTAAATTTACTCATTTGTGAAGGAAAAATAGAGCACAAAGTATGATAGATGTACAAGAACAATACAACAAGAGATCCCCCCTCCCCCCTTGAGTCACTCAATAAAAGAACCCCCTAAAAAAAAATGAGAACTTTATATCTAGTGCAATTATAGATTTCTACAAGAGAAAAACATTAAGTATACTAGACTTCAATGCTTTTACATATTCTCAAAGAATGAAAATATGTTGAAAGTATAATTTTGGTACACTACCACATGAGATAAACATCACTATGAAGTACATGAAAAATCACATTTTCAAAAAAAGAATCACCTCGATCTGAGGTCGTATGCAAAATTTATGTAGCTTTGAAGTTCTCAAAATGAGAACAGTGTTGTGTCCTCTCTGAGAATCTGCTATTTCTAAAAAATCTATGCATTGAAATTTGAAATTGTCTTCACCAATGTATAAAGCACAAAAACTTTAGCCCAAATAAATAAATAAATCCTGGAAATTGAATGTTAGGAGCCCAAATTATGAGTTGTCAAAGTTGGTAGGTTCATGGGCGGCCGTACAACTTTGAACATTTTTTTTTTGTGTCCAAAATCGATAAATTTATACTTGATTTTATGGTTTTCAAGTCTCTTGAGTGTGATGGCAACATCAGTTTTGATCTAGAATTCTCTAAAAAAATAGTTCTTGTTGGATCTAGCAACAAACGTCTTGCTTTAGATTCTTGTAGATCTAGCTTGTGGTGTCTGATTCAAATGAAACAAAAGATAGATCTAACTTTCTTAGTTGTTATGGACTCAATGGTGAGCTTAAAATTTCTCCAAGAAGCTTACAAAAAATTGCAAATGATAATTCAATATTTGAACCCTTATAAATTAGTATTTTCTCCACACTTTTCTGATTCTTCAGATCATCCAAGGATGCAAGAGAAGACCATACTAGTGCTTTAAAAAATAATAGCTTTACAATCTTAGATTTCTCAAAATATTGCTAACCCACAACTTACAATAACTCTAATACCATGTAAGATTTGGCTAAAAAGCCTACTCAAGATGCAAATGAATGAAGGAAAGCAAATATAGAAATAAAAAATGAGCAAGAACAAATTGTATTCTACTCAAGAGAATGTAAAGCTTACAATGAGCTTGAGAATTGAGATTACAAAGGGAATATCTTGGTTATATAGGCTAAGGTGTGACTCAAAATGTAATAGGATTATGACAAGTGTTGTCATCCTGTTAGATGTGACAACATGTGACAACTCAGGGTCATTAAAGTCCAACAACCTTATCCCTATGTAAACTTAAATCGAGTGTAAAGAGGACCTAAGTGGATAACTAGCTAGGAAACAAACTAGTTAGATAAAATATCTTTTTCACACCAAGTACAAAAAAAATTAAACATCCAATATTTTATTATTTGAAAAACACTCACTAGTATTTAATACATTTAAACCACTAATATTTTATTATTTCAAAAGTACTTGTCTTTCTCGAATGATGTGATGACCCAAAAAAATGACTCAAACTTCCTCAGCCAATCAAATTGTGAATATATTAATTTTTAAAATATATTTGTTAAAAAATTTACATGTTAAAAATTGATAAGATTTGAAAATACAGATATTTGTCTCACAGTAAAATATTCTCGCATTTCATTTGTTAGCATATACTGACAATGAAAGATTTACATATTTAGTTTTGCTAAAGTAAACATGTAATCTTAACCATATGTATGCATATATAAGAAATACAAGAAAGAACATTTTCATTTCATCTTCTAGATGATTATGGAGCAAGTTGTGGTCACATAGTACTAATACACCAAAACCCTCTTGTGATGCTAGTGTTTTTATCCTAATCTAAGTATGCAAACTAACTAAACTAGAATACAAAGCAAAACACAAGATCATCTCAAATGATTACCGTAAGGAAGAAAACACAAAAGAAAGATAACAAAGCTAGTGATTATACATTTGTGTGTCGATCCCCTTGATTGGCCCTTGATATGGTTGATTTGTGTGCTCCTTGGATGACTGTGAAATGAAAGGTGGATGCAAGATAATGAAGACTTGATGAAGCTATAATGGAAAATGCACTTGAACTTGGATGCTAATGCAAGGAATAATGTTATAAAATGGCTTGATAATTTGGTAGCATAAGGGTACAAAATGACTAATTTATGAAAATGTATTAGAAGAGGGGGTATTTATAGAAGAATTTGAATTATCTAAAGAATTCAACGGTCAAGATTGTGCCACCATGGCCAAGATGAAGGGCTATGGTGAGTTGAGGACTCATAAGCCCTCACATCTTGCCATGTGGTAGATAAAGTGTCATAAGGACACATGAGGTGGAAGATGACATGTGATGGAAGTACTTGCAAGTACCTTGACACGTGACTTGATGTGACCTCTCAATGATCACATGGGAAAGAGGAAAGCTTTGAGAGAATAAAAATAAATTTTAAATTCACAATGATTGGAAGATCTTAAGGATAGGACAAAGTTCCCAAAAAAAGAGGTGAGAAGTACCTTGGATAAGACAAGGTTCTTAAAAAGGTATGTACTTACCCACATATGACTGATGTGACCAATCAAAGATTCTAGAAGACTTGGACACATGTGAGTGATGTGACAAATCAAAAGGTTCTAGAACTTGTATGGGGAAGAGAAGATTTTTTGGAGGAATAAATGTGAATTAAAGATTCACATGGGGAAGAGAGAAGTCTTGGATGAATAAAAAGAAATTAAAAATTCCTTGGGGGATGGGGAGAGTTGACCAAGATGTTGATTAGGCTTAGTTAATCAGTGATTAAAAAATAATTAGTGGTTGAGGAAGATTAGAAGCCAACTTGCAAAAGTTGGAGGATGTGACACATTATAATCAAGAATTAGACATGTGCACATCCCTAATGAAGAGATTAGGAGGTTGATTAGGATTAAGGAAAATGATGTGATATGTGAGGAATTAAATAAATATCAAATTTATTTAATTCATTTGATGTAAGGGGGATTAAAGAGTAGGGTATTTAATTGTTAACTAAATACCTTAGGGATTTGGCATAATTGAGGGTATTAATTAGATAATAGTGATATTACCCGATTAACACAAACAAGAGGATGTTTAGACGAAAAAGGGACAAATTTGGAAAAATTTGAGTGTCCAAATTTAGGTGTCTAAACCTCTATTTTGCTCTCCTTACAAACACATTTGACAATACTATTGAATTATATTAAGGAAATAAAACTCATAAAAAATAACTTTAAAAAAGCTTTCAATTTACTTATCAAATTTATTTTAAATTTTAGTTTACCATGTCCCTATTCCCATCTAGTGTCATGACCACAAAACCATTAATGGGTCAAATAAACATGACTACATCTTTTATTCTTTTGTAAGGTAGTCACATTTTCAAACCCTATTATATTAATATATATGAAATAAAGGCAACCATTGAAATTATAAGTAAATCAAGAAAATAATAATATGTGGGTATATGTGTCATATTCGATTAGTCATGATGATTTATGAGTACATATAACATATAAAATTAGAAACTCCCATTGTAAATAGATTGAAACTTTGAATTAGAAGAAACAGTGTTTAATGTCAAAGATAAATTTAAAATTAATACGGATTTAACATCATTAATGTTATATATAAATTATATTTACGTCGAGAGACATTTTACAATGCCATTTAGGTCGAGAGACATTTTACAATAGCAAAGAATGTAAAAGAACTCCATGAGCTGAATAAATCAGCTTTTCAAATAAAAATAGGGATTTATAACTTGTAAGCAATTTTCTATGTCATATTTTAGATGTTCAAAGGTTGAGAATGGTTCAAAAATATTTTCAATTGTTCTTTGATGTATATTAATTTATGTTCTAAGGTTCTCATTAAGGCACAAACAAGGAGGAAGTTGGAAAAGCTTGTGGAAGTTTGGTCTTACATTTCTTGGCTATAATTTCTTAAAAATATGCAAAACCTTTTCAACAAAACCAATAATTTGCGCATTCAAAAAAATTATTTACTTTGTTTATACCTCTATTTTTTTCTTGCAAGAAACACCAAACTTTGTTTATACCTTTCATAGCTTCTTTGTGTGCATTTAATGGATCTCCATACTTTGTTCCAATGCTCCCATTTTGACACAAGCTAGAAGAAGTTGTGGAAATTGGGTTTACAACTGCCAAGTTCATTTGCTTGGAAGTTTAAAAATAATTTCAATAAATCTATTTTGTGCATAGCATGTTTACAAGGGCATCTGTAACTTATTCCATAACTCCCACTTTGGTGCAGACTTGGAGGATGTTGGCAAAAGGCGTGGAAATAGTTTGTCCTGCCAATGCACATTTGCTTTGAAGTTTCTAATGCCTTAATAGCAAATCATATAATGCATTTCAATGAAATGATATCTTCTGAAGGGTTGTGTGGGCATACACCTATAATTTACATTGCTTGAAGCTCCTCATTCTTCTTCAACGTCCCATTCGTGAATAATTGTGAGGCATTTTGTTGAAACAAATCACATGCTTTGTTTACTCTTCTACATCTACATTTATCTTTACATGGCGTGAGTTTATTTTTCCACCAATATCTGCCATTAAAAACTTCAAGAACCATGCCTTTTGTTAGTAGTGAATGAGAATGCAAAGGGTTTAACTGCCCGTAGCTCCAGTTTTCTTTGAACATGGTGCCCAAAACATAGGAGTCAACATTTAATTTCTAATCCTTTTAAAGCTCAAACTCTCTTTAACTGCCACTTGATGCCAAAAATATAGGATAAAATTTGTATGTGAAGTTTATATTTTTATTTCTTTATCCATTTTCTTGTTGTTTAACTGTACTTGCAACTATGACTGCATTAAGTGGAGGCTCAAGTTTTTTGAGTTTTTAATGAGTTTTTTATTTTTCTTTCTTCTCACACCCCTTTGTTGTGTTGATATACAAGAATTAGAGTCCTTAAGACTTGCAAAGATCAATTACACTGGAATCCCAATGTTTAGTGTGCCAAGTCAAGCATGATTACATGTGTATAATGCTACTCAATAGAGTGAGCTATTACTTCTACCAAGTATTACTTTTTTCTATTTTAGGTAGAGTGTAAACACAAACAGAGGTTTTATGTCACCCTCTCTAAAGATTTATCCTTCTCCTACTAATATTCAATTTCCTTTAGTGGTTCCATTAAAATTGAACTTAACCAATTCTCTAGGAGGACTTTTTCACAAACCTATAGGTTTTTCAATATAAACCATAAATGTATAGGACTTATAGTTTGAGGATTTGGAGCGATAAGTATTCTAATATTTTTGCTTGGATCATTGTATTAGTGAAGTGTTCTAAACTTTGACACTAATATTTGGAAACCCTGTGCTAAAAATGGTTCACACCAAGCAGACTACGAGTAAGTCTATCACCGAAAATGAAAGATACCTACAAGCTAAAAAGGCACGGTAACTTTGACAAAGACTATCAAAGGGAAAAACATTGATGGGGAAGGTTGGTTTTGAGATGACAAATCTTTCTCCCACGCCATGACTAGAATCAAAGATGAAAAAGCAGAGTTGAAGCAAGTTGAAAAGGTTCATGCAAGTATTGTAGAGACTTAGCTCATCAACCATCCACTTCAAGAGCTAAATCAAGGGAACCAACTCTTTCTAGATCTGTATCAACTAGGCACAACACTAGCAACCCACCAAAGAAAACTAAAACAGAAGATGAGCACCTACATGTGCATCATCGAAATGAAGTTATTGTCATTACCTCAAATGATTCAAAGGAATATACCCCACTCACTCTGAACTAAAAGTTAAACATGTTAAAAAAAAGTTGTTCAACTTACGACTATGTGTTAAACCATGTACTCTTGTAAATGTATGAGTGTGTAATGCATTGATGCCAAATTATGTATTAAAACATGGAGTTCAGTGGGGGATTAAAACTAATTTAAAACCTAAATTCAAACTAAGACGAGATGTAATATAGGAATCAAGAACTTGATCCATAAATGGGTAAACAACCCAATCACACATCTTATGACATTATATTTCCATGATCATGTGATTCAAATATATATTCTAAAAAAATAAAGAAACCAATTACATGATGTTATCATGGTTTCCTAAAAATATATTATCAAAAACACAAAACAATAAAATAGGTACAATGGATTTTTGCAAGTACATGTTTGAAACCCTTGGCTAATTCATCCCTTCGTTGTTTCATTTATTAGTACCTTTTGATGTTTCATTTATTAGTGTTGTTATGTGTTTCAGGAATTTGGAGCACTCTTATCATCTATATCTACAAACAACCAACTTTCTACGTTAGAAGAACTTTAATACCAAGTACTTGATTACATGTCATATACTCCTCTTACACTAAATTTGAATTTTCGTAAAATACTTGTATCGTTTATTAGCATTGTTATGTGTTTTTGGCATTTGGAGCACTGTTATTATCTAGATCTATAGACAAGCAACTTTCTACATTAAGAGAACTTAAATTCCAGGTACTTAATTGTCACTTCATGTACTCCTCTTACACTAAATTTGAATTTTCGTTAAATACTTGTACCAAGCTTTTTAAGATTTCCACTATGATCAAAATTTGCATAATTATTATCTATATTATTGTGAATGTGGCATATATATGAATTAATAATACATACTTTGTTTAAAATAATTAAAATTGGGAAAAACCAAAATATTTTCAAACTCACATTTATGAGTGCCTTTATTGTTTCATTTATTAGTGGGTTGTCTTGTTTCAAACATTTCTAGCACTACTATCATCTCTATCTACAACCGACCAACCTCCTACATTAGGAGAACTCTTATACCAAGTACTTGCTTACACTTCTTGTACTTGTAGTCTTGTCAACTTAGACAAGTTACTTCATGCAGAATTCAGCTTCAAGAGTCAATTTAGCATCATACAAAATTTAGCTTCAACTTAGGATAATGCATATCCTTATAACTTGTTACATATTTATTACTTTGATTTGTTGTTTAGATAATCGCTAGCCAAAATGAATCTACTTCAACCCAACCGTTAGTCACAAAGCTACAAGCCCCTGAGGAGTCAACTAATTCAAACACATATGTGCAAACTCCTATTGAAAAGTTGTACTCATCAATTCTAGCCCATTCAGAAAAAATAATTTGAGAACTCCATGACACTGCACTTCTTGCATGAGCAGTTGAATGACAAGAAATTGATGAAATTGAAGACATTGCTGTGAAATTTCATAAAACATGTCACAAAGTTGCAGGTTTCTCTTGATTCTTAAGAGAAATTTTTTATGACGAGCAATACAAACAAGGATTTGTAAAAGATATCATTGAAGAATTTCTCTTGTACTTGTATGGTAATTAGAATAGATAAATATGAACCATAAAGAGAGTTGTTTCATGGTTGGTTGACTCTTATGAACAAAATTTTGATGTAGACTTATTTTGGTAAAAAAATTGTTCATATGTTTTGTATGGAGGTGGAAACCATGGTTGGCTTACTCTTACGAACAATATTTTGATATAGACATTGATGTTTATTTTTGGAAAAGATTGTTCATATGTTTAGGATGTGCGTGGCCTATCTAATATGTAAATAGTCAAAAGTGTTCTATTTGAAATGTGTTGTACCTATTTCTATTTATTTGAATAGTTCAACATATGTTTCAAATTATGTTCAACAACAAAGTCAAATAACCAGTAGATCCTTGAATGTGCATTTAAAATATCCAATTAGAGGAAAACAAACCTGACAAATAATATCCATCAAAAATCAACATAAAAAATTTCTTATAAAATTTGGAATTGCCCTATATACATTGGAAATCTATGAAAAAAATTACAAAATCCTTGCATGCATGTTGACATCTTTCGATGACTGCACAATTTTCTTCGACAATGGCTCCTTGACTTCTATTCTATTTTTCTTTTGGTAAGACAAGGTGAAAAAAACATATTTGTAAAACCAAAAGAAAAACCCAAACCATCACCAAATACAAGAGGTTAGTTCCAAGCACCTTGTTGGGAAATACATGTACCACAAACAAAATATTGACAGTTACAAGATGCATGCTATCTCGGCGATGTTTATTTGGTACATATGTATGATATCTACATTATTTTGCAATAGGGATGGATCATGCAAAACACGAAGGTTGTAAAAGAGTTGTGCCTAAAAGAGAATTAAACCCTTACAGAAATGATGGACAATAAAGGCTCGGGTAATGGAAAAACAACAAATTCATTATTTCAAAAATACAAATGGGAATGGAAAAGTTTTCATCTTCAATCTTCTTG
Source organism: Sequoia sempervirens (assembly GCA_007258455.2). NCBI lineage: Eukaryota > Viridiplantae > Streptophyta > Pinopsida > Cupressales > Cupressaceae > Sequoia > Sequoia sempervirens. The sequence goes on from VDFB02168118.1 coordinate 22,899,275, forward strand.
ACTCTAATGGTGATGAAATCAAAGCAACGCATTTCAATGCTATAACATAACTATTTTATTATTGTATAGAGATTGGAAAATTGTTTCTCATTTCTAATGGAACCTTGAAGCTAGCAAATAAAAAAAATTGCAATTTAAATAATGATTGGGAAATTATTTTGGACAACAATTCCACATTAGAAATTTGCTTAGATGAGAACACAAAGATACCGCAATTGAAGTTCAACTTCAAACCAATAAGTGAACTTAAAGATGTTGAAAATTGATATGTTTATGTAGCTTAATACTTTGTAAAACTATTATACTTGTTGATCTAAATATGTATTTTTTACATTACAGATTCTTTGTGGGTGATTATTTGATTAATTCATTTTATCATTTGTAGAATTAAGATAGAAGGTTGTAGAAGAAATAGACAGAATATTAGAAGATACACAAGATATACCATGGAGAAACCCTTTCGAGAAAAAACTCCACCAAGAATCAACGTATTATTTAATCTCTAAAGTAGATTACAATAATTCCAATTCTTTCTTGAGATTCTTCTTCTTCCTTCAACAAATCTTCTTCACAACCTACAATAAACTAATACAAACTTTCTTCAACTTGCTTGAGATATATAGGCAATAAACAACTTTGTGAACTCCAAAAGAGTTACAATTACAAAGCTTAATCCCTATCTCATAAAAGGTACGCCTATCTCTTCCAAGTAGAGTTTAACCATGAAGAACAATGCCAAATCATCTCCTTCATCCATTTGGGTGTCCCAAAATGAAGTAGTAACTCAACCTTTATTCCATAAATATCTTCAAGGCTTTATCCTCAGAGGGGCCCAAGAGTGGGCCCACTTAACTCGGCCTTCTGAAATATCTTAACATTCAAAAGAGTAAATTCCAAGAAGCCAACTTGGGTGCCCAAAGTGGGTCCAAGTCATTCTCTCTTAACTGAAACGTCTCTCTCCACCATTCATGCAAGAATGGGCATCCCCTGTTAACTGAAGGAAGTCACCTGTTATCGGGTGATCCCACAAAGCTGGTTTACAATTTTTGGGAGATTCTGATTTTTGCTGAAATCACATATTTTTAAAAAATATAATGATTTAATCCTTTAAAAGTTCCATTTAAAGCATTTCAATTGAAGAGGGTTTGATCAAACTACCTTAGATCAAACCCCCTTGGATAGAACCCCGCTAGTTTTAAACCATACCTATAACGAAGTCTCCCTTACACCTATCAAAATGCTAATAAAAAACTACTTTTGATTTACCTTTTGGGGGATCAAATGAATTTATTTAAAATTTATTTTTTGTAAGTATGTATTCCTTATTATAAGCTTCCCAAAAAGTATAAATTTATTATATTTATTTTTTATTTCTTGTGAATGTAGGTTTTTCATTGAAAATCAAGCTCTTTGTTCTGCACATGTGGAAAAATAGTAGATTATCAAAAAAAATTGAAAAATAGGAGTGCACTAGATATTGAAGTCCTTGATCCAACAAAAAAAAATAAAAATTTGATACATACAAAAAAAGTTACACGTTATACGATCGCACTATGTTTGAATTGTAATTGGTTTGACTTTGAAACTTGATTAAAAAAAAATATTCAATAAAACCCATATCTAACCAAGTGGAAGCACTAGATATCAGAGTTTCAAATCTAAATCTGAAAGAATTAGATTTTTATCCTTCATGGAAAAAAAGTTATGAGTTATACGGTAAGCGTCACTTTAAAAATGTTGTTTTTTGAAAAAACCTAGTTTTTGAGGGAGATGGAAAAAGAAGTGCAATCTAATTCCAAAAATTTCAAAAAAAATATTTTTAGAATCTATAGACAAAATTTCATGAAACTCTAGTTTGCATCATCTTCAAATTCCTCACGGTTTAGCCGCTATAAGTGCCCAAAAGTGAATATTTAGTTAAAAAAATTATTTCAATGTCCAGTTTGGCCAAAAATTGTAAACCACTATTGTGGGATCACCCTATCTATCATGAAACTCGAGTCATTAGTCATGCATTTCAAGTTAACTAAAGTCAACTAGCATTCAACTAAAACTAACTGAAGATAACTGAACCATAACTGAATTGAACTGAACTAAACTAAACTAAACTGATTCTGAACTGAACTGAATTGAATTGAACTAGACTAAACTGATCTGAACTAAATGAAATTGAACTAATCTGAACTAAACTGAATTGAACTAATCTGAAGTAAACTAAACTGAACTTCGTGCATGTAAACACCAAACCCTAACTCATAGGATTTTTACATGCATTCAGAAACATTATCTTTTACTCCAAACAAATAACTTAACTCAAGGTGAGTTTCACCTTCCATGTGGGTGCCCCATGTGCTCCTATTATTTAGGAACTCATAGTGGACGCCCTCACATGCTCCTATTATTTATAATTAAGTAAAAATGTCTATTAACATGATTATTTCATCCAAAACTAATCTCTCTTTAATCTTAGTGTTTGAGAACACTTTCCAAGGGGGTGAAGCCACAATAGTGGTTTACAATTTGATGAAGGAAAACTAGAAAAAATGATCCCATGCAAAAAAAAATTAGTTTTAGGGGTTTGAACAAACTTGTAGGTTCGAGCGAACCCATTAAATATTGGCCTCGCATTTCTCACCCAAAAAAAACAAACAAAATACAAAAAGGGGTTTCGCTTGAACCAGGGTTTGCTCTCATTCTCCCCCTCAGGCACTTTGAAAGTCCAAATTTTTACACTTCAAAGCTCGGGTTGAGGATCAAAATGGAGGAGACTTCACAAACCCAACTGGAATTAGGTAGTCCTCAGAACGAGCTATCCAACAACTATAATTTTAATATGTTTTTGTTTTATTATGTATTTATATTTTTAGTTTTATTAAACATAGGTTTTTCACCAAAAATCAAGCTCTTTGTTCTACACATGTGGAAAAATAGTAGATTATCAAAAAAAAAATTGAAAAATATGAGTGCACCAAATATTGAAGTCCTTGATCCAACAAAAAAAATTTGAATTTTGATACATACAAAAAAAGTTACGTGTTATACAGTCACGCTATGCCTGAATTGTAATTGGTTTGACTTTGAAATTTTATTAAATAAAAAATATTCAATAAAAAAACTATCTAACCAAGTGGAAGCACTAGATATCAGAGTTACAAATCTAAATTCGAAAGAATTATAATTTTATCCTTCATGGAAAAAAAATTATGCGTTATACAGTGAGTGTCACTTTTTAAAAATGTTGTTTTCTGAAAAAAAAAAACTAGTTTTTGAGGTATATGGAAAAGAAGTGCAATGTGATTCCAAAATTTTTGAAAAAATATATTTAGAATCTACAGAAAAAATGTCACGAAACTCTAGTTTGCATCATCTTCAAATTCCTCGCGGTTTAGCCAATATAAGTGCCTGAGAGTGAAGGTTTAGTTAAAAAAATTATTTCAGTGTCCAGTTTGGCCAAAAATTGTAAACCACTATTGTGGGATCACCTAAGGACTTAGGAGACACATGAAATAAATAATGTTTAGGTTTGTAATTAAATGGCATCCTATTTCCAACATTCTCCCACTTGACATTATACATTGCAATTATTCTAAACAAGGAATAATTATAAATCAAGTACAGAACTTAAGGCCAATGGCCTCCTACACCAACTAATCAATCCATGCCAACTTCAAATGCAACCTGCATAATCATGAAGTTCCAAGCAAATGATTAAAACCAAGAGAACTTAAATCCAAAGGAACTAGTTTCATAAGATAATCTATAACATTAATTAAAGTGTCAACTTTTCTCAATTAATACCTTCCCACTTTCAACCATTTCTTGTACAAAGTGATATTAAATATCAACATGCTTAGTATGAGCATGATGCATAGGATTTTTTGGCTAAACACACAACACTCTGACTATCACATTCAAGTTTAACTTACTTTCAATTAAAACCAATACCTTTCCCAAGTCTCTATAACGAAACTACCTTTTCAAAGGCATGAGTAACCATCGAGTGTGTTGAACTCACATTCAACCAAGGTGTAGGCTCCTCGGTCTTTTCTGTTGGAAATTTTTTTCTTGCTAGTAACCATTCTAACACCTATCTCTAACCATAAGAGAACTCAAGCCTCACCTATTCCTCCAAGTATCCATGAGGACCTATAACCAACCAATCCATGCCAAACTCCAAATGCAACATAGCACTATCATGAAGTAATCAAGCAAATTATTAATGTACCCGATACATAAGAGAACCACACAAGATCAATTTCAAAGCTCCAATCTTGAACATAAACATGACATCCATGATCTAACCATCTCCTCTTAGGAGATCACATCCACCATAACATACATCCTAGTCTCAAGAGAACATGTAATATGCCAAACTCTAATCTAGAATCAAGAGTAAACCATGACATAATAGCAACCACTCTAAACCAAGAAAAAACCATATCTCCAATCACATGAAGATAACCTTACTAATGATGCATTCATGTCACTACCAACAACTCCCATTGAACTGTGGTATCGAGTTACACATGGCATCGTGACTACCATCCTCTCTATGAAGATCACTATATCCTACCAAAGCTCCCATTGAACTATGATACTGAGCTATACATGGCAACAAGATAAACATCAAACCATCACTGTCAAAAGCATATGGAATTTCAAACATTTCCTTATGATTAAAATTATCATAACATGTACCATGCCACAACTCTAAATCACTGAGTATATCATGACATAATAACAAAAGCATCCTACAACCAAGAATCCACTTCATTGCCAAATGCTCCCACTGAACCGTGATACTGAGCAATCCCATGGCATCATGATGCACATAATCAAAACCACTTTTCTGTCATAAGCTCATGCCAAACCTGTGAATCGAAGTTCTCAATGACACATGATAAACATCCTCTAAAGCAAGAATATATACCTCTTGTAACGAACTTATTTTCCAAAATCAACAATAACAAAAAATAGTAAAAGCTCCCACTACAACAAAAAAACCTCCAATATTTTAAGAGAAAGGCATCCCAATACTCTACCTGGAACCTCAACTTTGATACCAAAGTGTTAGAAAATTGAGGTGTTTATGTAGCTTAATACTTTGTAAAATTATTATACTTGTTGATCTAAATATGTATTATTTGTTACAGATTCTTTGTGGGTGATTATCTGATTAATTCATTTTATCATTTGTAGAATTAAGATAGAAGGTTGTAGAAGAAATAGATAGAATATTAGAAGATACACAAGATATACTGTGGAGAAACCCTTTCGGGAAAAAAATCCACCATGAATCAATGTATTATTTAATCTCTGAAGTAAATTACAATAATTCCAATTCTTCCTTGAGATGCTTCTTCTACCTTCGACAAATCTTCTTCACAACCTACAATAAACTAATACAAACTTTCTTCAACTTGCTTGAGATATATAGGCAATAAACAACTTTGTAAACTCCAAAAGAGTTATAATTAAAAAGCTTAATCTCTATCTCCTAAAAGGTACACCTATCTCTTCCAAGTAGAGTTTAACCATGAAGAACAATGCCAAATCATCACCTTCATCCATTTGGGTATCCCAAACTGAAGTAGTAACTCAACCTTTATTCCGTAAATATCTTCAAGGCTTTATCCTCAAAGTAGGCACTCAAGAGTGGGCCCACTTAACTCAGCCTTTTGAAATATCTTAACATGCAAATGAGTTAATTCCAAGAAGCCAACTTGGGTGCCCAAAGTGGGTCCAAGTCATTCTCTGTTAACTGAAACATCTCTCTCCACCATTCATGCAAGAATGGCCATCCCTTGTTAACTGAAGGAAGTCACTTGTTATTGGTCATGCAAATCAAGTCATTAGTCATGCATTCCAAGTTAACTAAAGTCAACTAGCATTCAACTAAAAATAACTGAAGATAACTGAACCATAACTGAACTAAACTTTAAACTAAACTGATTCTGAACTAAACTGAACTGAACTGATCTGAATTGAACTAAATTGAACTTCATGCATATAAACATCAAACCCTAACTCCTAAGATCTTTACATGCATTCAGAAGTGTTATCTTTTACTCCAAACAGTTAACTTAACTCAAGGTGAGCTCCACCTTCCATGTGGGTGCCCCATGTGCTCCTATTATTTAGGAACTCATATTGGATGCCCTCACACGCTCCTATTATTTAGAATTAATTACAAATGTTAAATAACATGATTATTTCATCCAAAATTAATCTCTCTCTAATCCTAGTGTTTAAGAACACTTTCCAAGGACTTAGGAGACACGTGAAATAAATAATGTTTAGGATTACAATTAAATGACATCCTATTTCCAACAAAAGATGTGGAAAATAATACAATTGTTGACATCATATGTATAGTCTTATCAATCAATGAAGCAAATATGATCTTAAAAAAGGAATGGTACACAAACACAGAAACAAACTATACAAATGAAAGATATGTTAGCTGCTAAAATTGACTTCACAATGTGGGGTGATTTTTGTAATAATGAAGGTTTCAAACTTCAAGAGATATGTAGTGTAGGGTATTTTCCAATACTTGTTGCAAAAGATGCATAAATTAGTGATTATGGAAGCAATTCTGTAGGCACCATTCCAACAATACAACTACATATAAATCCTCAGATATTAGAGATCGACCAATTGCGATCATGGTTTGATAATCAAGGAAAAACTCTCATTTTCTAGTCTCTAACAAAGAACTCCTCATTTGTTCGAGAGGAATTGAAATTAAAAAATATTGCCAAAATTAACAAATATAGAGTTGGTATTGCTAGCAATAGTTAATACATGTTCATAAAAGCAACATTGTGTTTCATAAAATAGGGTAGATTTTATTACATGACTTGCCCCATGTAAATTAGTGGTAAGAAATGGAAGAAAAAGGTGGACAGAACAAAAAATGGTCAATGGCATTGTCAAAAAAGTAAAACTACTTTTCATGATTGTGATTACAGATATCTGTTGCACTGCAAATTAGAAGACCACACTGGCTCAACATGGGTGATTGCATTTTGAAAAAGCAATTGAAGGAATTATGGGCATCCCGACAAATGAACTAAACAGTATGAAACATGAAGGTGAAGATCAAATGAAGTTTTCATAAACAATACAAAAAAGACTTTTCCAAAAATATTCCTTCCTACTAAATGTTAAAGAAGAAACCTACAATGATGAACAAAAAATCAAAAGCACAGTCATCAGAACTGAGCAATTTGATTACTCAACTGAAAGCAATGCTTTGCTTTCTTTAATAACGAATGTGTAAATGCCATATACTTTCTCCAACATCGGTATACAAACCATCCATGCAAAAAAGCAGTACACTTATTTCTTCAAAGATTGTAAACAATATTATCTACTGTCATAGTGTATGGACATAAATTTCTTTGACTAAAGAAAAACTATATAGGCATACTTTCTTAAAATCTTATATTTCTTCTTTATTCTTCAATTTAACAAGTTTTTTTTATTAGAATTTTGTGAATATGTAGCTATTTCTTTGTTGTGTATATGTCTTCTTTAAATCTTTTTATGAAATTCTCATGTTTGCCAACAAATATTTCTCAATACGGTAGACTTTATTACTAATATGTACTGGCAAACATGATAGGATAATACAAACAACTACAGTCATGTCATGCTCACGTTAAATCAAAAAGCATACCAATTTAGAAATTACGTTATATCATTATTTGATAAAACAAACACATTGAGATAAATTTGATATCAAAACAAAATAGATATGTCCCAAAGTTTAATTGCTTAAAGAGGTTACCAAATATATTTGGTTCTATCATGTGGCATATATATGACATGTCAAATGAACAATAACATAGAATTTTATAGAATTTTTTGATACACTACAAAACATGAAAGTTAAAAAATTTGCTTTAAATTTTAGATATGGGTCCCCCAAAGAGGCAATTTGAATTAGAAGAACAAATGAAAGAATATCAAAGACAATACTACAAAGAATATTGTAAACAAAAAAGGGAGTAGATGACAGATGCAAAAATGGAAGAGCAAAGGAGGAAAAATAGAGAAGCAAAAAGAGCAAGAAATGCAAGAAAAATACAAGGAGTAAAAGAACAATTAGATTCACAAAGCACTCAGGATGAAAATGCACACATATCAAATCCAAATGGATTACTTGCCACAAACTTCAAATAAATGCAATTAGTATTTCGTAATCAATTAGACTCCTACCAATCACCATTAGTTTGTTACGTTTGCAAAGGAAGCTACACTGGAATAAAAGTAATAACCACTTCAAAAGGTAATATATGCACAAGATGTAAACAAGAGAAAGGAATAAACCGATTCTTAGTATAGAATAATATGAATCTAGGAGTCCAACCAACTAAACTAAAAAATCTTACACAAGTAGAAGAAATGTTGATTACACGTGTCAACCCAATTTACAAGTCACTCATGCAAGGGGTGGTCAACATAAATATAGAGGAGACACGATCAACTTCCCGTAGAAAATTGAACAACTATTAAAGACATTGCCGCACTATATTACATAATTTCCAATCACTATAGTAAGGAAAAAAGATCAACGTGGCACAAATTACCATTTCATAGTGAATAAAGACCGTGTTTATCAAGCATTGAAGTATAAAATCAACCATGATAGATTTTACTCAAATGTCAACATCAATAAAAATGCTCTTGATAGTTTAAGTGGGAATCTCGAGCAAAATATTTTTGACCGGCATAACATCGTTCAAATAGAATCTCAATCTGATACAAATGTTACAAAACATGTCATCCCAATTATCAAGGATATTGAACAAAACATTATTAAACACAGTTCATCAATGGTTTTCCAACCACCAAATTTACAAAAGGAAATGGACATGATTCATGCATGGGTCAACAACCCAAACACAAATCCTATGACATTAATGGACTAGCCAGTAGTTGGTGAATATCCAATAAATGAATATGCTACAACAAGATTATTTGATATGGCATTTCCAACATTGTTCCCAACTGGAATATGTGATTGGTTAGAAGCACACATCAAGACAGTAGACCTACATGAATATGTCAGACATCTATGTCGTTATAAAGATAGTTGATTTGGTAAACACCCAAGGTTTCAATATTATATGGAAAATATGATAATGAGACGTGCCTAGACATCAACTGTAGTTTTCATGAAAAGAAATCTTCATGACACGCCTATTACAATCAACAAACTTCACGAACATCTAAACAATACACCACAATCACAACTTACAAATAGAATAATGCGCTTTGGAACTTCACTCAGAGGTACAAGGTCATATTGGACAAAATGTCAGGCATAATTAACAAACATGTTGCATCAGATTGGTATACGCACCATTTTTTTACATTAAGTGCAACAGACTTATATTGGCCAAACCTACATGCACTCATGACAGGGACATCACCAATAACACCAAGAGAAGCACATATTTGGTGAAAACAAAATGTGATTGACTACCCTCATATAGTTGCACAATATATGCACTTATGACACTCCCAATTTAGACAAGAAATCCTTCAAAAAGGAATGAATGTTCAAGACTATTGGTGCAGATATGAGTGGCAACATAGAGGATCGACACATGTCCATAGATATCTATGGATCAACGAAGCACCAAACATGGATATTATTGATTGGTCAAATGAAGAAAAATGACTTGTTGCAGAAAACTATTTCAACTTAATTGTCAATGCATGGAACCCTGGACATGAAACCCTGGATCATCATCAATAGGTACTACCCCACTTGCCATTTTCAATACCCCAATTACCTATCTTATCGCTCTACAACTTGTATATCAAATTAATTGATCAAAATTAAAAGTGCAGGCATATCACATATGTGATATCAATCCATGTCTTAAAGACACAAGGAAACTACAAGACACAGATCTCCACCGGGACTATGATGAGCTAGCTAACACAGTCCGAAGACACACAATGTGTAGAGAAGGTGCATGTCTACAGAAACAAAGAGGTCAAATGATTTGCAGGTAAACATCTTTCCACACATGACAAAAAATTGAGCATAAAACAACTTCTCTAATCCATTATTTGCATTAACATGGTCACATTTGATTTCAGTTATAGGTACAATGCTCCTTGGCCTCTAAATTTGTAAGGAGGAAAATTATATGAAGATATAGAAACTGGTGAAAAAAAGTTTGACCTTGCTAGAAATGATGATCGACTCAATTCACACAATCGATACATCCTATAATTATGGAGAGCAAATATAGATTGGAAAAAATTGTCATATTAAAACATGTTGTCATAAAATATATTGCTAAGTATGCAGCCAAGTCAAAAAAATGCTTTGAAACATTCCAAGAAGTGTTAATACATTTAGTAGACATAGAAAATCCAGATGATTTAGCTACAAAAGTTTATAGAAAACTACTTACATAAACAATAATAGAAAGGGATGTTGGACCTCAAGAAACAAGCCATTTATTATTAGAACTTCCACTTGTTGAGAGTAGTAGACAATTTATCACTCTAAATGTATCAACTAAAGTTTTCAAACGTATGAGATTGCAATCAGAAACTAACAATGAAAACGAAACAATATCTTTCATTGATGCATACAGAAATAGGCCTTATTCTATGGAATCAATCTCTCTTATTGAAGTGGCAAGATCTTGGATATATAATCCAAATTGCAAAACAAAAACAAATGGAATGCAAGGAAAAAAAAGCTATTGTCAGAGTATTCCCAAGATTCCTATCAATTCCTCCATGTGACTCAAAAAGATGGTGTAATTATTATTTCTCGTAATTGCTACTATACAAACCATTTCGTGATATGGAAAGGGACATTGGTCATAACAATGATGCAATAATTGCATGCTGGTCAAACTTCCAGTATAATCAATGGCATATTGAACGTAGAATTGAGAGTGACACAACTGAAGATAATACAAAATCTTAAAGTGATAACAATGAACTTGCCATAGATTCTACAATTGAAAATGAATGAGAAATTCTATCTAGGCTTTGTGAAGGTGAAACTTTGCAAATCTTAGAAATAGACATGCTAGGAAGGAGAGATTTTGACAATTAGGCCAACTAGTCTAATAATTTTCATGGTGAACAACACACATATGAAGTAGTCAATTTCATAACTACCATGAAAAGCAATAGTTGTCTTATGCAAAATAGTATACAACAATCAACCAACTATGAAAATCTCAACAACAAATAAGCAAAAGCAATAAACATGATAATTCCACACTGCAAAAGAAACGAACATGAATCTCCTCTTCTCATGATAATTCAAGGCACAATAGGAATAGGAAAGTTGTATGTGATAGGTGCCATATCCAAAATACTTCAAGATGCTTCATCAACAAATAAATCTCTGCTACTTCTACTTGCACCAACAAGAGCTGTGGCATACAATTTAGGAGCATCAACTATTCATTCAAAATTAAAAATACCACCCATTGATTTCAAGCAATTGGAAGGAACCAGATTAACAAGCTTTCAAGAAGAATTATCACATATCAAATACATATTGATTGATGAAATGGGTTTCATTAGTGCAAAGTTGTTCGAAAACATTGATTCTTGACTTCGCCAAGCCTTCCCTCAAAATGCAAATCAACCTTTTGCAAGTATAACTCGCACACAAATATGCACCATATAATTTGATTTGCATTAGCAAATTGAATATCTATTGCACAATCGCTCAAATAGATTATATATTTAAATTTAACACTTATCAACTACTTACAAGAATATCAATGATCTTGGCTGGAGATCTAGGACAATTACCTCCTGTTAACGACATACCACCCAATGCAAGCAACAGACGAATAAAGATCCTACGGGAAGAATTCAAAATTATAATTACTTTAGTTCAGGTATTCAAACAACATGGGTCTAACAATCAACAACAATGCTTTCGTCAGCTTCTAACAAATATAAGGGATGCAAACCCTATGGTTGATGACTTAAACTTACTAATGACACGATCAAGTGAAAAATTAGATCAATAAATAAATGAAGAATTTGACAATAATGTTAATTTGTTTTCCACAAGTGAAAATGTTCATGCCCATAATCAAAGGAAATTATACTCCTTGAAAAATCCAATTGCGCGAAGCATAAAAACTAAAAATGGAAGTGTCAATGCAACTAGATGATATACAAAAGATGAATATGATATTGGAATATTGTTAAGCAAAAATGCAAAATTTATGTTAACATCAAACGTGTGGATAGAAGCATGCCTTGTTAATGGAGCTTTGGGTATTGTCCAAGAAATTGTATATCGCCCAAGAACAACCCCCCTAGAGCCACCAACTTATGTATTGGTTCAATTTGATAGCTATGTAGGAAATCCATTTGATAAACAACATCCTTCTACCATTCCAATCACACCAATTCAAAGGAACAACTCCTTGCAAATACCATTGCGATTGGCTTGGGCTCTAACAATACACAATCACAAGGCTTGACTCTCCAAAAAGCCACAGTTGATATTGGCTCAAAAGAAAGACCAGGGTTAACATTCATGGCAATGTCCTGTATCAACTCTTTAAAAGGCCTATGTATAAAGCCCCCATTCACATACAACAAATATGAAAAATTAAGGGCAGGAAAGCAAATATTAAACAAAAAAGTAGAAGAACAAAGGCTTCAGGCTTTGGAATCTAATACATGTACATAATCCCACAAAATGCATTCTTAAGTCACTTAAACATTGTACTAAATGCCAAGGACACTGCTTTTGGCCAACTACAAAAAACCAGATCTTAATAAGAAAATGTTTGACAAGCCTACCATTGAGCCATGCAAAAGAGAAAAAAATTGTATTATACTTTGGAAGATGATTTATATCTACTATAATACTTCAAGATTATCATATTGCAAAATTCAAGATGAATGATGTAGATATGTTCTCCCAAGCTGTAGATTAAGCTATGAACTCACACAGTTTGGTCTATTTCCTACCATTTGTGATTTGGAATGTTTAAAAACCCAATTTATGTAAACCGTTTTGCATAATACAGTGAATAATGATGACACTCTTATTGTATACAATAATATAATCTAATGACAATACAGTGAATGATGATTACACTCTTATTGTATATGACGCAACTAAAGAAAATATTATAACAAAAACACAAATATAAATATTACTGTCAATTTGGATTCTACAATCGATATCTCTTGATGTTTTCTATATAGACTATGTAATAGAATGGATATGCTAGTTAAATAACAATATAATATTTTAACTAACAATAATTTTTTTTTTTAAATATTAAATTTTTAATGATAAAAATCTTGATCAAACCTTAAATTTTATATTTTACGCCGAAGGTGTATCGTATTTGAAGAAGACAGAGCTAAAATTTCCAATCAATGGTTGATTTAAGTCTGCCGACTATTAAACGAATCTCAGTCGTTTATCATTTTTTGCTATTTTTGCGTTCCCTTTGCGAGCGCTGTTTCGTTTTCTGGTTTCGTCTACTCTCATTCATCGGCTATTTTTTCACTGGCGCTATGTGGAAAATAAACACCCACATTTTTTTCCGAAGGCTTACTACTCACCTACCGCAAACCATACTATACCTGTCGCTCTGCTGGTGCTCCATGACGGGCCATCAATTGTCATCATCATCATCACACATCTCCATCAGTTTTTCCCATTAGAAGTGTTTGTCTCACTCAGAAAAGCCAAAGGAGTTAAGTGCATCTGTAGTGGTATGTAATGTAATGTGGTGTTCGTCTACTTTGGAAGCTCCTTCGCTTTTTTATTTTAATTTGAGACCTTTTTAATGTTTTTGATTGCGGATGAAGTGGGGTTTTCAGGGCTAAATTTAGCGGCGACTCCGCTATTTTGGCCACTTCCTGGAAAATAAACCCGCATAGAGTAGATTTTTGTGAGGGTTAAGATTTTAGGGTTTGATTGAATTTTTTTTGTCACGAGGAATCGCTTTTCTATTTATCTTAATTGACTTTCCACACTTCTTCGGCGTACCCATTGCACACTAAGGTGTGATTGCTAGTAATAACTTCTTTTATCAATCTAAATTTTAGTTGTAGATAGAACGAACTTAATGCCATCCTCCTCCAAATTCAAAATGTAGAGTGTCCCACTAAGTGACCCTTTCCCTAGACCATGTGACCTACGAAACTTTTGGGGTTAACTGTAAACACGGCAAAAAACAGTAGTTGTACTTCCACAAGGCACGGCTGTCAAGTATGAACGCAATCAAATCTCCAAAATTGCAATAAAACCCACTACAGCCTTTATTATTTCTTCTCTTTGGTTCTTCCTTGACAGGAAGACATAGGGTTCAGGGTTCTAATATCAATCCTGGGAACTTACGTAGGCGTATATAATTGAAGGATTTTGTTGACCTGAGATTAAGAAATCATGGCAGCACCCGAAGGACCTGTTTGTTATCAGGGAGTTGCCAGAAAATCTGCAGCTTTTCGACTAATGAAACAAATGGTAAGTCGTTTCTTCCCCTTTACATAGTACATGAAATACGTACAAGAAGCAAGATATAATAAGGAATTGAGAGATTAACAGAAAGAAATTATTTTCACTCCATGTTAAATTTTAGGGTTTTAGTGCCGAAACCCTAATTTTGAAGGGCGTACAGTAGCATTCGAAAACGACAGCTTTACAATAAATGAAAAGAATTTTGAGAGGACATTTTACCTATGTTTTGTCCAGCGACTGGATGAATTACATATGGGAAGATCAATTTACAGTTTTGGAACTATGACTGCATAATGATATAACTACATTCGTATATGAAATTATTAGTCAAAACAATCATATAAATGATCTTCCAAACAGCTAAACTCAATTTTATTTGTTCGTCAGATGTGGTTTGAAGGACGTTAAAAGTTATCTTACCTTACCATATGGCATAGGATTAGATTTTTCACCATGTAATACCTATTGGATACGAGCTTGCAATATGTACATTAAATTTATGCAATCATTACTAATTGTCGAAGACAAGCTTTTTGTAAAATAAAGATCCAGAAAGTCTATATTTTGGGTCACTCTTGTTCATCCATCATCAGGGTCAAGCATTTGATCCGGCGTGTTGATTTTCAAAATCTCTATACATGGCTTTTTCCAGATTTTTGGCTTCAACTATTGTGTAAAATGTCTATAAATTGGCAATGCTTTCTACTATGTATTCTGTTATAGCCCCCTCATTTAATTAGTGGATATTTTCCAGTCTGTTGGGCTTTTTATAATTTGAAATGTTCACACGAAGTCCGCTATAATGCATGGGAGAATGCACGGTCATTCTTAGATCACCATGGGTGTACAATTGGTTTCTATTAAGCCGATTTTTTTGTGTATTATAGCCTGTATTGTGGTGGCTGCATTAATGGCTTAAGGGGCTTAAATGTTGGTCATCATCATGGCAATTGCTTCAACTCACATATAGCAGAGAGTTGCTTAAAATCTTAAATTCATAGACTGCAAAAAAAAAACCCAGAAACATGAATAACATACTTTGAGCTCTCATTCAAAATTACCTTAAACAATAGAAATTATGTCCATAAGATTCATTTATAGAAATTTGAGATAGGATTCAGCCGGATCTGCTTCAGTTAAGGCTGAAGTTAAACACCTGTTGTGTGTGGGTAATTTACATTTCTCTCTCTTAAATAGAAGAACCTATTTGCATTGTCTAATTAGTTTCTAAAAGCAGATGCTACCTTTATCATCTCCCTCACCTCCCTAGTTCTACTTAATAATGAACTTTATTACACTTCAGTCCCTTCATTAGCAACCTGTGTGTATGTGATAGAAATTACTCCTGCTTTTCTCAATATTACTAACTATAACTTTTGATGGTTTCCAAGGGCATTGGTGGTAGCAATATTTTACATCTTTTACTACTTGACCATTGGTTGTTTGGATTTTGTTAGAGTGCATGTCATGCCCCCATCATGATCAAATTGCAGCACTAAAGTATTAAAAAAAAAAAGCCAAACGTTGAAATGGAATAAATAACAATATAAATATTAAAAATATAATATAAATATAAATATTAACAATTTAAATATTATTATAATTATAATCATTATAATATAATACTATAAATACTAAAATTATATAAAACTAATATAAAAATAAATGTATAACAATAAATTCAATTTATAAATATAGTAGTAAAATAAGAAACATATAATATATTAATATTTAATATAAAATATGTAAACATAAAATAATATATATATTGAAGGGAAATACAATTATAAAAATGATGCGATTAAGAGCAGCGATAGGGAATGGACAAGGCAGCGATTCATTTAGTAAACAGCAGCAATTATGAAAAGCAACGACTAAAAGAAGACATTAAAAATAGTAATTAAGGGTCTTCAAAAGGCAGCAATCAGATTGGGAAAGCTGCGATTAGTTTTAAAAGAAGCAATTTTCCTTAACAAAGAGACATGTCCATTTAAAAGGACATCTCTTTACAAAGAGATGTGCCCCATCATTGAGATATGAGGATATATAGGAAGGTGGGGATATTTTTGGGAAATCATCGAAGCAATCAGAGATAGAAATCTGTATGCAGAACAGCAGCAGCTATTGATACAAACAGTGATTGGTATGCATTTGATTATATATGCATTTGCTATATATATAAAATATTTGAAGGCATATAAATATATGTATAGTTGCTTTCATAATGAGTAATATGCATCAAGGGAGATATGTTGTGTCTAATTCGGTAAATAAGGGAAATAGTGAATCTATTCATATTATTATAATTTACATCTTTCTCTTTAAGCAATCATGTGTATGATTGGGAAGGAAACATGATTGGGAAGGACGCTAGAGGAATTGTCTTGGTTGGATGTTCCTAAAGGAATTGTCTTGGTTGGATGTTCCTACAAGGGATTGTCTTGGTTGGATGTTCCTTGTTCTGGCGCCCTATCATGCATTTCTCTCCCATCCCTACCATGATTGGTTATGGGAAAAGAGTCTATAGATTAGATTCAGATTTAAGTTGTTGTTTATTATTTCATAAATGTTAATTGTTCATTTATTCTTAAGTTCAATATCTATTATTAATTATATGATTTGCTATGGAATATTATTTTATGTTGTGTAATGGTCACTTAAGGCAAATTCAAGCATACGCCAAGTAGGGGACATTACAGTGCATAATTCTTTTGCATATTTATTTAATTATCCCATGTTTATTATGCATAGGATAAGCTTGCTTAGGTGTTGATTTGTATTTGTGTCACGTTGTAAGAGGCATCTTCTCTCACCCACATGTCACATTCATAGGAAGCATCCTCTATTATTAGCAAGTCATGTTCTACTTGGTCTCCTTCATAGTGACTAATTTGGTGACTCACCTAGTTGTCATATGTGAGGACTATTCTTGAGTATTTCTTATAAATACTTTGATTCTCATAGTAAGATGGGTTGAAGGAGTGAGCTTGCATCATTGTAATCTCGCCCTTGTAGAATATTATAATATATTATTTTTCATATTTGTGTTTTTTAATTGGAATAACTATTGGTGAATGTGCTTCGGCTTCCCTTTCTGGTGGTTCTTCAGAAAAGTCTTTATCTGTGCAAAGGAATCAAGTTGAAACTCCAAATAATCTGGCTGCTGGCTTTCATCTTCATGAAAGTAGCGAGCTAGTTTGGCATGGTAAGGCGGCGCAGGTGGAAGAAGGTTGGATCACAGTTAAAGGAAAAAAAGATAAATCCTCTAAGCCTTCTTTCGACATGATTCTCCGCTCCCACAAGAAAAGTGTAAAATGTAAATCTTGAATAGTCTTGTTTTGGAGCTGGTCTTTTTCGCTGGTTGCACGTTGTCTTTTTTGCAACCTTGCTCTTTTTGTTAAAGGGTTCCGGGTACCTTCAAAATCTGTTTTTTCCTTTATCAAAAACTATTGTTTTGCTACTATAACGTGCTTCATTGATTGAGATTGTCGGTCTTGTGCAATGTCGTCTCGATTATAAGC
The DNA here is from genome assembly GCA_007258455.2 of Sequoia sempervirens. Taxonomy (NCBI): domain Eukaryota; kingdom Viridiplantae; phylum Streptophyta; class Pinopsida; order Cupressales; family Cupressaceae; genus Sequoia; species Sequoia sempervirens. The sequence continues at coordinate 22,917,299 of VDFB02168118.1, forward strand.
AAATTTTACATGGTATTAGAGCCATAAGGTGCGAAGGAGCTTGTGTTGGCAAAAGTTATCTTTGAGACATCCTAGTGTGAATTTGACACTTGTGTTGTGTCTATAGCCTCCAAATATCCCAAGGGGCATGTTTTGTTTGCCAAGTTTTGTTTTTGTTTGCAATTTTTTTTATAGAAAAGTCTATTTTAGAATTCAAATAACTTTGCAGGTACAGGCCTGCATACCGATAGTGTATTGTACTTTTTTTCCCCAAAATTTTAATAGCTTTTCAATTTTTTTTTGCAAACTATATTCAAAACAGAATAAATCATTTGTATTGGGGTGAGGTACGCAACAACTCTCCCCATTCCTCTACTAATTTTTTTAATAAAAAAAAATGAAATTTTGTGAGCAGGTACAAATTGCACAAGAGTACATGCAGCTATGAACATGTGTAATCATGTACCTGGCACCTTTTTTGGCAGTTGTGTCAAATTTAGTATTTTTGGCATTATGATAATCTTGGGAGAGTTCTCTACATTTGGTGTACCTCTAGATCTAGCAGTTCCTCTATTTATGATGGAGGTTTTATTTTTCATGGTCTTTTTGGCTTGGAGGGATTGGCTTCATAGATGGGCTATTTGCACTTTGCATCTTCACTTTAATTGGCAATATCTTGGTCAAATGGAGGTGATTTTTAGTGCATTTTTTTTTCACCTCACCTATTTTTTTTCGCTAGCTGCACATTGGTGAAGATGATTTTTGTAGATCAAACCCATATTTTTCAGAAAATTAGTTTTCTCATAGACTTTGCTGCACACTCTTTGTTTTGTGAACTTGTAAGCCTCATAACTTTCACAAATGAACCTAGATTTGAGTGCTGTTTTTTTGAAAGTTGAGGATTTTCTGAGCACTACACATTGTAGTTGGCCATTTGTCCTTAATCAAACATTGTATTGTACTTTCAGCATTGTGGTCCATATTAGATGTTGTCAAACTCTGAAAATTCAGTTTTGATCTTTGTAATTGCACTACCTATAAAGTGCCAAACATTGTAATTTGCTTAAGGTGTTTTTCTTAAGCAATTTTGGGAGGGGTATTATTAGAAATTTAGAACATCTGTTTAATATTATAATAAAGTATGTTTACACTTGTAGGTAGTTAGGCTTTTATGAGGTCATTGTAACCGTCGTCTATGTCATGTCCCCTGAATTGCAACACTAAAATATAGAAATAACAATTGTAATAGTTATGTTTATTATAATTATTATTATCAAGATAATATTATAAATATAATTACCATTTAACCACTATTATCATAATCATGATTATCATAGATAAGTATTATAACTATGATATAAATATTATAGAATAACAAATATTATAATGCTAATATCATGAATCTGATTATAATGATAATGGGTGATATTTATAAATATCATTATAAATATTATAATGATAATACATATAATAAATATGATATATTACAATGATAAGATATGATATAAATATCATAAATATAATAACCTATGTTCTATACTAAATAAACAAATACAAAATATAAAATATAATAAACAAAGAAAAAACAAATAACAAGCCCGATTCCTAAGCAGCCTCTAAACACAACAGATAATTTAAAAGGGATGCAGCGATTCACTAATCCTTAGCAACGAAATAATAACCTATGTTCTGTACTAAATAAACAAATACAAAATATAAAATATAATAAACAAAGAAAAACAAATAACAAGCCCGATTCCTAAGCAGCCTCTAAACACAACAGATAATTTAAAAGGGATGCAGCGATTCACTAATCCTTAGCAACGATTATACTTAGTAAATAATAATTAATCCTAAGGACATGACCATTTGAATGGTCAACCCTATCCAAAGTGGTGCGTCTCTTGTGGAGGGGACATGGACATATAAAAGGGTAATAAGAAGTGAAGGGAAATCATCTAATGGTTTTAAAAAACTGTTTTCTCTTCTATAGCAGATCAAAAGGGGAGATATATGAATAAGGAAATATTAAGGAGGCCTACTCAAATACGTATGGAATTAAAGGATAAATCAGACATACAAAAGTCTGAAGTATAACAGCATATATGTATATATGTAAGGAATCATATATGGTACATCACTTAAGAGCAGATTGGTGAGGAATGTGAATAAGGAAAATATGAAGTTTTGAGAAGAAGAATAGAATGCAGTTTTGGTGAAGGAGATAAATCATTTCGTTATAATATTCCGTAATCCATTGAAGAAGCAACTTAGAGGGTGGTACTTTGCTTTGAAAGTAATTTTTAATAGGATTGGGAATTTAGCAAAAAATTATTGACTCTGAATCTATTGATTATCTTAATCAAGAAGGCTAAAGACAAAACTTTTAGCTAAACCCAATAAGGGACATTACAGTCTATTTTTAATATGTAATTACTTCCTATTTTTAGTATATGATCAATAATACAATATTATGCTCTCATCCTAAGAAAGTGTGCTGTTTTCTTTTAATCTCATTCTTTGCTTTTTACCAACATTGGTATTAGAGTTAGATCATGTTGGTAGCACGAATTTCAAAGAAGGTCCAAAAGAGAGGTTGTAACACATAGTTGGTAAAATCCAAATATGTATAAGGTTGTAGGGCAAAAATTGTTGGAAATGTTGTCATTGATGTCAAAGCGAAAGAATGAGTTTGTCATTGATGTCAAAGGTGAGAAGAATACTTTGTCAATAGAAGAAATCGTATGATGGACAAAGGCCAAAGGCCACTAATCAACGTTCAAAGGCCAAGTAAAATTAGATTGAGAAGAGTGGCTAAAAGATGAAGTGTGTGAGTGGAGCAACAAAAGATATATCAATAATGGATTGAATCAAATATCCTAAGTAGCTGAATCGGGTACGGGTACCGGTACGGTACCTGGGTACGACAATTTTTTTTTTTTTTTTGGTGTGGGTACGTTTGGGTACGTCCGTACATAAAATGTATAAAAATCATAGATATAGACATATTTGCAGCCTAAAAAAGTAAAAACAAGAAGTAAATTTAGAATACCACATATCATGCATTATTGCATATGCTAAACAAAACTTAGAACTACCATAAATATAACAAATCTGAAATACCATTATACTAAATTAATTTGATATCAAATTTTCAAAACTTGAATGTTACGATAGGTATATAATTATATCAAATTCATTGTTCGTTGGTTCAACATTTAAAACAAACTCAAAGTAATAGTTAATACAATTAATGATAGACATTATATGGGTCATTAGGAAGATTAAGAGCAACATCATCATTGACATTAGATGATCTAGGTAAATTAATAGAACCACATGCAGCCCCGCTAGCACTCTCATTGGAAGCATGCTGGATATCTGACTCCACAGTGTCAGAAAGTAAAGATTGTGTGGCAGCTGAAAAATCCAAATCAGTTCGCTCTGGATCTACATCCCACAACCTCGTGCCTCCTTCCTTATACTCATTCTTTTTATGAGTAAGAAGGCGCAAGTTGGAATGCACATAAACAAGCTCTTCCGCCTTACTTGCTGCCAATCGGTTGCGTTTCACTGAGTGGATAAAGGAGTATGTACTCCAATTTCGCTCAGCTGAAGAGGAACTAGCAACCTATTGAAACAAAGTGAGAGGAACTTATAATTATAAAGCTGTAAATCAAACTTTAAATTTGAAGTTAACCATTTTATTATTTTTAAAATAGTAAACAATATAATTTAGAGAGTGCAATAAAAACTAAGTAACTTACTTGTGATAAAACTTTGATCGCAAGAGCTTGGAGATGTGGTGTTGTAAAGCCATTGACATACCACCAAGAATGAGCATCCATCCTATACTTGTCAATTGAAGCACCAATACTTTGATTTTCACCAGCTACAAAATCAGCAAACTCAGCTCTAACTAAATACTCTGTTTCTTGATTAGGGAAGAGTCTACTAAGTGATTTCCTACACCCCATACCAACTTCTAGATCTGAATATGGTTGCACTCTTGATGGCAAAGCAAGAATCTCATCACTATAATACTTGGGAGTCAATGCAAATGCAAGAAGATGTAGTGGGGTGGTCATTTTGTTCCACCGCTCAACACAAATTGTTTGCACCTCTTTGAAGAAAGTTTCTTCAGGATCTTGCTCTTTTTCGTTGATGATGATTTTCATTTGCTCAATCATTGTATCAATGCCATCATATACCTCTCCCAAACATGGCTTATCCATGTCAGTAAAACGGATCATACTCATGATGGGCTCAGTGAATCTAAGAAGATATTCTGCTCGTTCCCACCAAGTGTCATCTAGGATCATCCGTTTTACATTTGTTGCCCTTTCAGTATTGGATTGCCTCCATAGTGACCAACTTTGACTAATAACCATGCTAGAAAGTGCCCCCCGCACCTTCACAAGTCTCCTCAAGACAATCGTGTTCGATGCAAATCTAGTTTCTGCAACCTATTCAAAAATTTAAAATTAAAATTAAAATATAAATAAGACATGCTTGAGTTTAAAAAATAAAATAGTAATTACTAAAGTGAAATGTAAAATTTAAAAGTTGAAGTGTTTCAATTACCTTCAACAACTCCAACACTGAAAATGATCTAAAAATGGCCTGTGACATTTGATGGTTTGTGGTGAACATTTGGATCTCTTCAGCTTAAGCATACATTTGTTTGATCCAATTTATTTTCGCACCCAACTTTTGTAGCATGAGGTTAAGAGAGTGAACAACACAAGGTGTCCAAAATATGTGCTCAAATCGTGTCTCAATCAACATGCCTGCAGCTCTACAGTTCTTAGCATGAGATGGAGGACGAAGAATGGTGGAGTTTGGAGTACGGGGTAGAAGGCAGAAGTGGAGGCGGGGGCGGAAGGGTGGAGTACGGGTGGAAGGTGATTCAGAGTGAAGGGAAGAATGGTGTATAGAGTGGAGAGAAGGTGCAGTGGAGAGGAGGCATGGAGGGGAGAGGAGTAAGGGAGATGCAAGGAGGAAGGTGAGGAGAAGAGGATATGGGAGTAAAGGGAAAGAAGAAGATGGAGGAGCAAGAAGGCAAGGAAGAGAGAAGATGGAGGACTGGGAAGAAGAAGAAATGGACTGGTATGAACACTAGACAAACATGGGGATGAGGTCCCCCACAATTGTGGCCTCACTGGTTGAAAGCTCCAGTCAAAAGCGATTACCGACCAAAAAAAAAAAAAAAATAGTTTGAAGAACACTGATCAAGTGAAAATAGAAGGTCGCCTCTAGAAATAGGAATCCAAGAATGTCCATATGATAAATGCTCCATCTCATCGAAATGCATGGATAACCAACTGTTGCATTCACCTAGTACATAAGAACAAGAACTAGATACATAAATCCACTCCAAAACGAAACCAAGGAAGCATTAGCACCAATAGTAGAACCCCCCCCATAATGTGGAAAGGGAGAGCCATGATAGGTCCACTGAAACTGTGTCACCAAGAAGTGCATGAAGGAGAACAAAGAACATCTGAACATAATAAAAAGGGTGTGCAAACTAAGGCACACACACATGACACATGAGGCAAGAATCACTAGGATGTGATGTTGTCATGGAAGAAACACTCTCCTGACAAAGGTGTGATGGCAAAAAAAAAGGCCTATACAACCCCCCACGACACTTTATAACATAGTGCGAGTACAATAAGGCACAACAAGATGTGCGAAATCCCCAAAAAGTATACACTAGAATGACACATTATCTTAGTGCGTCTACAAAAAAGAAAATGCATGCAAAAGATGTTCAAAATGCCCAAATAGGACAAAATGCTAGAAATACTTGTAGAACAGTCTAAAACAAATCATCCCACGCAAATAGAAAGTTTCTAAGAGCCAAAACGTCCAAGTAATTCACCAGAATGTGAAAACACAAAAAATTGAATAAAATGTACTTGGGGACTAAGTCACAAGGTTCAAATTCGAATTTGAGTTTGGCAACATTGAAATTTGGATGAAGTTCGACAAGGAAAAATTCGAAAAGTAAAAAAATCGGATTAAATTCGCCCTATATAAATTTTTTATTTATTTTTTAAATGTAAGTAATAAATCCATAAAAAAAAGTAATATTATGTTAAATTTGAATACATTATAATATAAATATGTTAAAAATTTAATTTAAATATTATTAATATATAAATAATAAATGTATTATAATTAAAAATCTAATTTAAATATTTCAAAATATTAAATTTTAAGATATTGAATGAAAACAAAATCAAAAAACAAATTGACATTGTTTAAAAAATAGAATATAAAATTATTAAATTTTATTTTAAAAAATTAAAAAACTTAAAAATTTAAATCTGAATATTAAATATTAAATTTTGTTAAAAACTAAATAAAAACTAAAACTAAAATTGAAAACAAATAGAAAAAAACTAAAACTACAACTAAAATAAAAAAAAGCGACAATATGTCCAATGTTTCGTTTGTCCAGGCATTGAACAAAGCTCCAAATCAATTGATGCCATTGCTACTTCGACCCACAACGTGCTTCCTCCAACATGCGGTGCTAGGGTTTCTGCAATGGAGAAAATTATATATCAAGGATTTCGCATCCTAAGCTACAGGCGCTGACTCAATAGTAGTTTCAGCTATCGTCCTTTGTAGCAAGACCCCCATGGCAACGACTTGCAAACCTACACAATAATATTAAGGAAACATCGAAAAAAAGGCGAGAAAACTATAAAGTCCTAAACTCTTTATCTGTACAAATCCCAAGGTGAATTTAAATGATTTTGTTAAGGTTTTTTAAAAGTTTGCCGAATTTCGAACTTCATGGATTAAATTCGGCAAACCCTGTGACTAAGCCTGGGGAAAATTTGGAAAAATTGCATGGATGGTCGTGAAGAGCTCGGAAAGACCTTTCCAACATCGTTGGAATCACAAAAAATAGAGAAACGGGTCAAAAGTTGTGAGCTCGGGAGTGAAAACAACGCATTTGAATTTGACAGGGGATAAAATGTACCAGCAAGAAAACTTGAGAAAAAAACTAGCACCATTGGATAGTGCTCAGAACCAGCTTTCCGACGATATCTTATTTGCCCAATTTCGATAATTGAGTGAAAAGTTATCGCGATTTTCCCAATCTTGCTAAAAGTGCAAAAATAAATAAATTAGCTCCCCAGGGGTTGGGCATTGGTCACCCATGCGACCCTGGGGCGACAAGGGTATATATATATTTGAAAAAAAAGTCGTTGTAATGTCCCAAATTTTCAAGACTAAAATCAGGCAGGAAATCATTGAGAAAAGTGTTTCTTAACACTACTTTAATAATAATAAAATAATAATAATTTAAATTATTAATAAATAATATTTAAATTATTTGGCCGACTCATTTGAGTTTTGGTGCTAGAATAATATTTGAAATAATTGTATTTTGGCCGACTATCTCTATGTTGGTGTCTTTGATTAGTATTTATATGAGGTTGCTTTTCATCTTTGGATCATCACAAATCTAGCTCGTGCAGATTGTTTAGGGACGTCTTTCTTTCAACGAATCACTTGACATATTTCTTAATTCACTTTTAGGTTGCCATTGGAGTCGCGGCAAGGCTAGAGATCCGGCCGAGCCTCTGGCTCTGGCCTATGCGTGCTTTGACGGAACTCAGTATATTGCATCTTCCAATTGGGTGCTGTAGCGACAAGGAGTCATGACATTTAGGATTGGGCTGATTACAATAGAGGACAGTGGCAACACTTTAATCACCAAACTCACACGACCGTTGCATACTTGCGTCCCTCGACTCTGTGGGTGGAAATTCCTTCAGCGACGACTTCATCATTGCATCTTGATTGGAACTCAGTTATTGATCATTGATGCTAGGCTCACTCATTGCGACATTAGAGGCATCATTGTTGGACGAAGAGTGTTGGCATATAAGCGATGGAAGCTTCACAGGTCCCCGACATTCTCAGAAGGATCTAGCAGGGACAAGCGACGAAGCGAATCAATTACATAGAACTATCGGCAGGCCTATATCGATGATCACATCCAAACAAGCGCGGGTGCCGTTCATAAGCTCTTTCCTCTTGTAGCTGCGATTTGTATCATCTCGGGCATTAACGGATCATCCCAGATTTGGTGTAATCATCAGCACAAGCTATCGCGGAGTAATCTAGGAATTATCTTTGGATATTGTAAATCTTTCAGTGCGTAGTCTCTGGCAACGTCGTTCATTGTTGTGTATGGCTGAGTCAATTGTAATAGTCAAATCAAACTGAGATTGAGATTGCTTTAATACAGTTACTGATTTGTTTGCTTGAGACTAAGTTTGATATCCTGTTCTCATTATCTGATTGCAAGCTATACTTTCTGGAATCTATTCATCATGGAATGCTAGTAAACTGTTATTATTTCCCTAGTTGCTTACAGTGGTATCAAAGTTGTGATTCTGCCTGCTTGTGGACAATTAGAGATTTATGCAATTGAGTCAAAGAGATTTGAGGGCTATAGAAAGAGAGAGAAAGAGGATAGAGGCATCTACTTAGAGTAGCGATAGGGGAATAGGAGGTAGAGGTAAGAAGAAGATGGAGGGGCAGAATAATGAAATCAAATCCTTCATAGAGAAGCAGGATCAAGTGAATTAGACGCTGTTGCAAATGATGCAGATCCTCACTGCTGCAATAACAAACAACAAATCAGGGCCTAACAATGCTGATGAGGGTAACTCTGAGCGATCCGGAGGAGGGAATAATAGTAGAGCTTCAAGAGGAATCACTTTCAGACCCTCCTAGCTAGTCTTTTTGCCTAGAGTAGAGACGCCACATGAAGGGGAAGATCAGGATCAACTTAGCCTTAGCAGTGTGGTGTAAGATTACATGAAGCTGGATGTCGACGCTCAAGCAGTGATCCCTTTTGCTGAATTCCTTAGTGCTAGGAGAGGATTTGAAAATGATGGGAGACCACGTCTGCAACGAGGGAATAAAGGTCTTCAATACAAAGTCAGCAAGCTCACACTCCCTACATTCGACGACTCAGAGAAGGTTACTGCATGTGCATGGGTGCAAAAATTGAATACATATTTCTCCCTCAGCCCTATGATCGAAGATGAAGCTATCAAATTCGCCATCTTGCATTTGGAAGAGATAGCTCACGAATGGTGGCATCATGGTATTGTGACTCAGGGGTTTGATATGGTGACTACATATGCAAATTTCACACAAAAATTGATGGAAAGGTTCGATAGAGGGGACCCAGAGGTGTCCTTCCAAGAGTTGACAAGATTGAAGCAGCTGGGTACCATGGATGAGTATGTTTCAGAATTCCTAAGAATAGCTGTCATGGTTCCTGATGTTTTGGATGAAAGGCTTATGTTCCTTTTAATTGAAGGTTTATTTGATTCATTTTGGGGGTTGGTAAGGGCTTTGGAGCCAACATCATTAGAAGAAGCCATTCGAAGGGCCTTGAACCTTGCAGACTCCACCGAGAAGGATAAACCCATGATCAAGGCTCATCGACAAGGCAACAAAGAAAACCTTTTCTGAAAGCCACACCCCCACCTAAGAACTTTCCTCTGAAGCCAAGCAGAACAGACATGTCGAGGAATGAGCTTGCCAAAGGGGCTTATGCTATCATTGTAGAGAATCTTGGACTAAAGGACATAGATGCTTGGGAAAAGGCCAAATCCACTACATTGAGATAGCCCTCGATGATGATGAAACTAAGATTGAAGAGTTAGAGGAAGCTACTAATGAGGATGAGCCAGAGGTAACCATGGAAGGAGAACATATGGGAGGCACTCTTGTAGCACTTTCAGGAGCACCACGATACCATTCTCTTCATGTTAAAGGGATTCTCTAGGGACAGAGAGTGACCGTATTTATAGACAATGGAGCCACTCATAACTTCATCGACAAGAGGACTGTAGCCAAGTTGCGATTGAAGATAAAGGACTTTGAAGGATTTGATGTTTCAACGGCGGGTGGTAACATTCTCTCTTGCACTCAACCTATGGAGCTAATCCTAGGAAGCCATAGGATGAGAGATGATTTCTATGTTGTCGACATCAATGATACAGATGTGGTGTTGGGAGTTCGATGGCTACATTCGCTTGGAGAGTACACCACCAACTACCGAACATGGAGTTGAAGTTCAAGCATGATGGGAAAGATCAAAGAAGTTATCCTTGGAGGCCTCTCCAAGAATGGTCCAATGGTGGTTTTAGCTAAAAGAATGGAGCGATCTTTTAAGGGAGACGAGGTAGCTTGGGTGGCAGAATGTTTGATCACAAATTCGAGACCCTCAAAGGAAGGAGGAGCTTACCCTATTGATATCCAATCCATTCTAGACAAGAAGTGCAAGGTATTCTAGGAGATTCTTGCCGGTCTGCCACCTGATAGAGGATTCCAACATGTGATCGAGCTTGAGGAGGGAGCCAAGCCTGTCATCACCACCTGCTATTGACACTTGAGGATGTACAAAGAAGAAATTGAGAAGGCAATCAAGGAGTTGTTGGACATGGGGCACATTTGCCCAAGCTCTAGCCCTTTTGCTTCGTCTGTAGTGCTGGTTAAGAAGAAGGATGGGACGTTGAGGATGTGCATTGATTATAGAGCACTCAACAAGAAGACCATCAAGAATTGCTATCCCATCCCTAGGATCGATGAGTTGATAGATGAGCTCCATGGTGTAGTATATTTCTCCAAGATTGAACTGCGTTTGGGGTATCACCAAATCAGAGTGAAGAAGGAGGATGTGCATAAGACAACTTTTAGATGTCACTACGGGCACTATGAGTTCTTGGTCATGCCATTTGGGTTGACCAATGCTCCCGCCACCTACCAGTCATGTATGAATTAGGTATTCATGAGTTGATAGATGAGCTCCATGGTGTAGTATATTTCTCCAAGATTGAACTGCGTTTGGGGTATCACCAAATCAGAGTGAAGAAGGAGGATGTGCATAAGACAACTTTTAGATGTCACTACGGGCACTATGAGTTCTTGGTCATGCCATTTGGGTTGACCAATGCTCCCGCCACCTACCAGTCATGTATGAATTCGGTATTCACTGCACTGTTGAGGAAATTTGTTTTGGTTTTCTTTGATGACATCCTGAACTATAGGACATGGGAGGATCACTTGAAGCATATTGAGGAGGATCATTCATTTTATGCCAAGATGTCAAAATGTGAGTTTGGGATGATTGAGATTCTTTTCTTGGGACATAAAATAAGTACTCAAGGGGTTAGTGTGGACGAGGAGAAGATCAAGGCAATTCAAGAGTGGCCTAGACCCAAGAACTTGTCACAGTTGAGAGGATTTGTGGGCTTATGTAGCTATTACAGGAGGTTTGTGAGAGATGAGGAGAAGATCAAGGCGATTCGGGAGTGGCCTAGACCCAAGAACTTGTCACAGTTGAGAGGATTTGTGGGCTTATGTAGCTACTACAGGAGGTTTGTGAAAGGCTTCTCATAACTTGTAGCCCCACTAATGAACTTGACAAAGAAAGGAGCCTTCTCGTGGAGTCCTACAACGCAACAAGCTTTTGATAAGCTTAAGGAGGTAATGAGTTCATGCCCGGTTTTGGCTATTCTAGGTTTCTCACTTCCTTTTGTACTTGAGTGTGATGCTTCGGGTGAGGGCATTGGGCTAGTTTTGATGCAAAATAAGCATCCCATAGCATATGAGAGCAGGAAGCTCACAGATTTAGAGAAGGTCTTCTCCATTCACGGCAAATAAATGCTGGCCATCATGCACGCCCTTGCCAAATTTAGATAGTACTTGGTTTGTGGGAAATTCGTGGTGAAGACAGATCATAACAACCTCAAGTTCTTCCTCAGTCAGCGTGATTTGAACGATAGACAACAAAAATGGGTAAGCAAGCTTCAAGCCTACGATTTTGATATTGAATATGTGAAGGGAAAGAACAATGTGGTGGCTGATGCACTCTCTAGGAAGCCATATTTTTGCTCTATGTCTAATATATCTGCTGATTGGAAGGTTGCCATAATAGCTGAATATGCCAAAGATTCCTTTGCTACTGACATTTGGGAGGGAAGATTACTTGATGATAGGTACAAGGTGATTGAGGACCTCATCCTCTACAAAGAATGAATGTATCTTGTACCAAATTCCAAGATCAAGGAGAGGATTATAAGAGCTTGTCATGATACACCCCTTGTTGGTCATCCGGGCTTCTACAAAACATACAAGCAAGTAAGGGAGCGCTTCTCATGGAAAGGTCTAAAGAATGACATATTGCAGCATGTTAAAGAGTGTTTGGTGTGCCAACAAAACAAGACCGAGCATGTTTTACCAGTTGGTTTGTTGCAGCCCCTACCTATCCCAAATCAGAAGTGGGAAAGCATCTCCATGGATTTCATTATTGGGCTACCGAGGGTGCAAGGTAAAGATTGTATTTATGTGGTGGTGGATGGACTCACGAAGTATGCTCATTTTCATGCTATTCCCTCATAATTTAAGGCCCCTCAAGTTGCTGATCTGTTTTTTAGAGAGATATTTAGACTTAATGGGTTGCCAAAAAATGTTGAGTGACAAGGATAGCAGGTTCAGCACTTTATTTTGGCAAGAGCTTTTTCGTTTGGCACACTTGGAGTTAACCTCAAGCACTAGTTACTACCCCCAAATGGATGGACAAACAGAGATAGTTAACAAATGGATTGAAGGGTACCTAAGGAATTATGTGATAGGGCAACAATCAGCTTGGGTGAAATGGTTACATCTAGGGGAGTTTTGCTACAACACCACACATCATATGTCCATTGGTATGTCTCCTTTTAAAGCACTTTATTGATATGATGCCACTTCTTTCATGGATTTGATTCTTGCGGATAGTACAGTGTTGGGTGCTAGAGATATGGTGTAGCAAAACGTGGATATTATGAGAGATCTCAAGGAGAACTTGCAACATGCTCAAAACCAGTAGAAAATGTATGTAGATCGCCATAGGAGTGAGAGGATTTTTGAGGTGGATGACATGGTTTACCTCAGGTTGCAACCTAATAGATAGTCATCCCTCAAGGGAAATGGTGTAAAAAAGCTAAAACCGAGATTCTATGGGCCTTACCGGATTGTGAAAAAGGTTGGGGAGGTTGCATATGAGCTTGACTTACCACAAGGCAGCAAGATTCATAACCTCTTCCATGTATCATACCTAAAAAGGGCACTAGGACAACATATCACACCCTCCGTTGAGTTGCCCCCTCTTGATGACGAGGGCAAGTTGATCCTCGAGCCCGAGACGGTGTTGGATGTCAGGGAGAAGAAGTTGCGGAATAAGGTTATACCGGAATACTTGGTCAAGTGGAATGGCCTCCTGATTGAAGATGCAACCTAGGAGGGAGTAGAAATCTTTCAACATCCCAACTTGAGGTTGCTTGAGGACAAGCAACAATCTGGAGGAGGGGACTGTAATGTCCCAAATTTTCAAGGCTAAAATAAGGCGGGAAATCATTGAGAAAAGTGTTTCGTAACATGACTTTAATAATAATAAAATAATAATAATAATTTAAAATATTAATAAATAATATTTAAATTATTTGGCTGACTCATTTGAGTTTTGGCACTAGAATAATATTTGAAATAATTGTATTTTGGCCGACTATCTCTATGTTGGCGTCTTTGATTAGTATTTATATGAGGTTGCTTTTCATCTTTGGATCATCACAAATCTGGAGTCATAGCTCGTGCAGATTATTCAGGGATGTAGTCTCCTGAAGTCCACTCCCAAGTGAGACAACTGCCTCATCCTGGCTGGTTTGTGAATTGCTTTCTTTCAGCGAATCACTTGACATATTTCCGAATTCACTTTCAGGTCACCATTGGAGTTGCGGTAAGGCTAGAGATCCGGCCAAGCCTTTGGCTCTGGCCTATGCGCCCTTTGGTGGAACTCAGTATATCGCATCTTCCAGTCGGTTGTTGTAGCAACAAGGAGTCATAACATTTAGGATTGGGCCGATTACAATAGAGGATGATGGTGACACTTTAATCACCAAACTCACACAACCACTGCATATGTCCCTCGACTCTGTGGGTGGAAATTACTCTAGTGATGGCTTAATCATTGCATCTTGATTGGAACTCAGCTATCGATCATTGACACTAGGCTCACTCATTGTGACATTAGAGGCATCGCTATTGGACGAAGAGTGTTGGCATATAAGCGGCGAAAGCTTCACAGGTTCCCGACGTTCTCAAAAGGATCTAGCAGGGACAAGCGACAAAGCGAATCAATTATAGAGAACTATCGGCAGGCCTATATTGGCGATCACATCTAGACAAGCGTGGGTGTTGTTCATAAGCTCTTTCCTCTTGTAGCTGCGATCTGGATCATCTCAAGCATTAACGGATCATCCCAGATTTGGCGTAATCATCAACACCAACTATCGTGGAGTAATTTGGGAATTATCTTTGGATAGTGTAAATCTTTCAATGCGTAGTCTCCAACAGTGTCGTTCATTGTTGTGTATGACTGAGTCAATTGTAATATTCAAATTGAACTAAGATTGAGATTGCTTTAATATAGTTACTGATTTGTTTGCTTGAGACTAAGTTTGATATCCTGTTCTCATTATCTAATTGCAAGCTATACTTTTTGGAATCTATTCATCGTGGAATGCTAGTAAACTGTTATTATTGCCCTAGTTGCTTACAGTTGTATAGTACGTGCACCAAAAATTCTCCCAACTCCAAAAATTGCAACAAAAACAATGGAGATTCCAGATTTGCTCTCTAATTGAGAAAAAAAACTCAAAATGGAGAAGGGGTTCATTGAATCCATGCTCGAATACCATGTTAGAATTGTGAATTAACACAAGACGTAGGATCAAACAACAAACAAAAACACCTTCCACGCAAGAGAGATGCAAACAATAATCTGCTATATCCTCAATTAAAAAAAATTACAGAATGAACCTCAAGAATCTTCAAGAAGATCTAGAGATAATACAATGAGAGTGAGTGCTTTATAAATGATACCGAGATTAGATCATGACAAGTGTCAACATCCTATGTGATGAGGCATAATGATTTATTAAAAGCTCACTCTAGTTAATAGAAAAAAACACTCCTAAGTTTAGCTTAAGTGCATGAAATAAATTAGACTAATAATCAATTAAAGATTACTTAATTATTATCTAATGCATGAATACTCTAACAAAGAGGAATATAGAAGAAGAAGTGAATGAATATTAGTAATTGAAGATTTGGTTAAGAATAGCCAAGAGACATGTTGAAGAGCTATGACCATTGAAGAATAAGAAAATAATAGAAGATTATTCAAAGGCAACCGTTAAGGAGAAATAAGAAGGAGAAAGAAAAGTATTAAAAGGCAGCAATTAATCTTAACAAAAAGACATCTCCTTTTAAAGAGTTATCTCTTTTCAAAGAGATGCAACTCTTCATTGAGAAATAAAGATATAAATTGAGTTTATGAAAAGTAAGAGATAGATGTGTGTGGAATAGAAAGGAAGATCTATTAGTCAAGAGGGAACTGTGTGGAGGATAAAAATATATATTATTGTGGATATGTGTGAAAAGGCAGCAATTATTATTTAAGAGGAGTCATGACTATTTAAAGGGTCATTATCTTTGAAAGGATGCATCTCTTCATAGGAATATGAAGAAATAAAAGGGAATAAGAAATGTGTGAGAAGAGTGGAATAAATGTAATATCATACAAGCAGATTTGTGAATAAGAGAAGTGTGTGATATACAAAGATATATCATTCGAGACAAGAAGATTTAAGAAGAATATATGCAGATTTATATATGAAGATTTAAGAAAGAGAATATATGCAGATTTGAGTACAAATATTTAAGAAAGAGAATATATGCATATTTGTGTGTGAAGATTTTGAGGAGGAGAATATATATATATTTTTTTAAAGGTGCAATGCACCATATTATTAGGGGTAAACGCTTTTGACCGAAGCTATGAATCGGTACAAGAAACCACAAGAAACTACCAAACCCGCGAGCGCAATGGCCCAGCGAAGGCACAAGGCATGCGAGTACTTTGGCCCAGCGAGGGTTTGAACCCTGGTGGCTGTCACTACAACCAAGCGACTTGACCACCAAACCACGCCCTTATCGGCTTTGAGAAGGAGAATATAAAAGGAGATCATTTAAGGCTATTTGTAAAGAATATTTATTCTTAAGAAGACTAGTTTCTATTGAAGAGGTTGGTGCCTTATATTGGAGAGGTTAGTGCCCCATATTGATGAGGTTGGTGCCTCATATCAAAGAGATTGGTGTCTCTTGTTGAGTTGGTGCTCAGTTGTGGGGATTGGTGTCTCCAGTGGGTTGGTGCTCACAAATTGTATGAGAGGGGATTGGTGTCTCTTGTAGGTTGGTGCTTACAAAGATTGTAAAAAGAGATTTATATAAAAGCAATATTTTTCAGTGGTTTTCTCCTGTAAGGGTTTCCTTGTAAATCGTGTGTTCTTTTTGTGTTGCATAATTGTTAGATCTTAAGTGAATGATATTGTGCAATTGATATTATTGTGGTTGTTAGTTTAGAAGTATAAGATTGTATCATACTGATTCACCCCTCCCCCCTCTCAGTATAATCGTGTGCTCATAAACAATCATGTACTGAAAATTGTAATTTGCAATCAAAAGCATGAGGTCTACAATTGGATTTCATGCTAAAATGGAGGGCATTCATGGCCAATGAAAAACTTAGATAATTGTGTCTTTTTCTAGCTGTAAATTCTCAGTTTTTTTTGTTGGAAATCTTCATTTTTTTTGTAGAAAATTGTGGGTCTAAAAAGCATCTCATTGTGGGCATTTTTCCTCTCATAATCAGTAAGTTAGTGGGACATTTTTTTTAGAAAATTATGGTAAAAATTCAAGTCATGGGAATTTAAGAATTGTTTCCTTTTTGCAGTTGCATTTTTGTTGTTTGCAAGTCAAAGTTGCGATTTTTACTAGTTGTGGTGTGGGCATTTGAAGGTGTTAGGCTAGGGCACGTGACTATAGTTGCGATTTGATGAATCCTCTGCTCATTTTCTCTTTTTCAATGATAACAAATCTTAATTTTTTTGTCGAAAATTACCAATTGCTAAAATCAGTTTTTGGTTATTTGACTTAGAGGCATCCAGACACATCACTTGTTGAAAGGATTGATATGTTAGGTTCATTGTAGATGATAGCCATAGGGATTTAGTTTTTCTTGGTGATGACAAGTCACGCACAATAAAAGGGATAGGTGATGTAAGAATTACATGCAATGATGGCATAAATGTTAGGTATTTTCTAGAATTAAACAAAAAATTGCTTTCTATAAGCTAGATTACAAAAAATCCTAACATTTGAGTACAATTTCGTGGAAAAGTGTGCATTGTTTATAATGTAAGTCTGGATAGAGCAATCGCTTAAGGAATTAGGCCAAGTGGTGTGTACAAAGGCTGGTAGAATCTTATTGATCCTATTTTGCATTCTATATTGGAGGATCTATGGTTTGGTTTTAAATCCAAGGAGTTCAAGGCAAAACCTCGTATTGTGGCACCATTGCTAGATATACCTTCCAGTTCATGAGATGTTGCTGTGTGTTAGCCTTTGGGTGGTTCTTCTCCACTTGTGTAGTAGTAGTGAAAAATTGAAGGTTTCTCCATTTTTACTAAGGTTCAACCCATCCAAAGTTCATATTTGTAACATTTGCTAGTTATGCCTCAGAGGCCCTAGTGGTACTTTGAAGGTGAGCTCAATGATGAGTTCATCAAATCAGATGTATCACCTCAGAATAGAGGAAAACTAGTTGCTAATTCCATAGTAGAGCATGTACATTACATTCTTTTTGCACATCTTTCTCCAATTGCCGGTTTTGGTACGAGATCGAGTATTGGTACGAAATGCGGGTACGTCGATATGACAATTTTTTTTCCTTGGGTACGGTACGTTTGGTATGGATGTAAAATATATATATACATTTTTTGGTTCGTAAGTTGTGGGACGAGGGGCACACTCCCTTTATTATAATGAAAGAAAGAATTACAAATGTCTTCCACGCAGATAAGAAGGTACTGAAAAGCCAAGAACTTAAGCAAAAAGAGATTTGAAGAAACCTACAGATGAAGAGAGAGCTAAAACAAAATTCAATCACGATTCCATTTCATCTAGGGAGAAAAAGAAAATCACAAGCTCCACAAAGACTAAGTCCTTCAATTGTTTTGGAGGAGGAGGGCTTCCAAAGTTCGTTGGGAACCGGCCTCCACCGCTTGCATACCTTCAATGCGAAGTTTTTCAGCTTCAGACTTCCTCCCAACCTTACGTTTAGAACCACAGTCAGGTTTTAATTTGCCATTGATAGACTGAGAAATCCCAAGTTTTCGTGGCGGATCCAAAGTAAAGTCATCAAAACAATCATGATTTTGATCTTCCAAGTCATCCATGAAAGGGAAGGTACCATCAGATTCAGAGCCCCCCTCCTCCAACCTAGAAGGAGTGTCTGGTGAATTATCATGAGCAGGAGCGATCAGAGGAGAAGAGGTAGCCACATGCTGTTTCGGAATCAGCTTAGAAACTTGAGGGGGATCAAAAAACCTTCCATGATTTCGCCAAATAAACTCAGTATTCGAAGGACTATCCTTCTTAACCCATTTCTTTAAACAAACATTTCTCGCCCCAACCAAACGTTTTAGGGAGTAAGCATCAATTCTATGGCCTAACATGTTACAACAGAAGCAATGGAAAGGCAAACCCTCATAGTTTAAAAACTGAGTCCAGACACCATGAGAGGAATAGATCCGGATAGAATGAGAGAGGGATTTAGAGATATCCACCATGGTGCAAACCTTGTGGAATCTGCGATTAGAAGCCACTGTGTCCGGATCAAGCTTGACAAAAGTCCCCACTTGATTAATCAAATTGCTAAGCATATCCACATTGCGCAGAACAAGGGGCAGATTGTACAGGCTTATCCAAATAGGAATATAGGTGATCTTGGCCGTGGTTGGATCAGAAAAAGGTGACCATGGTGAAATGAAACGGCCAAAGCGACCAAAAAACCATGGCCCATTCTGCAACACAAAATTACAATCCTCCACAGACCTAAAAGTAATTAGAAAAAAACCAAAGTCAAGAGATTCAGTAGCAGGGGAAGACAAATTACTCCAAGAGCTTTTGATCCATTCGAGAACGGAGGCCATCGGCGGACGCCTGTGCAAACAATGCAAAATCACAAAACGAATACCACAGTCCCCAACAACATCAATACAATCATCGGAAATGCAAAAATCCATAGGCTCTTCGGAGAAATTCACATTAGAGTCCCCAAAGGTAAAATGAGCATTGCCAAGCTGAGAGCCGTCATCCACATTCGGGGGTGGAGGCAGAACAGGGGAAGACACATGGCTGACCGAACAAAGGTTTGCAAACTGGGCATGCTTTCGGCAAAAATCTGAGTAGACATGAAAGGGGTTTGATTTGTTTTTGCAACCATCCACAAAAACCGAGGGCACAACACTAGAGGTCCCACCCACATACTTCACTGCCAGCGGATTGAAATCGAGGGAGGGAGGTGACAGAGCAGAGGGTGGCAGATCTGGAAGAATAGGGCTAGGGTTAGCCTTGTGACCCTGCTCCAAATAGAAAGCGCTACACACATGATAAGGATTCAATAAGTTTTTGCAAGCCACAATATAAGCAATAACATGTTTCACAATCGGCGATCCAACTAGAGCCGAGCTGAGAGGATTAAAGGTGTGGGTGGGAGAAAGGGGCCTCGGCGGATCCAAACACTCCATCGAAGAACTAGATCGAAGCGTATACCGCTTCCTCCCCATAATTCCTTCCGCACAGGAACCATCCTTGAGACCAACAACGAATTTCCTGCTCTTAGTCGTGCCTTTGGATTTGGAGTGGTGGTGCTGCGATCTTTGCTTTTCCCCCGTAGCCAAAGCATTGTAAACAACAAGTCTGCAAGCAGCAGCGTCGTTAGGGCTGCCCTCGCACATCTCCATGGCTAGAAATATTAAAATCCAATATATATATATATTAATACATATTAATATATATGCAAAAAATTAAAAATATACAAAATTGTAAATACATTAGGCCTAACTTGCGAAGATTTGATAGAGAGGGGCAACTTGTTTTCAATTTATTGGAAGCAGCCTTGGGAAGAGTAGATGAACTTTTATTGGGCAAGGCAAACGAATATTGTTCATTGAACAACAGTTGTGTCTTACCTCCCAGGGAATCAAACTAGGTCTCAATATCGATAAAGATAAGAGAAAAATGAAGAGAGCTTGGATGGAATCAAGTGGGTGAAAGAAAACGGAAAGAGTCAACGATGAATGACTTAAAGCGGGCCGTATAATTTGATAATCATCCATGGATGCCATAGATTAGCCCCTCCCTCCACTTTGTTTGAGGATTCAAATGCAAAATGGCAAGAAACCCATCTTTGCCTGTTGGGGAGGGAAACTTTTCCCCCACCACTACCACTTTGATTGGACAATGCATTGAACTAACCATAAATACTACTGCTTCCACTTCAGTTTGATTATTCTTTAACTTTGCTAGATCCCCAAAAATATATTCCAAAACATTTAATTCATCTCCCATGTTTCCCCTTTCACATTCCAACAATGTGACATCCACTTTGATACACACAAAATAGATCAAGGCGCTTCTTACATTTGACAGGCTCATGGATTTCTTTTCTCAAGATGCCTTAAACATTGATATCAGTGATGGACAATCAGAGTGGGACATAGTGACCATAAATGATTATGTTTTTAACTTCATTTTTGGTGCCCCCTAGGTGCTGGCGCACACGAGAGTGCTTGGGAGCACCCGAGAGCTCCCTAGACGCCTTAGGTTCCTTGTAGGTACCCATCCTGTGTACCCACAAGGACGCGTTGTACCCATAGGGAATCCAAGGCATCTGGGGCACTCCCAAGCGCTCTCTTGGGTGCTCCCGAAGCGGGCACGAGAGCCCAACAAAGAACCAAAGAACCTGGTAACATAGGTTGTAGCCTAAAACTCATAAATTTTTTAGACAAGATTGCTGGTACAACAACTTACTTGAATTTGAGTTGTCACTAGGATATCATGAACAATGAATAACATGGTGTAGCCAATAAAAGGTGTGGGGCGAGTGGAACAAGCCATCTCATAAAAACTATCAACAATAGGCTTAGCAAGGTGAGTGACATCATGCTCGAGGAATTTAACTTGGGGCCAATTTCCTTGCTAGTGATCAACTTATGAATATTCTTCATTGTGATACTAAAGAAGAAACTGTGATAGGAGTAGATCCTAAAAGATATGTATAGCAGACCTATCTGGGATATCATAACTAGCAGAGGTCTCTGATGTCCAAGTATGAAGATCAAGATCAGATTTAGAGGAATTTTTAAGGAAGAACCTCCAAGTGTTTGTAGGCATTGTGGTAGTCGAATCATGCATGGTTTTTTTTTTTTTGCATTCAATCTTACTCCTTTGGGAGGGATGTCTTAAATATTGAAATTCTTACCACCAAAGACAAAACTTTGATTACTTTGTGAAAATATTGTTAAAAAAGAAGAAGTTTAAAACATACAAATTTACACAAATAGAGAATAAAAATTGATTTCATAATTGCTTGAAAGGAAGTTGATCATTTAAATCTTACTTTCTTAGTATTCAACTTGTATTGATGATTTTTCCATGGATATGAACTTATTAGTTTTTAGTACCCTTTAACTCAGGTTGAACTTCCCAAACATAGAAGTTCTAAGGTGTTAATCCATGAGTCATCTATGCATGGTATATGGAAATGGTATTTGACAGCCTTTTAGTTATTATAAATAAAGCACATTTTAGTAGTCATGAACTTTGTTTTGGAGAGAATAATTTCGGCTGCAAGAAGACTTGCTTTCATTAATGTTCTTCTCAAACGACATTCAAAAACTCTTGTAGATATCAAATTTATAGTTATTTGGATGTCAACATGGAATGTTAACTTTGAGTGCAAGAACAACTTTTTGGAATAATTTTATAAAATGTTCATGGCCTGAAGTGGGTTGCAATTCGAGGGTTAAGTTACCAAAAACACAAGAACACCTAGAAAAAAATATTGATTAAAATACTAGAAGATTCAAAAATTACTTGATATTTGCTCTTGACCTTCAGCATAATGTACTAAGAATTTGTGTTATCCCCATTTTTTCTTATTGATTTTTTTTATTTGTTGTCTTATGACTATTTGGATAAATTTGCTTCTTATTAATAAAGAATCTAAAACACAAAGGTTTAAGATCCCTTTTGGAGTCGTGCATGCTTTACAACTATTGGTTTATACAACATTTGGATTGCATCTGAGTCAATGTTCCACGGAGTTTCCTGACGGGGATGCGTCTCGGGAGGGGACAAGGGGTCTAAGTTTGGGGATAGCGGGGGGATGGCGGCGAGGGGGCGGCGGGGGGGCGGTGCTGATATACATATGGTACTTGAATAACTAGTTATAAAAAGATGTTTAAGAATAACATTTCAAATTAAACTTTGGCAAATTAGTAAAATTGCAAATACTAACATTTTAAATACTTGAATACTATTACTAAAATACTAAAAGTAAATAAAATATTAAAATTTGACAAATGAAATTGTCGAATTTGAGATTTCTATTATATGAATATGTAAAATATGACATGTCACAGCATAATATCATATCATAAAGATGATTACAATGAGTAGCATGATACATTGATATCAAAATAAGTACAAAATGCAAAAATGAGTGAAGGGAGGCCTCTAATCATCCCCAAACTCCTCAACACTTGAACTATTGGAATCCTTGCGCTCAAGCTCTGCCAAACTAACACCAACCAGCCCTACATCCGAAGCCGAAATTGAAGCATCCTCATCAATTTGTCCTGGCTCTACATCCCATCATGCTATTGGACTCTCTTTGTACAAAAGTGTTTTGCGGTCAATGAGACGCAAAACACTATATACAGCCACAAGTTTCTCTGCTCTCCTAGAGGTAATTCTGTTCCTCTTAAGAGAGTGGATGAAGCTATATGTAGACCAGTTCCTCTTAGTAGTTGAAGAACTAGAAACCTGAGATAACAATCGGATGGCTAGAGTGGTAGTCAAAGATCCCGATCCATGGCAAGTCCACCACAAAATTGGGTCCTCTTGTGCCATAGTTCGCATATCCATCTTGGCTGCATCTGAATAACCCCTAAGAGTGGCAAATTTGGTCCACTTAGTGCGAATCATGCTGACATCTACAACATCATACATCCTCTCAATGCACCTGAAGAACCCCGCCTTCACCTCTACATCCTCTATCAGTGTCACTCTACCAGGCCTAGTCAAGTACCACCTAGGATTAAGTTCATAGGCTGCCATGTGCAAGGGAGTGTTGAGCTTCTCCTATCTCTTGTGAATGATTGGCTGAATGTGCTCGTGGTAGAATGCTAATGTGGGGTCCCTCTCTCGCACAACAACCCTCATCCGATCAAGCATAGAATCGATGCACTCATACACCTCTCCAAGGCTAGGTGCATCTGCATCCCCATACCTAATAACCTGGAAAACTGGTTTAATGATGGCAACAATATATTTTGCATCACCATAGAACACATCGCTCTTCACCATATCCTTCACCCTCCTCCCCTGCTCTGTCTTAGACTCGGCCCACCTATTCCAATCTGCTGTCATGACCATGAGTTGCAGTGCCTCTTGCAATTCAATCATTCTCTCCAAGAGAATGAAATAGGAAGCATATCTCGTATCAGTAGGTTTCAGGAACTCCTTAGCAAAGATCCTGAAGAGTGCATGTGATGTGTGGTGGTTGCAGATAAACATTTGCACATCTCTCGCATCATGAACCACTGCTCTAATCCATTCAATCTTTCCCATGTCCTTGAGTGCATTGTTCATGGCATGCACACAACATGGGGTCCACCAAATATGCCTATAAGCAGCCTCACCGAGTCTCCCTGCAACTTTGCACACATGTGCAGCATCTGTCACAACTTGGACCACATTTTGTGGCCCAAACTCCTCAATAGCATCCCTAAGAACCTGAAACTGAAAATCAGCGTCTTGCGATGCCCTGAACAATCAACTGCCTTAAGAAAATATGGGCCCTCAGTACATGTAACCATGATGTTAATGAGTGGACGATGGCTAATGTCTGTCCACCCATCCATGACTATGTTGCATCCTGTCTTAACCCAACACTCCATCTTCTTCATCAACAAATTGATCTTGGAATACTTCTTATCCAAGATCGTGGTCCTCAATTTCGTCTCACCTGGTGGCACATATGATGGTCCTCCCTTTGCCACCATCGATATCATCTCCTTATAATAAGGAGATCGGGCAACATGAAACGGGATGCCATTGGCAAAGAAGAACTTGCCAATGGCATCATTGTAGTGTGCTACCCTTGGTTGCATATAATTTTTTTTTAATTTCGTCAATTGGATGACTTAGGCATTTTGTCAAACAGTTTTGAATCTCAACTATTCTGTGCTAATATTCCTTTAATATTCATGAGATTTATAACCAATTGAGATACTGCAGGTAAAATATAGTTTTTGGCATATTTCATCTTCCAGAATTGTATCAGACATTCAATATTTGTGCGTTTGAAATATACATAGACTCAACAATCATTTTATCAACAGCTTATTTTTAACTCATGAAGCTATGTATACAATACTAGTCATCACAAATATACTGAATAAGTTTTCAAACTGACCTGGATCTACTATAAAGAATTTTGGTTATTATTTGTTGGTACAATGAGATGCGACCAACACTAAAAATTCGACTTTGAGTTACAAAGCTCAGCTGAATATAAATATTGGCTTCTTATTTCCTGTCCCTAAGTGATGTATTATTTGGCAACTTTCTAGATTGGTTTGGCTCCTACCTCAGAACGCAACATTTCTTTCTGAGAATGCCAATAAGACTAGATGACTGGGCCGTTCAATGCTTCTCATAATTTCATGTGTATGAAATCTTCAACCCAACAATAGTTTCTTTAGTCCATATCGCTTGCAATGATGATTTTCAAGTTTCCCCTGTATTCCCGACAATCACCATTTCATAATTCCTTACTTCTTGAGCTCGTATGAGTCATTCAATACTTTAAAGTCTGCCTCCTATCAGGAAATACAATAGCTTCTATTGATATAATAATTGAAAGCTATATCTAATGCCTTGAAGACTTTTCAATTTCCACGACAGCTCACTAAAGACATCATAAATATGTCTTCGAAGATTTGACGCCACACAAGCAAGCACACAGCTCTCAAATAGTTGTTTTGGTCATATATATTCCGTCTCTTCCACATTCAAAAATTATTTGCAAGAAGGATGCGATAATGTGCTCCTTCACATCTTCATTCACTGTTCAACCTCTTTGTCTAACTTCCCGATTCTTATGTCTAATTCCTGTGCCACGTATCTTCTCCAGCTGGAAAGAAAATGCCACGCATAAAAATCCCGCCGCTTTGGCTGAATTAATGGAGATTGACTTTAAAATATTTCCCGGCTCCTTATTTTCAAGTTTGGCACACTCTAATTAATTGTCGGTTGTCAAACTAGTCCGTCGATATGCTCCTCTTGAATGTAACGAAAAAACGATATACAACTATCCTCTTCAAATCAACTCACGATCTGGATCTGGTGAATGCCACATTAATGAGATTCCAGTGACTCCAATTTATTTCAAAGGCTTTGATTCCTACTGAGAATCGCATATTTCAAAGAATGAAATAGTGAATAGATAATGAAGACATTCCCGAACTGCAATAATATGAAATGGCGATCCACGGTAGTCTCTTTCATCGACACTTATTTCCTGCAGATGACGTCTTTGCAATCACGATTGGATTGTAAGTAGCTTACTAGCAAATTAATTTGCAATTCTTCATAAACCCAACTCCTCCAAGAAGACCATATAGTACTATACAAATTAAATAATCACTAGGATTTCGCCGTATCTCCTGCATTGGCCATGATATCTCAGAATGAGACACATTTGAGAATCAATCAATTGACAAGCTTCATTTGTAGAGTAGCTAGAAGAAAGAGCTTCTGCTTAAATAATTTTAAACTTTTTAAACTTGTGCATTTCAATAACCAAACTGAAGCCCTAATATTTGCAAAGTTTCCAGCACTGAAACTAAAAGAACAATTTGAATCAATATTAAAAACTCTGAATGTCTTCAAAATACAACTCACAACTCATTACTTTCACCATATTAAGCACTAGCACAGTTCCTGAAGTAGAACTGTCAGCTATCGACTTGGGTGTATCTTTCAACACCGAAGTTGATATTCCTTGTGAGAAACGAATTCTGTTCCCACAAAGTTCTAGAAAATCTCCAGCCAAACCTGTTACCAAAAATTCCCAAAATCCAACCTCCTCAAATTGCTCCAAAATGTTCTTTTATAACTTTGGCCTTGACCCTTGGTTTCCCTTTGCCTATTCATATTTCCATTCTCTTTTAAATTTCAGTTGTGACTTAATTTCAAATTTGCATTTAATAAGTCACATAATATAATATTATTTAATTACTAATATTTCTTTCTGAGTTAACTTTTGGAGATAAAATATTAAGTAATTAAAATAATATTTTTTTTTTCTCCATGTAGTGAAAAATGGGACATTACAATCATCTATGTTATCCTTGAGCTGTGCATTAGACAAATCTGCTATGGGTTACTTTGAGTTTGACTTTGCAATTTCCATTTCCCCCTCCCCTCTCCTACAAAGGCACTGGAAGAAGAACCTAGTGTCCCTCCTACTCTCGTCTGCAAAGTATGGCTGGATCTCTTTGGCTGGCTATGCTGAAGATGTGTCCTATGATGCAAAGTAGTAGGCATAGGTGCAGTTGGAGTATCATCAGGAACACCCCATAACTTATTTATTTCAATTTTGTATTTGATGTTTTCTGGTTTTGCCAAAAATTCACATATCTCCACACCTTGTACTCTAATGAAAAGAAGGTGTGCATTAACTCTAGTGATGCTCCTAAACCACTTCTCACTACAAAAGTTGCACTTCCACCTCCTTGTGCCACTAGATGTTGCCCCTTGCCTGCTTAGTATTTTTGTTGCAAATTGTTTGAGAGGGGATTTGCAATCAAAGGGACCCTTAGCATACTCTACCAATACTGCAGAAGGGCACTCTAAAGTACTTGCTTCACTTGCCATGGAACTAGTTTGGGCTTCACGCTCAGCCCCATGGTCACCCCCCTCGGCCTCAGGAGCATATTCAGGATTAGTATCACTATGTGAATGAACCTCATCCTCACTCATGTCATGAGAGCTCATTGTGACACTGCAATAACCAAATAAATTCTTTAAGTGCCTAGTTTCAGCCTAGTTTAACAAATTTGAAAATAAATTTTAAAATTTCATGATGAATCTTGATGGAAAGATGGAAAAAAAAAACAATGAGCCTTGAATTGAAAATATGAATATGCATTTGCAGCCATGTATATGAAATTATGATTAATTTTTTAATCATAATTTCATAGACATGGCTGCAAATGCATATTCATGTGTTCATTTCAATGCCCATTGTAAGATTCAAACATCAAACTACATTTTCAAAATGAATCTAAAAACTTGGAAAACAAAACAAAAAAAAAATTGAAAAAACTTCAAAAAACAGTCATAAAAACCTACCTTGCGCTTGAAAAATCCTTCAAAATTGGTGTAGAATGCTCCTCCTCTTCTTCTTTCTCCTTCTCACCCCTCTTGCACTTGCAGCACCTCAAACTCACTCTTTCACTCACTCTTCTCATTGGTTTTCCTCTTTTTCACCTAGCTGTTGCAAAACATCAAATGCATATGTGAGCAAAAAAATGAGCAATTAGAGTGTTTTATTTAGTTTAGAGGCTTTTAGATGGGTCTCACAAGCCTTTAGGGTTCGGCCCTAGGCACAAATTTAAAGAAATTTAAAAATAAATCACTTTTTTTGACGTTTCAGCGTGGGGGACGCATGGGCGTCTCCAAGACACTCGAGGGACATTTGGGAGTCCTTGAGATGTCTTGGAGACGTCCAACCATCCCTGATGTTTCCGTGAAGTTCTCACGTCCCGGCGGCAGTGGGGGGATGGCGGGGGGACATCTCTCAGCTGTCCCCAAATCTCTGAATCGTCCGGGTCGGGGGGATAGCTGAATTTTTTGTTTTGCGAGGGGGAGGGGGGGGGCTGGGGGGGCCGAAACGCGTCACCGTGGAACACTGATTTGAGTCAATCTAAGCACACACTCCGTCTATCATTGGCTCAATATTAGGCTGTATGTGATTTTCCTTTTGCAATGGGAAGCATGATCTTTATAATGTTCAATATAATGCTGTGCGAGTGATTCTCTCTTTACAATGGGAAGCTTGATCTTTATAATGATCTGATCTCATAACTACAATTCCATATGGATAAGTGTGAGTGTTAGTGTATCAATTATCTTGAGTGTGAGTGTTTTGAGTATCAATTATCTTGAGTGTGAGCACTTCTTGCCTTCTAGTATCAATTATCCCGGTGACTCTTAACATATGTTTCAATTCAAGAGCTTTGGGGTTGTGCAGTTTCGGTAATAGCTGAAAGTGATGTAGGTTTGCAGTGTCTGCAGTTTTTCAAAATTCTTGTATTTCTCCCTTTTCTTGTTGAATTCTTCATTGTATACTTGCTCACATTTCTGTGTGTGGGGTCTCATCAGACCAAGCCTAAGGCTAATGGAATGTGGTATTGTTGTAAGTACCAGTAAGCTGTAGGTGTAGGGTACAGGTATGGAGATGCCATTTCAAGTTAGGGTATAGGAGTAAATGAATGAGGGTATGGTTATTTGACATATAAATATTCTCACAAAAAGATGTGGGTATGGGGACAGGGCCCTCATCCCTTATACTGGAGTTTCCTGATGTCTGTGAAACTTGAAACATGCAATATTGTCAAATCTTAATCTTTTGACATAGATAACCATTAAACAGGTACAATAATATATGTGTGAAAATGATAAACAAATTAAAAGAGGTGAAAAAAATGATGATAATTTCTTTGGTGCAGTCTGCTTTAAGTTCTCTCTGTTTGTGTTACCTATCTAATGGACTGCTATTATTTTTCTGCACATTACTTTTGTAATTTTTCTTCTTTGTATTGTGTTGTTGAGAAGGCTTTCAAGTTGTGTTCCTATTGAATTTGTTTTCATGGCACACAAATTCAAGAGAGATTAGAGAAGTGCAATATGCTGAATAAATGTGATCACGACAAAATGCAATGCAACTGAATCTAAAGGCAAGCTTAATAAATTTTATCAGACTCCTTTATGCTTATTAGTTCTTGTGTTAAATCATAAAAATGGCTAAGGCCTTTAACAGATAGCATATGTCATGTGAAGAACTGTTCAATATCTAATCCTGTGAAGAACAGTTCAGTTGTTTTTACAGGACTTTGAAGATAATATTGTAGTAGTAGTTTTCTCAGTAATGAACCTATACAATATATCACTTATCAAAATTCAGCAGCAGTGAAGTTTGAGCAACCTTTTAAAAAAGGTTTATCAAGTTTGTGTGTTGTATTGACTAACTTTAATAATGGATTCACTTCAAAGAAGTATTGGATGTCTTTTTTTATTTGAGCTTTAGTTTATGTTGTGGGTTCAAAAGCATCATGAATTTAACAATAGAAGGTAAATATGCCTAGTTGTTTTTTGTGTGTCTTGTCTAAGTTTTTTTTCCCCTCTACTTCTTCTTTGCAAGGGTTGGGAAGAAGGTGAAGGCTTAGGAAAAGAGGGTCAGGGGATCAGAGAGCATGTTAAGGTTAAGAAGAAGCAGGACACTACAGGTCAGTTTTCACCATCTTAATATATTTGAACTATTATATGTGCTGTTCTCTCTTTCTAACAAGTATTTGGAAACTCTCTTTAATGCTCTTGCTTTCATTTATCTCCAGGTATTGGTGTAAATAAGGCAGCCAATAACTGGGCATTCAACACTACTGAATTTGACAATATATTACAAAAATTAAAAGTGGTATGTTGATAAATATTCTGCTTTCTTGTCATAGCATATACAGAGTCAACTTTTTTTTTTTCATTGACTTTTTCCTAACATACAAAGTATGGAAGCTTGCTTTATCGATATCCATTGCTCCTTAGGTTGTAGTTTAGTTAAATGTGCTTCCTTATGTGGGATTTCATCTTTATTTGACTCTGACAAGTAAATTTGGTGTGTATCACAGCAAGTGGCCGGCACAGAAGGTTAGGATGATATTTCTAAACTTAACATTTTGTTATATGGTCTCTGATAAAATTCTTCTTATTTTGCTGGTTATCGTTGCATAGATAACTGATTCATGTTTCTTGAGTTTCCATCTTACTTTTAGCAAAGGAAAATGAAGAGAAACCAAAGGTGAAAAGTATAGAGACAAGTGAAGGTAGTATCCCAGTATTAAAGACAGTCCGACCACAGGGAAGGTAGTGCATTGCTGTTTTTTCTGAAATGGATAAACACATCTGTTTATGGTTGATTCCCTTAAATTATTGTGTTTATTGTTTTTGGCTTCTTGTTGATATATTATTATTTTCACTCTGTGTTAAAGCTTATTATGTTTGCAGATACAAGAAGAGAGAGAGAGGGAAGCTTGTGAGTGGATACTCAGAGAAAGAGCTTCAGGAAATTTTGGTAAGCTTTTGTGTAAGTTATTGAAACCTTTCATCAACTTCTAAATTCATGTATAAGATTAAAGTCTTGTTGAATTAGTCAAAGGCTCAAAGCAATATTATTCAGAGTAATGTGGGGAGTTTTTAGCAAGCATTAATCTTTCTGTAATTTTATAGGGCATTGGATTAGCCATTTCTGGCTATTTTTTGAACTCTATGTTTTAAAACGAAGTTGCCAGTTTGGGTTCGGGTTTGGGGGTTTGGCTAAATTTTTTTTGGGGTTTGGGTTCGTTCATTCAAAAAGCATGTAAAAATCATATATATGTGTGTGTGTGTGTGTGTGTGTGTGTGTGTGTGTGTTACCCTGAGTTTCCGGGACGGGGATGGTAGGGGATGATGGGACGGGTCCCCAAGTCCTTGATTTTTCAAGCCAAATTTGGGGATGGTTATATAAAATATAGGGAAAATTTAAAATATATAGTGAAGTTTTAAATATTCATATGAAAACATGGATAAAGCATGCGTAATATACATTATAGATCCTTAATATATAACATTTGTGTTCAAAATTCTTTTTCAATACTCAATACACATTCAAAATTCAGAATTTTGAATTCATTGTCAATATGCATGTGAATTGTGATATTATATTAAAGAATAACATACAACCTCCGAGTTATAATTTATAAACTTATAACAAAAGCCCAAAGGCTACATTGCTGCCATATAGTTTTAAACTTTTACATTATGATATGAAAATCAAAATACAAAAAACAAAGTGCACTGCTGCCCCTAATCTGCATCTCCCATGACCATGTCAAAATCAGAGTCCTTTGAGTCACTGCCATAGTGATGGTCCACCTCAGGCTCAGCCAACGGAATCCCAACCAATCTCTGTGGTGTCTTCTCGTCATCAAACTTGGTCATGTCTTCGGGATCAATATCCCACCGTAAAGTTGTAGTTTGTTGATACTCTGGAGTCTGACGATCTTGAAGCCGAAGAGCACTATGCATGACCACTAGTTTCTCTACTCGTCTAGTGGTAAGTCTATTCCTCTTAAGGGAGTGGATAAAGCTATATGTGGACCAATTCCTCTCTGCAACAGAGGAATTGGCCTCCTGTGCAAGGAGGCGAGTGGCAAGTGTCTTCAACTATGGTGTACCCTCCCCTGCCATGTCCACCATCCAATAGGGTCTGTTTGAGCTAATATAGCTCTATCCAACCTCGCTTGTGGTTTACTCAAATTTGGACCATGAAGATTTGCAAAGTCAAGGAATTGTGAGTGAAGTATTGAAGCCTGCTCCTTTGAATACATCTTATCAATTGTTCGTGTGAATCCATCTAAAACCTCTGGGTCATCACATGGAGGCACCCTACCATCCCTTGGTGCATACCATTTGGGATTTACAGCAAAGGCAGCCATATGAAGCGGGGTGTTCATTGTGTTCCACCTCCGCGTCACAATGGGCCTAATATGCTGCTCATATAAACTCAAAGTGAGATCCTTTGCCAAAATTGTTTGTTTTATCGTCCCAAGCATACTGTCAAATGTCTCATATATCTCTCCAAGACTAGGAGAGTCTGTATCAGCATATCTAATCACATCTACAATAGGCAAGATGAAGGAGCAAATATATCTGCAAAATGCAAACAAAAAGTTCAAAAGAATTAATTAACATGTTAAAAACTTCAAAAGTTGGAACATTGGACAATAAAATTAAAATATTAAAATCAGAAATTTAATATGAAAATTGTTGATGTTTTAGCAACGACGGGCTGCTTCTTCCAGCGATCTCCTTATACGAAATAAATTAAATTGTAGCCTACAACTATTTAATTTATTAAGACTCAAGCGGCACGATTTTTTGTAAAGACATCTCTATTTGTTAAGCAAACACATTACAATGAAGAGGCGCAATTATCTTCAAGGCCAACCTTGATTTGATTTAGGAGGAGGCGCGATTTTCAAAGAGGCCGACCTCTTTAGTGGAGACATGATCTCTCAAGGAGGCCGACATGATTTTTGAAGAGACACATCCCTTCCTTACATTGTATATATATGCTCGATTGGATCTCATTGTTCATCATTCATTCATACATTCATATTTTGTAAGTGGGAGTTCTTCTTGAAGGCAGATCGACTTGAGTTAGAGGCTGAGTTTTTCATCTGTAGATTGCAGCTTATTGTTTCTGTAGTTGCATCAGATTGTGGTGCATATTATAGGCCTTCATATTGGCCTCTATTGTAAAAGAGACTCTATTGGTGATTCAATATATAAGTGATATATTGTTGCTGGGTTTTTACAGGGTATCTTCTGTGTTATTGTGTCTGATTTGAATTAATTTTTTGTGCATTAAATCTGATCATAAAACTAACATGGTATCAGAGTGGGTTTGAAGAAGATCGTGATAAGATTTTGTTATTGCAGCGATACTCTCCATTCTCTTTTCATATCTTTGTCTATCTCTATTTTAGTCAAGATGGTGAACGGTCTTAAAATTGAGGATAGAATCGAGGGAGCATCCAACTATACATTACGGAGGTTTAGAATCATGCTCACCTTGGAAGAGAATGATTTGGCTGAGTTTGTGGAGACCAAAGTTCCTGAACTAGAGGAGGAAGAAGAGAAGTTGCAGTGGAGGAAGAAAGACATCAAGGCAAAGAAGATGTTGGTTGATTCCGTTAAGGACCATATCGTTCCTATTGTCTCTAAGTTGAAGACAGCAAGAGACATGTTCAAAACATTGGAGGAGATGTACGAAATCAACAACACCAGTTGGACACTTGCACTGAAGCAACAACTACACCATGCGAAGATGGCGAAAGGAGAAACAATGATTGCCTATTTCATGAGGATTTCAGAATTGAGAGATCAGCTCTCTACGTTTGGTCATGTGATTGATGATAAGGACTTGACCATGCTTGCTCTCAATGGTCTTCCTTTATCATGGGAGTCTTACATTCAAGGAATCAGTGCAAGATCAAAACTTCCTAAGTTTGATTGTTTGAGGACCGATTGCATTCAAGAGGAGTCAAGGTTGGTGGCTAGAGGAGTTGGTCAAAGTTCAAACAATGAAGAGATTCGTGTTCTCGCCTCCCAAGCTTTGAAGAAGAAAGGAAAGGATGGAAACAAAGGATTCTTCAAGAGGAATCGAGATAAGGGAAATGATGGTGCTCCCGCATTCAAGAAAAAGAGAGACTTGTCCAAGATCCAATGCTTTAGGTGTAATAAGTTTGGCCACTTTGCTAAGCATTGTCCATCTAGACCTAAGCAACATGCCACCATTGCAGATGTTGATGATGCTTCTCCGCAGAAGGATTCACGTGAATATTTGTTCTATTCAGCATTGTCAAGCAATGTACCTATAGACACCAACACTTGGCTGATCGACAGTGGTGCTTCTCGACACATCACTGGTTTTAAGGAGCACTTATCAAACTTGGTGGAGAGAGATTCTTTCGAACAAATCATTATTGGAGATGATGCTAGCTACTCGGTGAAAGGGATTGGGACCTCTACTCTCCATTTGGATTCTGACATTACGCTACAGTTATGTGATGTTCTTTATGTTCTAGGAATCAAGCGTAATCTTATCTCTATTTCAGCTTTAGAAGATAAAGGATATCAAGTTGCCTTCTCCAAAGGAAAAGTACTTGTGTGGACAGAGAATTCCAACTTCAAGACTGCTCAAGTAATTGGTGTAAGACATGAGAGCCTCTATAGGCTGTGCACTCGTCCACTTCAGGCATTAGTTCATGATACTTCAAGCTTGTGTGATCTTTGGCATCGAAGATTGGCTCATCTTCACTTCCAGGCTCTACCTATCATGGAGAAGATGGTCTCAGGTCTTCCGAAGTTCAACCAGGAGCATGAAGGTACTTGCAAAGGATGTGCAATGGGTAAGAATATAAAAGCTCCATTTCATAGTAGAGAAAGTAAATCTAAATGTAGTCTAGATCTCATTCATTCTGATTTGTGTGGTCCAATGGCTGTTCCTTCTTCGAGTGGTTTCTTGTATTACATTCTTTTTATTGATGACTACTCTAGAAAGACGTGGATTTATTTTTTGAAAACTAAAGAGTCCAAGGAAGTGTTAGAAAGGTTCAAGGAGTTCAAAGCTCGAGTAGAGAACCTTTTTGGGAAAAGAATCAAAGTTTTGAGATCGGATAATGGAGGAGAATACACTTCTGGCAGCTTTCAGAATTTCTGTGTTGAAGCAGGGATTAAGAGGGAGTTTTGTGTTCCCTATAATCCTCAACAAAACGGTGTTGCAAAGAGAAAGAATAGATTAATCGTGGAAGCAGCAAGAGCCATGATCCATGACTAGGATCTGCAGACCTTCCTATGGGTAGAAGCTTCTAGTACTACTGTCTATGTTCAAAATAGAAGTCCTCACAGAGTCTTGGAAAGCATGACTCCTGAAGAAGCCTTTACTGGAAAGAAGCCATAAGTGAGTCATTTGAGGATATTTGGATGCCCAGTCTATGTTCATATTCCAAAGGAGAAAAGAACAAAGTTGGAGCCTTCTAGCAAGAAGGGAATACTTGTGGGCTATAGTGAGACATCAAAAGCCTACAAGATATACATTCCAGGACAAAAGTTGATCGAGGTCAGTAGGGATGTCACATTCGAGGAAGATGTTGCATTCAGTAGATCCAAGGGTACTCATATGGAGATTGATAATGAGGAGTCTCCTCAGGATATGGAAGTTGACCATACTCCTGAGATTCAGAGGGAGATTTCAGATCCAAAGGAAGATATTGATCCAGTTGAGCCCTTGGAACCTACTGATGGGCCTACCAATATTGTGATTGGAAGAAAAAGATCTCTTTGGGCT
Source organism: Sequoia sempervirens (assembly GCA_007258455.2). Classification (NCBI taxonomy): domain Eukaryota; kingdom Viridiplantae; phylum Streptophyta; class Pinopsida; order Cupressales; family Cupressaceae; genus Sequoia; species Sequoia sempervirens. The sequence continues at coordinate 22,952,730 of VDFB02168118.1, forward strand.
AGGCAAACAATGCAGGAGGCAGAAAGGTTTGCAGCTCCAAGAGGAACCTTCAAAGAAAGCAAGAGACCTCACAAGTTCTCTAGTTATGTTGCTTTGATGAGTCAGATTATTGAGTCTGAGCCTTCCAGTGTTGAAGAAGCTTCTAGTCAACAAGTTTGGAAGGATGCCATGTTAGAGGAGTATCAGTCAATTCTCAAGAATGATGTTTGGGACATTGTTCCTAGACCCAAAGGCAAATTTGTGGTTTCTTCAAAATGGCCCTTCAAGATCAAGCATGCGGCTGATGGGAGCATTGAGAAGTACAAGGCAAGATTCGTGGCTAGAGGGTTCTCACAAAAGGAGGGAGTTGACTATGAAGAAACATTTGCTCCTGTTGCTCGCTACACTTCTGTTAGAACCATTATTGCCATTGCTGCATCTAGAGGATGGAAGATTCATCAGATGGATGTGAAGACAACTTTTCTAAATGGTGTGATTGAGGAAGAAGTTTATATCGAGCAACTTGTTGGATTTGAGGTTCATGGGAAGGAGTCTCATGTTTGCAAGCTGAAGAAGGCCTTGTATGGTCTTAAGCAGGCTCCTCGTGCATGGTACAAAAGGATTGATTAGTACTTGTCAAGCTTGGGTTTCTCTAAGAATGATGCAGACTCAAATCTGTACTTTAAGATAATGAATGGTGAAGCCTTGATTTTGGTTTGGTATGTTGATGATTTGATTCTTACTGGAGAAGATCATCTTATTCTCAAGGGTAAGAAGGAGTTGGCTTCTGTGTTTGAGATGAAGGACCTTGGGCTTATGCATTACTTCCTTGGCTTAGAAATCTAGTAGAAACCAGATGAGATGATTCTAAGTCAAGGGAAGTACACCATTGATATACTTAGGAGGTTTGGTATGATGGATTGCAAATCCATGTCGACACCTATGGAGACCAACCTACATAAGTTGAAGGAGGCTGCAACTAGTTCAGACTTGGTAGATCCTACGATGTACAAACAGTTGATTGGGTCCTTGATGTATCTAGTTAACACTAGACTAGATATCTGTTATGCTGTGAGTGCACTTAGTCAATTCATGTGTGAACTGAGACAGATACATCTTGTTGCAGCTAAACATATCCTGCGATACTTGCATGGCACAGTTGGATATGGGTTGAGATATTCTTCAGATGTGGACTTGGAGCTGCATGGTTATACTGATTCTGATTAGGCAGGGAGTGTTACTGATCGGAAGAGCACATCTAGATGTTGCTTCAGTTTGGGATCTGCTATGATTTCCTGGTGTAGCAGGAAACAGTCATTTGTAGCATTGAGTACAGCAGAGGTAGAGTATATTGCAGCTTGTGTGGTAGCTCGGGAAGCAGTGTGGCTTCGTAAGCTCTTTGCAGGATTGTTTGGACAATCTATGTGTTGTGACCTTTTCACACATCGCCCCATTGCAAATGGGGACCCCCAGTAGTTTGCTAGTTTTTAGGGTTTTGCGTTCGCGCAACGGTTTCATGGGGTCATCATTTTTGAGAGTTTCAGGTCAGTCTTTTGAGAGTCATCCAAGCCAAGTTGAGAATCCATGCTTGAATCAGTGCCTAAACGTCATGGAAGGGCTCAGAAGGTCCGAGAGACAAGGATCGCCTGTGCTTTGGGCCAATTCTAACACTTCCTACTTTTTAGGGAATCTGCTTTTTTGCTTTTTCGCTTTTTCATTTTTGGCATTTTTGGACCAAACGGGGTTCCCTATTTTTTTGGGATTTTGCTTTTTCTATTTTTAGAAAGTCAACCCTGGTCAACAAGTCAACGTATCCATCTTTAGAACCAAAAATCAACCAAAAAATTGAAAAATCATTGAAAAATCATAGTAAAAATCGAAAAATCAAGCGAAAATCAACTAAAAAGCATGGAAAAATCACCAAAAAATCAACCCAAAGGCATGAAATTTATGATAAATTTTGCCTAAGTCTGGAGAAATTCGCCCTTGCCATGGAGAATGTCTAGCCATTAACAAAGTCCGCCCTAGAAAGGAGGGAAAGTGGAGGAAAAGTTTGCCATCAAGAGGGGAATGTCAAGCCATTAGCAAAGTCGGCCCTTAAAATGAGGGACGTGGCATGAGAGCAAGGAAGTCTGCCCAAGCCTTAGTGAGAAGATGGCATAAAATTTTGGAAGTCGGCCCTTAATTTGAGGGACATGGCAAGGACCTCTTGAAGTCTGCCCAGCCTTAGATAAAACATGTCATGCCTTCTCCAAAGTCCGCCCAAGCCTTGGCAAGACATTTGAGAAGTCCGCCTAGCATAAGAAAAGGGAAAATTGAAGATTTTTTTCTAAGTATTTGATGCCTTGGAAGGAAAATTCGAAATTTTTCTAAGTATGGAGGCTTAAGAAGAGGGAAAATGCAAAATTTGGCTAAGTATTTTAATGCTTTAGAAGGAGAAATTGCGAATTTTGGCTAAGTCAAATGTCAAGGAGGATAGAAAGTCTGCCATGCCTTGATGGAAGATGGAAAGAACTTGATGAAGTCCACCTAGGCCGTGGAAAGAATTTGATGAAGTTCGCCTAGCATAAGAAGGGGAGAAGAGATTGAAAATTCGCCTAAGTATGATGCCTAGGACAAAAATTGATGAAGTTGGCTAAGTGCATAGAGGCAAGAAAGTCCGCCCCTGGCTAAAAAGGGATGAAAATTTGTCTAAGTATTATGGAATTTTGCCTAAAGAAGACATCTAAACACATACTGTGCCCAGAGAAAATCGTCCAAGCAAGAGGGCATGAGAAAATGTGCCCAACACAATTTGAAGTCTGCCATGGCAGAAGAAAATGAGGATTTGGCATAACATTTATTGACGAGATGGCTAAAATTTCAACTTGGCTAGACGAAAATTGAAATAAATTTGGAAAATAAACATTTAGCCAAAGAAAAAAAGAGAAATTAAAATAGCCATGGGTCCAAAAACGAACGGGTTGGAAATAAATTAAATATTTTAACATTTTAATAATTTATTTCCAATACTTAGAAATATAAAATGCTTTGGACAAAATAAAAATTTGCTAGAGACGTATCGGAAGAAAATAAATTACGCCGGACAAAGAGAAAGTCCATGGGCAAAATTAAATTCGCCATGGATTAAAACTTGGAAAAATCGAATTTGATTGGGCATTTAATGTTTTTTTCAAAATTTTGAAAACTAAAGATAAATATCTAGCAAAAAAATCGAATTTTGGAAAATCAAAGAGATTTGCCTGGATAAGCTCGCCATGGAGTTTTTTCGGAAAATAATGGAAACTTGCCTGTTTGAAGAAGAGAAAACAAATCGAAATCGAGAGAAAAAGATGCAGTTGCTAAAATAAATCGAATTCTTTAGCATTATAATGAGTTTCAGCAACTCATTTTTCATAGACACAGCTGAAGAGAAGTTAATCTCTCGAAATCGTAAGAAAGTTGAGACAAGATCAATTCTTTTGCAGGCAAGATCGATATTCTCATAGCAAGGAATAATTTTATGCTGAAGAAGTAACTTTTTTCGAAGAAGTGAAGAATTTCTTGGCTGAAAGTCGAACTTCTCAACAAGACTGGCGCACTTTGTTACTTGATTTTTGATTAAATTCTCGAAGTTTAAATCTGATTTGCAGCCAAAAGTTTTTTTTCCTGAGGTTTGAATTCGATTGGATAAATTCATCAATTCTCCTTTTGTCTTTTTCATTTTGGCTAAATTTCAATCAAATTCATTTACTTTCAGCTTGCTTTTTCGTAGAAGTTTAATATTTTAATGAGCTGAAAGTAAAATATTCGAATACAAGGCACGAGAATGAATTATATTTTAAAGTCTCCGTATTTTAGTATTTTTACTGCAGGCAGGAGAATCAACAAAGAAGGTGCCGATGAAGTTCACCAGTAAGGGGGTATAGTGAGAGTCAAAAAAAAATTCAAAATGGAAAAATGTTGCAGACACTGATCTGGGACATGTAGACTTCGTGGAGTTCAAGAAGAGAGTATATGGACACGCTGGACTACCGACACCAATTGCCAGATGAATGGTGAGAAATGGAATTTTTCAAGTAGCCGGATTCCCGCCTGCAGTAGACTGTGCCGAGTTGATGGTAGAATGTGCCATCCATTACAATGCTCAGGAAAGACAAATTGTTGCACCTGACGGAAGGGTTCTGGCTCACCTTAGCAAAGTGGCAATATAGGAGGCGTTCGGCATCCCAGCACATCCCCGTACCGTCTTCAAAACTGAGGATGCCAAGAGATTGTATGACAGCCAGTCTGAATTGTGCGCCACAAATGTTAATAAGGCATGGCTAGAGAAGCCTAGACCATCCACAAAGAAGATGCCTAAGAAGCCACGACAGATAGATTTTAAAGAGGACTACGAAGATATCATTCTGATGCTGAACAGGATAGCCGACAACCCACAAGGCGTGTATTTTGAAATGTGGATGTATTATTTTATAGATGAAATCACTTCTGGCGTGAAGATGTTTAACTGGTCCCAAATGATAAGCGACAATCTTCATGAACAACTAACCAATTTGGAAAAGACCAAGTCTTTTCATATGAGCTCGTACATTGTCTATTTGTTGGCCAGGGCATATAAATACTCAGGACTGATTTGCAAAGGCAAAGTTGGCAATGGAGAAAATGAACTCAAGCCTTATGATTGCTACTCACAACTTCAACTAAGGGAGAAATCTCATTTCAGGCAGGTGCACGATGCTTTCCTAATGTATATCACGAGAACACTTCAAGGAGGAACGCAACAGAGGCTAAGTCATGAAGCAAAGAGTTTGATCAGTAGGTATGGATCCTGGTTTATCCAGTTTCCAAAATTTACATATGTCAGGATCCAGGGATTCACTGGAAATCCTTACAAGCTGCCTATCTATCCAACAAATTGGATGATTTTGCTTGAAGTCCTGAGGCAGCTGAAAGATTACCAGAACATCCAGAGGCCAAGTAAGAAGGCGACTGTTACTTTCCCATTCTTTATTGGGAATATGTTAGAGTCTTGTCCGTTAGCGCAAGCAGTTGAGAGCGCTAGGCTAGAAATCCAGTGGTACCCGTTCACAGCCTATAAGTCTAGGGCCAATTTTGACCAGCACCATCATATTCGGACCGTGGATGGGAGAAGATACAAACACAGAGTAGAGTTTGAGGACTTCTAGGCGAATGCTGCTGATGAGTATGAAGTCAAGAGAAGATTATGGTCTAGAGTGCCAGTGGACTTTATGAGGGCAACTGAACTTTGTCGGGTGCCCAATCAGTTGCAGGATGATGGAAATTATGTCCAGCCATGTTTCGAGGAGAGCCGACCTCTTCCTTCCGTAAGTGGTCAGAGCCTGAGCATTCAGATTTGGCGACGTTGATGAGGCCAGTGATTAAGTACTCTTAGTGGTGGGTCGACCATCAGGTCTAGGAGTTGAGGCAGAAAAGAATAACGCTCACGCATGATTTACTGAGCGAGACAGAGTCATACTCCTCCAATGCCGGTGCATCCCATCATGATGGTTTAGTTGAGATTGGCAAGAAGAGGAAAGAAGTAGTTGCAAGCATAGAGCCTATCCAGAAAAGACAGAAGATGGAGCCATCTCGCTTTGCGGCGTCTCGGGATATTGATGAGTTGGTAGCTACCGCAGATGAATCCTTGGCTGAAATGATGAGACCTTCTGCAGTTCAGGAAAAAGGACCATGAACCGATCTCGTTGGATAACGATGAGCCCCCATCTCCTATGGGCACATAAATATTGGGTTCGGATAATGAAGTGGAAGTCCAAAATGATGACTTCGAAGAGGGAATGATTTCCACACTCAGAGGAGTCTTGGATATTCCAAATGAAGGGAACGCTCAGGAGGAAGATGGTATTGAGCAGCCTACCATTCTGGATTGGCTGAAGGAGAGGATGAAAATTCAGGCACCAGTTGAGGTCCAAGAAGAAGATGATACTGCGGATTTCTTGGCAAGGTTGGAACAGGTTGCTACTAAGAAACTTGCCAAGAAATTTTCCACCATTCAGTGGGATGAAGCCGGCGGCCGTTCCATACATATCGCAGTACCAACAGTGGATAAAGCACAAGATGAGATCACTCCCCAGGAATACGCCATAACCACTATAGACCTTGGCCCAACAACAAAAGGCCAGGAAGTGGAAGAGCTGGACAATTCTGTCTCAACTATCAAGGCGAGATTGGAAAAAGAAGTGGCGAAAAAGGAGTACAAAAGAGAGGTCGAATGCCTGAAGGAGTCTATACGGCATCTGACCCGACCACTCAATCAGGGTGATGTAGTAGCTCCTCCTCTTCTCAATTCCTCGCAGGAGATGGCCAAGGATGTAGAAGAAGGGATGGTCACAACCAAGGAGGCCCAGGAATGGATGGCAAGCACGGGCACGGAAGCAGCCTCGTTTATGGAGAGATTGACTCTTGCCTATGGACAGACTTCCTCTTTCCTTTCCAGATTGGTTGACATGGCGGAAACTTGGGACAACCTCCTAGATATTCAGGAGAGGCTCATTCCATGCCTCAAAGTATTGAAGAGCGTTCCAAGGGAAGAATTGGTTGAAGGAAAGGTGATTGCTGCAGGAGCGGCTTATGATTTTCACCATTGGTTTTGGGCAGTGACAATACGAAGAGAGATTCCAGAGAAGGCAAAGGCAGATGGGCTCAGAGTTGAGGAGCAAGTTAAAGAAATCCGGGAGAAGATTTATATGATAGCTACAGATGTGTTTGACAAAGAGATTGTCAGGGAAAATGACATGCAACTGGAGAGGTTGAAGCATAAGGTTCAGGAAGTTTTCTTCTCTACTACTGGACCAATTCTGAGACAGGATTTCACAAAAGTGGAAAATCTCTTGTCCATCTGGGATGGTTTTGTGAGACAGGAGGTGGATTGGGAGAGCACCTTCACCAAATGTGCTGAGGATTTGGATGGGCTTGAATTCAGGATAAGCATGCTGCCACCAGTCACGATGGAGGAAGTTTTCATGATCGTGTCCAGATTCGTTGAGCACAATGCTGCCTAAGAAGATAGGGATGCCTTCCCTTGAGGATAGCTCCAACTGCTTGTTACTGGTTGTTTATTGGTTGTTAACTGATGTTATTTCGGGCAACCCTAATTAGGGTTGGGTTGTATTAATCTTGGCCGTTGATGTTGCTTTAATCTTGGCCTTTCATTTGATTTTGAAAACTCTATTTAAACTGGTGATCTCTCACTTTCATTTGTGTGGAGACAATGTATGAAATTGTTGCATTAAGACTATTTTCGATAATAAAAGCTCTTATGCATGATTTGCTTTGAATCACTTTTATTGTCAAGTAGTGAGCAAGGTTGCATAGCTTCTTCTACCATAGATTAGAATTAGATTACAATTAAGTAGAATTTGCTTTGAATGTTTGTTAAGTGAATGCGAGATTGATCGTATAAATCAAATGGTGAAATATTGCTCATACTTTCTTCGGATGGATGATTTTCATTCGATGCGTAAAGTTAGCCTGAGCTTGTGATTGTGGATGCTTAACTTCGGTCTTATTTAAGGCTTGAAAATTATAATCACACCCTTTGAAGATTGCACCCACTTTGCATAGTTGTCCTAGGGAGGCAAAACAAAGTTTGGTTATTCGTTTCACTTGATCTTTACTGTCTCTCAAATTCCTAGGCATAGATTAAATTCTCTAAACCCTTATCTTTTGCCCTTTTTTGAGATCCAAACTGAAAGCCCCAAACCAAAGAAGCTTTTACTGATAAATTCGTCTAAGTCCCGAACTTGTAAGAATTCCTAAGCGTAAGTCCCTTTGTGTATTACCAGCAAATCACAACGCCCATTGAGCTTATCCACATGTCAAGACCTGACAAAAGAAACCTTGGAGTCGCCATATGATCTTCTCGCAATCTTAGCATACACGGTGACTTTGTTCAAGAGAGGATAGAGTGTCTTTGGCCATTTTATTCTGAAGTGTTCGGTGGATGATAAAACGTACACCAACACTATGGAGCCTACTATCATTCATTGTGATAACCAGAGTTGTGTGAAGCTTTTTGTCAATCCTGTGTTTCATGATAGAACCAAGCATGTTGAGATCAAATACCACTATATCAGAGATATGGTATTGAGGAAAGCTATACAGTTGAGGTATATCAGCACTGATGAGCAGACGACAGACATTCTCACCAAGCCTCTCTCCAGAATAAAGTTTGTGTACTTTCGAGATAAGCTTGGTATGGTGGAGAATCCAGCCTTAACTGAGAAAGAGTCTCAGTATCAATGATCTTCTATAACGAGTTCTTCTCTGTGAGAGAAGTTCGAGGTGAAATCCCTTGATAATGAGTTCTTTGTGAGAGAAGTTTGAGGTGAAATCCCTTGATTAATGAGTTCTCGATAAGAGAAGTTCGAGGTGAAATCCCTTGATTCCACCCTCTGGGAGAGCCATGGTGGATTCATGTGTGTGGCTCCATGACAACATCACGTGAAAGAGTTCGTGATGATTTTTCTTGTACTTGTGTTTTCACCCTCTGGGAGAGCCATGGTGAAAGTCATGTTGAGGTGACAACATCACGCAAGTGATGAACACTTGTACATACCACTTATGGTTGATATCATTTTGAGGTGATATCAGATTTCACGATGAGGTGATATTCTACTTTTCCACTTATGATTGTAGTCATAGTGGTAGACATCACGATGAGGTGATATGTCTTGTGCAGTTGGAAGTATCATCCCTAGCTGAGAGGGAGTGTTGATGTTTTAGCAGTGACGGGTTGCTTCTTCCAGCGATCTCCTTATATGAAATAAATTAAATTGTAGCCTACAGCTATTTAATTTATTAAGACTCAAGCAGCACGATTTTTTGTAAAGACATCTCTATTTGTTAAGCAAACACATTACAATGAAGAGGCGCAATTATCTTCAAGGCCAACCTTGATTTGATTTAGGAGGAGGCGCGATTTTCAAAGAGTCCGACCTCTTTAGTTGAGACGTGATCTCTCAAGGAGGCTGACATGATTTTTGAAGAGACATCCCTTCCTTCCATTGTGTATATATGCTCGATTGGATCTCATTGTTCATCATTCATTCATACATTCATATTTTGTAAGTGCGAGTTCTTCTTGAAGGCAAATCGACTTGAGTTAGAGGCTGAGTTTTTCATCTGTAGATTGCAGCTTATTGTTTCTGTAGTTGCATCAGATTGTGGTGCATATTATAGGCCTTCATATCGGCCTCTATTGTAAAGGAGACTATTGGTGATTCAATACATAAGTGATATATTGTTGCTGGGTTTTTCTCCCTCAAGTGGAGGGTTTTCCCAAGGTATCTGCTGTGTTATTGTGTCTGATTTGAATTAATTTTCTGTGCATTAAATCTGATCATAAAACTAACAAAAATCAGCAATCTAATATTTAATTTTTAATAAAATCAACAATGTCTTACCTCACACTGGACCACCAATTGTCATCAAGGATCTTTTGTTTGATGGCTTTTCCTTGAGTAGAACTTGAATTAGGCTATCTAGTCCACTCTGAATTCACCATCATCAATTGTAGAGGTTCATGCACCTCAAGCATTCTCTCCAACAAGATGAACTATGTGGCATACATATATTCATTAAAAGGCAAAAGCAATATAAGGTTCAATGTACTTGGAAATTCAAATTTAGAATACAAATTGAAATGTTTGAAGTTTCAAAATTTGAAAGTGAAACAAAATGAAGTAAGTGGCATACCTTGTCTCAACAGGTTTGAGGAATTCCTATGAAAATGTCTTGAAGAGAGCAAGTAAGGTGTGGTGGTTGCAAATGAACATTTGAATCTCTCTAGCTTTTGCCACCACTTGCTTCAACCAATCTAACTTCCCTATATCTTTCAGTGCATTGTTCAATGCATGAACACAACATGGAGTCCAAAAGATGTGCTTGTAAGCACCCTCCACCATCAAACCAACCGATTTGCCGATTTGCACACGTGTTGAATCAATGATCACCTGTACAACATTAGCAGCCTCAACCTTCTCTATGGCATCTCTCAAAATGGTAAATTGGAAGTTTGCATCCTTACATTTCCCCGAACAATCTATGGCTCTGAGAAATAAGAACCAGTAGGGCATGTGACTATGATATTGATGAGTGGCCGATGTCTAACATCAGTCCACCCATCCATCACTATACAACAACTTGTCCTCATCCAAGTTTGCTTCGTATCCTCCATTAGCACATTAACTTTGGAATACTCTTTGTCTAGGAGGGTAGTGCGTAGCTTACGATCTCCAGGGGGTATGAATGAGGGACCAATATTGGCTGCATCTCTAATTTTTTGTTTGAAATAAGAGAAACGGGCCACACGAAATGGGATGGCACGAGTAAAAACAAATTTGGCAATGGAAGACTCTGTTGGCTTCTCATGCTTGCACATTAAACATAGATTTAATTGAAGCTCCCTTCTCACTATCACTCATCTTCCTCTTTCCTCTTGTGGCAACTTCATTACTACCAACTGTGGATGGCATAGGCATAGATGATTGCACACTTGCAAAAGAAGTTGTCCCACATTGAGCCCCCATGTCCACTTCCATTTGCAATCTATGATACTATCTTTCCAAGTTCTTTGAACTCTGGACACATTTTAACTTCACGGCCCGAAACACCCAAAAAGTGAGCCCTTACCCTTGTGTAGCTGCCCCTAAAATTTGTATGGCAAACATGACAATTCCACACCCTACTCCACCATGAATTTTTTTGCCTTTGGTCCACGGGGGTAACATATTGGAGGAAAGGTTTTTTTTTGTTCAAAGGGCCCTTTGCATATGTTTCCATGATTTTTGAAGGGCATTTAAATGGGTTTGGTTGCTGTCCACTACCACCCTCACCACTTTTTCTTGTATTTCTACCAAGTAGTTGCACTTCATTCTCACTTTCACTCTCACTCTCACTGCTGCTCATGTTGTTTTGATTTTGAATGCAAGTTTTAACTGAAAAATGCAAAAAATGCAAAAAATTCAAACATTTCATGCTTGAAACTTGAAAAAAATTGGAAAAAAAAAGAAGGAAAAGACTTACCTCTTTGATGGATTTGCAGTCCCACTTGCTCTAGATTTGACCTCTTCTCCTTCTTTACCCTGCTGTTCCTCCTCTTGCAATGGCTACCTTCAAACCGTACAACTGCTCCTCTTTTTCCATCTCATACAAATGTAAAAATGACTCAAAATGGTGAGTCTATTCCTCATAAGGGCAAGCTGGGAGGTGGGGGCCCACAAAACAAATAAAATAAGACCTTTTTTTTTTAAATTCCAATATGTGTTTTTTTTTAAAATGGGGGTTGATGTAGGGGACGGTTGGCCATCCTCGGGACGGTCAGGGGATGTCTAGGCAACCCTGGGACAGCCCGCCGTCCCCTACGCCAGATCTCGCTGTTCCCTCATTTCCGGACCATTTCTTGCTTTTTTGCCAAAATTGGGGACGGGAGGGGGACATACCCTAGCCGTCCCCTTGTCCTCGGGATAGGGACGGGTAAAATTGGACAGGGGACGCGCCCTTGGGTATCCCTGATATATATATATATATATATATATAAGCCTAGAAGCATGAATTAAGATTAGAATATCACATAGCATCATATAAACAACAACAATGTCATTTATATATATATATATATATATATATATATATATATATAAGCCTAGAAGCATGAATTAAGATTAGAATATCACATAGCATCATATAAACAACAAGAATGTCATTTAAACCATGCATGATAAATACATCGTTCAAACTTCAAGTTCAATATTAAAATAATAATATCAAGTTCAACAATTAGTTTTAACTTTTAATCATCAAATAGATTTGCAAAATCATCAATATCATCATCATCATTGACATTAAATGATGTAGGAACATTAAATGAACCACAAGCAGTGCAAGTGCCATTGCCATTCCAAGGGGTTTGCAAAAGAGATGAACAAAAATGAACTTGTTTTGGTGTTTCATGTGTTTTAGAGGTCACTTCTAGGATTTAAGAGGGCGCCCAGTCAAAGTCAAACAAAAAAAAATTAAAAAAATGTTTATAAAGTGTTGTTGGGCGATTGGGTTCGTGACGGGTTTGCCCCAGATGAACTGGGCACCAAAAAACAACACCCTGCTGGCACTCACAGGCGTACCGGACCGATACCTGAATTTGGTGTGAACCGGGCCCGGATCTGGCCAGGCAGCCGGTGAACCTGGCTACTTAGTTTTAAAATAGATAATCAATTATGATAAGACAAGATATAGATCAGGAGGGTCTGATTCCCCATATTATTCCATCAAGTTAAGTAATTTCATGCTTTGCTTGAAATAACTAATCATTCATGCAATTGCTTTTATATAACATAAGGTAGATATGACCAGATTTCTGTACTCACTTCCTTTTAAGAGAAATGAGGCTCTTCCACTGAAAAAATATGCTCTCCCCTCATCTCAAGCATTTTTGATTCTCCATAACAAAGCACAACTGACAATGGAGCATATTGTTATTAGATGATTAAGACAATCATGCAGATGAGGCTTTTTTCCAGAATAATTTCTGACTTTTTTGGTTGAACCATTCTAATGATAAAGAAGAAAACAAAACACATGTTTTTTCTTGTGTCCTGGAAAGTTGTAACGTGTAGTCCTGCCACAGAACCTTATTCAAATTAGGAAAAAGTCTTAACATTTGAATGTGGCTTGAAATTTAGAAGTTGCAAGTTGTAGCAATTGAAATTCCATGGTTGACTTAAGACGATTGAATTTTCATAGATGGTGAGGTTCTTTTGATTGAACCGTAATCTCTTGATATTTTGAGTTGTTATGGATGAATCTATGTGGGAAACCTCAACCCCCTCCCACTTCAAATCTTACCTTTCATAATTTCATTCTATTGGGGATTTTGGTATGGAATTTCTTGAGATTAGCTGATGCATTTTCTTTGCAAAAAGAATTTATAGTTTTTATTTTACAAGGAAATGATTATATCAAGTTCAAACATGGAATGATAAGGGGAATTGAAGAAAGAACATCTCCTTGGATATTCCTGATGAAAATGCTTTGATGCATCAGCAATTCCTTTTGTTTGGAACTGATTTGATTGTTTCAAAAAACAGTCAAATGTTCCCATACTCAGTGCTTAACTCAGTTTTAAGTTTTAACATGATAATGAGTTATGGGTCTTTCCCTGCATTTATATGGATTGGGTAATTGCAGATTCCAATTCATTTAGATGGTTGTGACTTCAATATATATTTTAATAACTTGAAGTATTTGTGATTTTCAAAACAAGCTGTTTTTGCATCTCTGGCTGAAGCTTAAAGGTTCTTTTGTTTGGACCATGAGCTAATGCAATTAATGACTTGAGCACTGCAGGGAAGTCAAGCTGCAACTTCTGGAGCTCAATCTTTTGGTGAAACACCAGAGAGAAATGTTGTCAAAGAAGAATCTGACTCTCAAGGTAAATGTACAACCCAACTGAAGTCTGTAGTGTTCTAAAAAGGTGCTCCTATGAATGAGTTGGGCTATCATTTGAGGGTAATTCTTTTGACTTAATAATCATAAGTGTATGTTGTCCCTTATTGTAATCAGACAAGCATTCCTTTTCGAGAAATAATAATGTTCTCTTAATTTATAAGATGTAGAGCATTTGATTACACTATTGACCTCCGTCTTGTGTGCTTGAAATGATTGGGAAGCTTCCTTTAAACATTTTTACAGTGGAAAGTTTATATATTATATTTTTGCAGCACAGTTGGATGAATGTACATTTGAAGGCGACGGAAATCTCGACTCTACATCTCAAGTGGTTTTGTCACAAATATCTAGATATCAATCAACTGAATGGTGGGGCCATAAGCATGGGTTTGTTTGGGGTGGTCTCCTTGGATCAAAGTCTGAATCCAAGAAAGGTACTGTACCTAAAGGAAGTCAATCTGTCACAGCAAAAGTTGTCCAAGGTTCAGATTTAAGAACTACATTTTGTGAGCAGGACCAAGAAAACCTTTATAATCTTGTCCAGGTATGCTCTCTTTGTGGTTCCTGAAGTTATGATCATAAAATACCTTATGTTAGTATGAATGCTGAACTCAATAAATATGGGAAGAAGCTGCACCTGATATACACAATGAATAACATGCAAGAATTATATATTTAATTTGTTAAACAAATATAACACAATTTTCAGAACATATTTATAAAAGTTAAAATTTGTATTCTAGGCTGACTACATGGCTTCTTTTCCACGCATCCTTCGCTCTCTTAGACTTAATCTGCATCTAATAGAAAATTGTTCTTAGCTTTTCAGTATGTTACAACAAGAAACTTAACTCTTCTATTCCATCCATCCTTCACCCTCGTAGACTTGATCTACATCTAATAGAAAATTGTTCTTAGCTTTTGACCATGTTTTGAGCTTGTATGCCAATCAGAAAATCAGAAACTGCAATATCTTCTCATCAAGGATTGACAGCTAAGGAACCAATATGAGACACCCTTGACATGATGAATTGAGTGCCAAGAGCTTGGTTCATAAAAGTCCTATCCTCTGCCACAAGATTAAAATGCTTCTTTTATTTATGCTGACTTTGATAATTTTCTTTCATAATACTTGTACTGTCATCATGAAGATGGTTGACAGCTTGATTTGCAAGGCATTGCTTAGCTTTTTTTTTTTTGTTGGACAACAATGAAAGTAAAATTTAATAAAAAAGCTAAGTTGCCTGTTTGCTATGCATATGGGTTAGAGGGTTGGATATGGCGGTTTGTCAATTTATTTTTACATAGGTTCAGTATGGCTTGGATATGTCCACACTATATATGTATATTTAATATTAAAATATAAAAAAGTCCCTAATATCCAAAAAATATACAATGAGTAGCAACCAGTTTTGGGTGATTGAGAAATGAAAGGTAAGAGGGCCTGTTTTCTTTTGTGCTTTATGTTGTTATTTGTTAGTGTAGTTGCTTTTATTGGGAGGATAGTTTTTAACCTTTTTGCTTGCTGTTTTTAATTAATTTTTTTGGGCCATGGGGCCTATTGGTATTCATTTCTGCAGTAACACCAATTCTAAGGCGCTTACCACAATATCCAGACACAGGGACTAAATTAATCTAGACAGAGGAAGATGACCTATGCTCAACTTAAAGGATAGAAAATTCCAACAAACAAGAGGTGGTTAAACCTCTTCTGCACTTTGAGCTCTGTCAAGCTTAGGAGAGATCTTTGAAAGATAGCACAAGTTAATAGACTATGCAAAAAACCTGACTTTATTCATAAAAAAACATCCTTGAAACTAGCCATAACAATACTTCTTTATGTAGGTTTCTTGCACCTGCTAGTCACAAATCTCTGTTTATGGAAGTTGGATTATATGATACAATCACAAGATGGAAAATTGGTTAATAACCCTAGCAAATACATTCATGTATGGTCACTCACAACATCATTAACCTAGGAAAAGACATTATACACAAATTCTCTAATGGTTTTCATTAGATGCAAGTTCACAAAGGATTTTACAAGGTTTTATAACATTGGATTGTACATAATGGTAGGACATTAAATTACAAATAATTTATTAGCACAGAAAGTAAGATCTTTCATTTTAAAGATGTGCAAGATCAGCTTCAACTGCTAGACTGATGCCCAATTCTATAGCAACAGAGTTAGATTTGGACAAAAACTACAATGACAGAGCAAGTCATAACATTCAGCTGAGCCTAATTTACCTGGCTCTGTCTTGCAGAGCTTAGACCCTCAATTGCCTTCCCTTTCTTAGAAATGCACCCATTCTTAGCTATCCACAACAAATTTAAATGGCCCACATATCAGTCTTAAAGAGTTTCTACTTTGGCATATGAGTGGACAAGTAGAGTAATTTTATTGCACTCATTGAATGCAAACTAAGACCCGATATAACGAACAACAAATGTGAACCTAGGAACTCCTTGAATCCCCTGAAACACTCAAATGGAGGTGGAGAGTGAGACAGAATGTAAAATGACAACAGAAGTACCTCTTATATTGATTTGCTGAAAGGGATACAGAGACATTACAAAAATTTGACACAAGCAAGACTGTTCTACATTAATCATACACCAAATACAATGTAAGTCTACAAGATGACCTGGATTAGTCTCGACAGTTTAGAGCCTACTTGATAGCACGCACAGAGACCAACCCTTACAAATGCCCAACAAACTAGTATATAAAGAGGAGAAGAAGATGGAAGCAGCTGTAGACACATGGTGCCATTTGGGTTCTTGATTTGCAATTGCAAATGGCATCTTCGAGCTCCTTACTTTGTAATGATTACAAGGTGGGAATGGAGGTAGTTTCATGAGTAGCCTATCACAACTGAACCCCATATGCGGAAACTGTAATGACTGCCCTATAATTTTTTTTTTCTGTTTGCTGATTGTGAATGTTTTGATGATGTTTGCTTCTTGTTTCAAATGCCATTCATTTTTTTTGCATACATATCATGGATAACATAAAGCATGGGAAATAAAAAGAACTAGCTTGCAAATAGATGAAACTCATAATATATTTCTTTCAATACAATATCATAACTTTCAGACTTCATACAAGAAAATCAGACTTATTGTTATTCAGGTCAGACCTGGTAAATGATTTCAAACAGCAATAATAAGCTTCAGAAAATGCAACGTTTAAACTCCAAATTGAGGGCATCGAACCTCCTTAAACGCATCACCAATAGCTGCTCAAACAAACCTAGAAAGTGCAGATTCAGACCTTTACAACAGCAGGTTAGAATACTCAGAAAATCCTCCAGAAACCACCAACAGGGGCGCCCCTTCAAGCTGGGCGATCTGCTCTAATAAATCAGGTTCTTTGCAATAAATACAGAGGAATATATGCAGTGAGGTGCCTAGGATAGGAGCATCCAAATAACCAGTACCCAGAATGATATCTTGAGCCAATATGAAGTTATGAATGATAAATCAAGTTCTGCCCTGGTAATGATAATGCCCAAAAACTTAAGAAAAAAGCTTCAAAACCTTTGAAATCACCTTGAAAGTCAAAACCCTACCAAACCAAAACGAAGCCAAGCTTCCACACACCAAACCCAAATTCATCACTTCAGAAATATTCAAATATCTTCATCTTTCCTGGCCAAAAACACTGAAAATCAGAATATCTATGAAGCACCAAAGTGACCCTTGAGTGAAATCACACCCAACTGACTAGGGTGAATCTCTCACCACCGAAATCAGCTCCTGAATGAAGAGGGTTTTCGTCCTCAACACTCACTTTCAGACCTCCTGGCGAAAAACCAGCAGCATCTCCTTATGCAACCAAAATCATCCATAACCAAATGAGAGCCAAAACTCATATTTATAAAGTGAGGGAAGGATTAGGGCAACTTGCATTTGAGTTTGAAGACATTTCCCTCTCATTTCACTTTATGAAATGTCATGAAATTACCCCAAGAGGGGCGTCCAACTTTTTGACTCCAAAATTCCACTTTTGATTGTTAATTTAAAATTGACTTTTAGCCCAAACTAGGCATCCCACCTTATGAGGCATAACATTAGCCTTTAAAAATGATAAATAAACCTTTTTTCTAGGCATCCATTTGAAATACATGGCCCCTCTTTTAAAACACCGTTGTGCAACTAGGCCAAGGGGTTTGCTCATAAGGAAATTATTTGCACTTTTGTAGCCTTCTAAAATGACTTAAAGTTATCACTTAGGCACCAAGGTACTTTTTAATGTCCCCTCCGACCCTCAACTTAAAATTATAAAGTAACTTTATTTTAATTCATTTTCGAAGAGGAAAACAAATATTTAAATATTCCAACCTTAGCAACCAGGAGCCTCAACTGAAATAATGCTGCTGAGGAGTAGCCTGACTGGGCCCAGCTTCTAAAAATAGACTTACTATTTTTAGTAAGTACTAAAATTAGTAAAACATCAAAAGACACAAGCTGGAAAGATAATTGATGCGCCAATGAGCTCACTATAGACAGTTAGCCACTGGACTGGTCCCCTCCTAAAAATAGAAAGCCAGGCCTGAAACACTGAAAAACCCCACAGTAAGGATTGGCACAAGGCATTAAAGCTCATTGGGCAATTTTCACACATTGCCCAAACAGGAAACCCTACACTGCTTTGCTTGTCGGGCCAATTACTAAAAATAACACTTACTAAAAATAGGAAGTGTGTCAAAACCAGACTAAACCGAAAGAGGACATCGAAAATGGGGACATTACAAAAACCTCCTGTGAAAGGTTGAACAACCTACAACCTTTTACTTTTTACCTGCTAAGGGAAAAGAGGATTTATCCTTTCTCTTTCAATAATAGATCTTTTTGTGGTAAAAACAAGTTTGACTTCTATAAGAGATTGGCATGGACAAACAAGAGCTGCAATAAATCCTCAAAACTTTTCTGCTATTCATTCCCATGGCATAGCTCCTTTTTGTTCCCCTTTGTAAACAAGAGGCATCATGATCTGAAAGTTCCATTTTGGTGCAGGTTGAGCAGGAGGAAGATCACACCATTTTGACCAGTAATGCACTTGTAGGAGAAATGCATAACTTAACAATTTGATCCTGTCCATGTGTGCATGGGAAAGAAGAGATTGTCTTTCAATTGTTGGATCTTGCATGTACATGGCATTCATTGGCACATGTACATCTTATGTTCCTTTACACCTTTGGAAGTTTACAAAAACTTGATGGCCATTTTTTTTCAGTGATTTGGAGGTTCTAGAAACTTGATAACCTCTGATGCTTTAGTTTACTGATTACTCCACTCTGTTGGCACTTTGAAGGTTAGAAGAACTTGATAACCTCCAACATCCTTGTTTGGCAGTGATTTTGAGCATTTTAGAACCTTGGTGGCATTTTGGAGATTTCTGGATGTTGGAACTCGTCGCCTTTACTTTGCCCTATTAGTGAATCAGCGATTTGGCTAACTGCTGAACCTGGTTAGCATTTCAGAAAGTTAGGGAATATTGTAAATATAGGGATTTGTTGGAACTTTGTAGGTTTTGAGAACTAGCTCTGACATGGACTTGTCAGGGATTTGAAGGTTAGATGAATTGAAGTACCTTTGATACTCACTCGTCAGCCCATCGAGGAGTTAGAGAACTTGTCGACACAACCCTTAGAAGGACAATTGATCCTTCAACCTCGAAAGAAGTATAAGCATAATATGTCGGGGATTGGGGATGCTTCATATTTCATGCCAAAAGTAGGCGAAGAGGGGGATCTTTGCATCTCCTACTTTGAAAGGATACAAGAGGCAAAGAATTGGGATTTGAGGATTGGAGATACTCGTTAAAAAAATACGGTGCAAGGTGTCGGGGATACCCCATAACTCATGCTAGAATTACCATAGTAGAGATATTCCCATATCTCAAGCTCCAAAAAATATATTTAGGGAAATGTTAGAAGTTGGGGATCAAGGATGCCAAGGAATCGATGCTATAAGGATGCAGGTAAAGGGATGGCTGAAACTTTGACTCTTAAAAAATGGCATAGTGAAAGGGATCGAGGATGACTCTTAATGTCTACCTGAAAGGATGGTGGGAAAGGAGACTCTGTAAGTCTGACTCCAAAAATATAGATAAGGCACAATGTCAGGAGTCAAGGATTAGGGAGACGTCATACCTCATGCCCAAGAGTAACAAGTTAAAGGTATATCTACAACTCCAGAAGTGGGAAGTTAGGGGTTGAAGGAAAAGCATACCAGGAAGAGAAAACCTGAAACTTCAACAAAGACAAAGGAAAAAGCAGGAGTTGAAGGAAAGGCATGCTTGGCAAAGCTCCGAAACTCTGACAATTTCCACTCACTTAGGGAAAAGACCAGCAACCCCCTAGAACTTGAATTCTTTTGGCATTTTTGCAATTTTCAATACATGAGGGGCACAAGGGGGTGAAGGGGAATAACATTTAGGCAACATTTAACAAAGAGGACCTAATTGGAAATTTCTCAGATTGGCTATCTATGATGGGTAAAATGGGTCCTAAATGTACAAAGGGGTTAGGACTCTAGCACAATTGGACATAGTCAAATTAGGTGCCAATAGGGCCTTGGGTGCACCTTGGGTATGGTTAAGGCACGGGGCATCCTGCTTGGGTATGCCCAGGGTCATCCATGTGGTCCAGTTTCACTGTGTTATAATAGGGCATGGGACATCTTGCTCAAGTACTGTAATGTCCCCTCCAAAGTGAGACATCCGTATTCAGTAGATTAGCCTATCGTTACGACCCTCGTAGGTTAATGAAGGTGATGAGAGGGTCTTCTGAGGATTGTATCACCTCCAACATTTAGTGATGATTAGCTTTGGCTTTTGTTTGAGGCTTCCGGGACTCAGTTTGCTTAGCCTACTATTTATAGTAAGTCAGACATGGACAGTGTGGGACCCTCACTATTTTTAGTAAGGCATGTGATCGTATAAAGAATCATTGGATGAGACCCCAGTTTAGATGGCGTATTAAGGGATGATGAATTTAAGGAGTTATTAATGTTATTTGGCTTAAATAACATTAATTAATTAAAAGGTGATTTTAATGTTAAAACTTGAGGGTCAAAACGTCATTAAAAGGGGGCCAAATTAATGAATTAATTATTGGGCGCCAACTCCTAAGATTTGAGTGAAATATTAAAAGATGCAAATAAATAACATTTTAATGTTATTAAATGCCTTTTTGGAGAAAGTTTGAACTTCTCTTGAAGAGATATATATTTCACTTTGGGGTTTTTAGGAGAACATTCGATTGAGCATTTGTTGTTGATGAAATTTGTTTGAGAAGTGGAAGCGAAGGGTTTTCAATCCTCGAGCCATTGGAGAACGTTTCTTCTTCAGTGTTTGCAGCCGTTTGAAGCAGTGAAATACCTGTTGAATTTGGCATTCTGGAGGGCATTATTTAGATCTAATTGGAAAGACAAGAGTGTTTGCTTTAATTGTTTAGAGATTGCAAGAATCAGAGCAGGAGATTGCAGATTTATCAACAGCCATAATAAGTCAGGTTTAAGAGGTACGATTTTTGGGGTTTCAGCAGCCTTCTTTGCAGCCAGGGGTCGGTCCTATTCAGGAGGGGCGATTTAGGTCTTAGAGGCTTCCAAAAAATTCAATAAAAAATACTAAGAAGGGCCCCCAAGCTTAAGGAAGACATCCATACCATCCGTGATCAAAAAGGCAGCCTGCAGAGGGAGAATCGAACCATTCATGAGTTGCTTTTTTGGCTGAAAGTGGTGATCAGCAGCTGCATGTCTTCTAAATAATTCGGGTATGATTGTAACAGTCTATTCTCTTGAATATTGAGCAATAAAACATAGTTTGGAGGAGTTATTATCATAGTTGCTTGTATTTCCTTTATGCTTTGCATTTTATTTTCTTTATAAGCATTTCAAAAAAGCACAAAAAAACAGAAAACCCTCATAAAACATCAAACACACAAAACAAAAAAATCAGCATCAGTAATAAGGGCACGAAGTGTTCTTACAGGTACATCCTGGATTTGTCTGAGATGAACCCAGGGTGTACCTGGATAAGACCTACAGTTTTGAGGGAGTTTTATTTGTACCCATTCACAGACCATGCAGAGTCTTAGTCTTGGTACAGGTATGTGCCTGTAAAAACCTGAATCTTGTACCAGAGTTGAAAAAGACAGAAATTTCTTCAAGAAGGCAATCGCTTTGATTAACAACCTTTCTTCCTACACATATATCTAGATCCTTAGCCAGTTTAAGAGAGATAATCAAAGATTCAAAAGCACTGTAGTTGGTCACAATTTCTGTTGAGCTAAATGAAATTATCTGATTGATGGCTACATGAGTTGTAGGACCTTTAGGTATTTCTGGGGATTTTTTCATGCACTTGTAACTGGTATTAATTAAGAAGAGGAAAATAAAAATGAGGATACCTTGGCAGAAGAGAGGCAAAATACTACCTATAACCATATAGAGTTTTCTGAGACATACAAAGATACGGATCCAAAGAAGAAAGTAAAAATGAGGAGACTGAAGCAGAAGAAAGGGAAAATATAATCTGACACTTTGTAATTGTCATAGAGGTTTTTGAAATGTACCAATAGAAACTATCTTAAGGATGTGGATCTGAATCCTCAGGTTAAGGAATACTGAGAATAATGTGCAACAAAAGCCACTCAAATGGATGAAATAAGCCAGGATGGCGAATCACAGATTGTTTAATGAAATTCCTTTCTGAAGTGGACATCTTCCACAGTGAAACTATTGATTGGGACCAATAGTAGGGCCTTATCTCCAATGATTAGGAAGGTGGAGGTGATATCACAATATAAAATCTAATTATCTCAAACAAGAAGAGGAATCAGGATAAGAAGAAAGGCCTACTTAGAAGTTCAATACATCTTTTCAGAAAATGGGTATTTGGTCTGTATTGGTCACCAGTTTTAGAGCTTCCAGTTGCTTATAATGATCTCCTCATGTGCCTGTAACTGTTATCAATTATATAGTTATTTTCAGTTTTTCATCTGTAAAGAAATAATTTTTCTATTAGAACTGGACAAGTAATTGTATTAGCATAGTTACCGGGAGATAGGGATGGGTATCAGTACATCATTTCTTGAAAAAATGGGAGATAGGTATTTGGAGATGACAAATAAAAAATTGATTTATATACTTAAATTGAGAAAAAAATAGACAATGCCTATACAATTTCAGAAAATGTAAAATAGTTAAAATTTAAAGCTAACTTTCTAAAGTACTGAAATAAATTTCAACAAAAGCAAAGATATTTCATTATTTGATAATCACTTTCATAACAAACAGTTGAATTGTAAATTATAATCATCTAGAGGCAGTAGATGGGAACTGGGAGAGAAATGCCATCTTTTAACAACAGTATAGGGGTATGCGGAGATGGCTATATTTTCAAGCAATTGATAAAACTTCAGTGCATGCAGACATCTTAATTCTTTTTGTTGTTGTTCTTGTTAATATTACCTCGTGGGTTCGAATAAGAAAATTTCTGCTAGAAAAGAACTAGTATGTTTTCATGAAAAAATAGAAAAATATAAGTCCTAGTTATTTCTCTAATTGTTTTAGCTCTTGTCAACCAAGTATTAGCACTTGGGGAAAACAATTAATGTGATTTGATTATATTAGGAGTTTTCCTAATTTTCAAGGGAAACTTCCAGGAGATATTACAATAAATAATGGTTGTTTGCGTCTTATTTTTAGTGCTTGCCTGCTGTAGTATAAACTTAAATTCAAATATTTAATAATAATAAATTTAAAATTTGAATCAGGATGTGTATAGGCATCTACAATTCAACATCTAAGATCGGTTTATCTTATTCTTTGATAGTTTAAGTGAAAACAGTGATATAAATGAATGCACACATAGGGAAATAATAAATTTGTAGCATAGTTCTGCTCTGATTGTAATAAATTATAGCTTGTACTTATATATTTATACAGGCAGATTATCAGACCATCAACAAGAATGTGAATTGGCCTATTAATACATCATTCTAGTGAACTGATGAGACCAGTAGCAGTATCATGCAGCTTCTGATGAAACTGTTATCCAGCTATCCATCACTATCATCTTTGAAATTCATGTATCCTTCAATGAACAATGTAAAAGACAAATTCAATAAATTGTGGAGTCACTGCTGCTGATTTCATATTAATGTTTTGAACTTTGAAGCAAAATAAATGTTTTGTATGTCTATGCATGGCCTGGAAACAGTCTTTTACATGTTACAAAATTAGTATGGTTTAAGAAAGCACATGGAGACATGTTAGTGTAGATGGTCCCCAGCATCTCTCTAGGAACATAACAGAAGGAACCTCTGCAGATATAGCATATATCTTACAAAAATTTGGGTTGCATTAGATAACTGCTACTGAAGAAGTAACGATAAACATCACAAAGGCCAATCTTTGTGGCATTGGACCAAAGGATCTAGCAGTGCTTACTTAAAGTGTGAGAATCCAGTGATAGAAGTGTTGCTGCCTGCAAGCCCTTGTTATAGGTCCATTTCTTATGGTTCCCTGTATACTCACCTGGTTTGAGATCTTCTTTTTACCATTTTAGAAGTAATAAGGAAAATCTAAAAATGATTTTATTCTTCTTCGTCTTGCAGGATTTGCCATCTGGCACCTACAATTAACTACCTTTCTGATGAGTATAGGCCGATTTAGGACATATATTTTAACCAGTCATCAGGAGATGTGGTGTATGGGTATGGGTATTGGATGAGGGCATCAATTGTAAATTGGGTATGATTTGATCATTTGAACAAGCACATTTGTTCCTCAACAATAGGTTGGCTCCATTTATCAAAGAAAAATAACAAGATCTCGATACAGGTTTCCTCTGAAAAATTCATGCACAATGGAGGTCATCCAACTTCTGGATTGCTTTTAATGGTTCTTTTTAGTGTCCCTTTCCGGTGCACATATCTTCTAGAAATTAACATTTTTAACTCCTGCCCTAGGGTAAACTGTAAAAGCTTAGAAGATTTAAAAATCCTGTGCTTCACTCAAACCTTTGTACCCATCCCCAATAGCGTTTCAGGTATGGTGGGATGTAGTCTTCAAATCTTTGAAATGTTTCTGAAACAATTTGCATAAATAGGAAATGCTGTGGGGAAATTTTGCTGGCCCTGAGACGGCCGGGAATGTCTGAAATGTGCCTCATCCGGCCCAGGCAAGATGTCCCTGACAACAAGGCAAATTTTTTCTAATGTCTAAAAAACAATCATTTGTTGCATTAAAAAAGACTGTTAGATATATCATGACAGCATTATAACAGAAGCATTAAATATATCGTGGCAGCAGTATAGCTGATAACAGCAGTAATTTGAATTTCTGATTTCATTGTTCAAACTTTAAGCCTCAAACTTCAAAATTTTTCAACATGGTATTATAGTCAGTTATTATTGTGAGTTGCAAAGGAGATTAAAGTTGCATTGGTCATGGTCTGGTACAGTGGTATTGTGTGAGAAGTGCAGGCAAACAATTGTTTTTGGAATGTGGTTGGCATGCAGGTAGGCTTCTGCAGACATCATCCAGTGTCATTTTAAGTTTTAACAGTGTCATGTTAAATTGCTCCTGTTATACTGCTGTCCATTAAACTCTCCCCACCCCCCCTCTCTCTCTCTCTATATATATATATAATTCCCACATATATACATATATAAACTGCTGTACCCCTGCCATCCCCAAAAACTGGTCCTGAGACCAGTCTCAGAAACACGTCCACTGCCGTCCTGCCGTCCGTGTCCCTGAAACGCTGTGGAACATAGAAAAAATCAAAACCTAACCCCTAAAGCAACTCACAATCATAGTTATCAGGTTTGAAAAAATTGATTCATCTCGGAAGTCAAAAAATTTGGAAATAAAATTTCTGTAGGAATTGAAAAGTCCAGACTGAATCAGAGAAATTCTGGCTAGTCCAAAAAATCTATATTCAGCTGGAGTTGCTTTGAAAATTCAAATTTGGTAAAGAGGCTCACAAGAATGCTTACAACCTTTCATTCCGTAATGAAAGTATATTTTGATCACTCTTAGAGAACACTTGCAACTCGGGAAGAGTTGTTTGTAGCTAAATTTTGAGTTTTGGAGGGATGCATTCTTGACATTGTTGGAGTCAGCCAATCTCTAAAATCACATGTTTGAAGGTTCATGAATAAACTGGAGAAGGTTCTTTAGTTTGGGGAATTACATTACTAAAGATTTCTCTTTTTGTTAGATTTCATATTTTTGTATTTTCTCAGGTTTGTATCTTCAATCCTTGGCATCAACAATCCAGCGCAAGCGCCTCATCCATTTTACAGTTTTCCAATATAAATTTCTTACCTTGGCAAAACAAGCTCCATGGAGAAACATTGAATGTTCACCTACAGTTATTATTTTTAGGTAGTTGATATGATTATTCAGTGTCTTTGTATAAAGGTGGTGAAAAGCCCAAAGCGATGAATGCACTCATTGTTTACTTACTCCTAGTATCAAATGCTTAAAGGTGGAGAAACATTGAATGTTCACCTACAGTTATTATTTTTAGGTAGTTGATATGATTATTCAGCGTCTTTGTATAAAGGTGGTGAAAAGCCCAAAGCGATGAATGCACTCATTGTTTACTTACTCCTAGTGTCAAATGCTTAAAGGTGCTTTTGTGCTAAGTAGATCTCCTTGTCATGTAATTTTTACCAATTTAAATTAGGAAAAATACTAAATAGTCACACTATTCATTAAGGTCACCTTGAGATGACAAAAACTACATGGGTCAAACCTAGTGTTCCACGGAGTTTTGGGGACGAGGGCACTTCCGGATGGGAGGCGAGGGGCTAAATGGGCAGCGAGGGGTGAGGGTTCTTGGCGGGGTGGTGGTTGGGCGGCTGAAATACATATAGTACTTGAAAAATTAGTTATAAAAAGATGTATAACAATATAATTATATAACTGTAGAAGCCTAAGGAATAAGTAAAGTTAACACATAAAAACAAAACTTAAAACTTAAAAGTTTAAAGTTTAAACACAATAACACATTGCAATGATATATCATTTCATTGAACTAGTGAACCACTGAACATTGAAAATCAAAATGAAAATATAGACATTGGAAAATGCAACAAGATTTAGATGTTTCATAATTTGAGTTTCATAATCATGATTGATGAATCATAATTACAATCAACTATCCCTGTATCATCAATGTTCAAACTTCAAAACTTCAAAAACAAAGTACAAAATAGTAAATGCTAATAGTAATGGCTCCAGGCTAATGGCCTCATGCCTCTGGAAGTCTCCTAGAAGTTTCCTTCGAGTCTCTCAGATTTTCCTTGGAGTCTCCCAAAAGTTTCCCTGGAGTTTCCTTGGGTGCAGGGGACTTCTGGAGTCTCCCAAAAGTTTCCTTGGAGTCTCCCAGAAAAGTTTCCCTGAGTTTCAGTCTGAGGGGACCCTCAAAGTTTCAAGGGGACTTCGGAGAGGAACGGGAGGGATGGGGGGGGGCCAGGAGAAACGGGGGGACGGTGGAGGGACGTTTCCTAGGCGTCTCCCCGTCTCGGAAACGGGTGGTTTTTCCGGGGGGACGCGTCCCCGTGGAACACTGGGACTCAAACCCCACAAAAAAATAAAATAAAAATAATTATTATATATGTTGGTAGTGGCCTGGCTAGTGCAAGCAAGGTGAGGGACTACTATTAATTATACCCTGGAACACCTTGACCATTTGTTTTTGTTGCTATTCCTTGTTTCTGGTAGCATAGTTTGACACTAGTCTTCTGATATTGGTAGCATAAGATAATGGTCCAGTTTTAAGAGTTTGTGCACTTTCTGTTACCCCAAACATTGCAATCTCACTTTTCAAGCCATCCACTTGTAATGTATTACTGGGATGCGTTGATGTATTGCATTTTTGAGATAAATGCACTACTGGATGTTATAGGTACCTTTAAAGCACGAGAATGTTTGGAAAATTACCATTTTCCTATATGCTGATTAACTGCTTTTGTATAGGTGGTTCCCAGAGTGTTTCCTTAGCCCTGCATTCTAGTGTATGCCACTTCTATCATTCTTTGGTTGGTTCCCTGAGTGCTCTTACATGCATAATGTCCTTGTTGCTTGGTAGATGTGCACTACCATCATGAACAATTTCAGTAACTCTCTTGCACATTAATTCCGAGTTCTCTCATATTTTAACAAACAAAATATTGTTAAGGCACAACATTTGCTGAAGGAATTTCAAGTTCTCTCATATTTTAACAAGCAAAATATTGATATTTTATCAATTGATGAGCCAAAGGGGCTCTATAATGAATGTTTCGTTAGGCACAACACTTGCTGAAGGTTTCTGCTTTGCAAATGGGGTTGCAAGCTAAGTGGGCTTAACCTTGGGGAAAACTCTGTGGTTAAGCGTGCTTGAGCTGGAGTAGTACTGGGATGGGTGACCTCCCGGGAAGGCCCAGTGCTTCACCTCTGTGAGCATCACCTAGATGCAATGAGTGCTAAGTGGAACATTCATTATCATGAGAGATGGGTTCTTGTGAATCACTACTCATGAAACATGGGTCAATGAGTTTGACTCATATAACTACATGGTTGAATCCTGATAGCAATATCACAAAACAAAATATTTTTCAGGTGTTTGCAAGGAGGTAAGTCATATCCCAAGTTGAATATTAGTTACTGGAGAGCCTCTATTAAGCTATGTATATTGCATATGCCACATGTTTTCATTGCAAAGTGCACTTAGTGTTATAATTTTACATTATCAAAAAGTAATAAATTTTGGTTTGATTTAATTATAGAAAGTTTCGACAACTAAATATGTTCTATTGTGACAGGACAAAGCTACAACAGGTAAACAAGGACTTGGCATTGGTGATCGGCCCAAGAAAATTGCAGGTGCCCATTGGAAAGGACAAAAGGTTTCTTTCGATTCAGATGATGACAAAGAGGAAGGTTCTGCTGATGATGGTGATGTAAAAGAGACTGCTGCAAAGAACAACAGTTTGAAACGCAAAAGGGATGTTGACCTTACAGAGAATAAAGCAGTTATGATTCAAAATGCCATATCTGCTAATGAGGACGATGCTAGAAAAGAAACAGAGAATGTTTCAGAGCCCAGGCTTAAGTTGAAGAGAATATGCAAGCGGCTGCTTCAGGAGGTAAGATGCTATGCGTGGATGAATCTTCATTCTTCAAAGATAATTTAATATTTGTTCTTGTTGGTTGATAGTGGTGCAAAAGATTAATACAACATTGTCTTTGACTTCAGGCTCCAGGCCAATCAATGAAGATCAAAAACTTGAAGAAGTGCGTTGAGGCTCACTCAAATTTCTTTTTTTCAGAGTTTTCTTGTAGCCGTGATGCTGTTTCATATTTGACAAGAAAGGTTTGAGAGAAGGCTTTCATGTCTTTCCTTTTTGTGATATTCTATATTTATTTGAAAATCTGAAGTTTTCCATTATACATTCCAAATCTAGTTGTTGACTATGGTTTAATGGACCATTGCAGCTTGAGAAAAACTCAAAATTTGTTGTTGATGGGAAAAATGTGTCTCTCTCGAAGTGCAGTTGAGACAATGCAGTTCTGCTGCCAGAGACATATTTATCCTCAATTTTTTACCATTATGCATGGATATTTTTGGGATTCCCATTTGTTTCAGTAGAGCTCTCAATTTTTTCAACCTGCTGTCTGTATAATGTGGGAAGCAATTCTTCCCTAGATTTTGCCATTTTCTTTATAGAATGGATAATTATATTTGAGTATCTTGAAACTAATTAATTTCTGTAGGGTATTAGCCTCCTTTTGTTTTGTAATGCAATAGCAGCATTTTATTTCTAAATGAAATTTGAGAAATAATTTGTCCCGTTCTTTTTGAACATCTTGCCCTTTATGTAGAGGCCTAGATATCAAACAAGATTAAGATCAATGAATATATCATTACTGGAGATTTTGAACAGGTTGAAATTAGTAGTATTTTCATAATTATGGATGAAGATGTAATTCATCTGTCTTACTCATGCAACTTGAGCTTGGACAACCTATTTGTGAATAACAGTATACAATCATATGTAACAACACAAGGGGAAAAACTTGTAATTGATGATGTATGGGAGCAATGGCTATGTTGCACGGACACTTTATTTATGTTATAATGCAAGCTATTATGTAATTTTTATTAATGGGGCAGTGCACATCATCTTTGCTGGTACAAATTTTCCGTCAGAGGGAGTGCATTTTTTATTAATCGGGCAGTGCACATTATCTCAGGAGAGGTGTATTAATAGTACAGGGCTCAGGGGCTCAGCAAGGTCCATCGAGATGGGAGAAGGAACATTGTAGGGGTAGCCCAGGAATGAGCTCAATGATAGTTATCGTGGTTATAAATGGGTTGATGTTGGTCCATTGTATTCTAATTTCATATTACAAAAAACAATTGTTAATTTAGTGTTATGCATGCAGGGTGAGCTATATGCAATTGCAAATATATTACCATAGAGAATGGCATAAAATGAATAGCATCAGATGATTAGCTGTATGTAAAAAATAACATTTGAAATTAAGGTGGTCATAAATGGGTTGATGTGGGTCCATTGTAATCTAATTTTAGAGTGCAAAAAATAATGTTAATTTAGTGTTATGTATGCAGGGTGAACTATGTGCAATTGTAAATATATTACCATATAGAATGGCATAAAATGAATAGCATCAGATGATTAGCCATATGTAAAATTAAGTAGCGTGGGGAACTTACACATGTAGACATTTT
Source organism: Sequoia sempervirens (assembly GCA_007258455.2). Taxonomy (NCBI): domain Eukaryota; kingdom Viridiplantae; phylum Streptophyta; class Pinopsida; order Cupressales; family Cupressaceae; genus Sequoia; species Sequoia sempervirens. The sequence goes on from VDFB02168118.1 coordinate 22,982,944, forward strand.
TGGTAATCTCCAAATTAAGGCCTTTGGTTTGGATTAACAATATGCCATAAAAGTACAATGAATAATGTGGTTGGTGACTTGCACAAAAAAGGATGTGAAGCGGGAAAGTTAATGGTTTATTTGGCAGAGGTTTTGATGCAGTGGGTATAACTCTTTAGTGAAGTTAAATTTGACGAACATATGAAAACTGAAGTGAGACATGATAAATAAAAGCAAATGGAAGCACCCTTTGGGTCAGACGTGGTAGTTGCAAATGTTCTAATAAATGTACACAAAATTCAAATCACTGGTTATAATTGGATGCATTTGTTTGGCTCATCTAAATAACATTAGAATAGAGGGTCCCTAGAATTTGTGGAAAAACATGTTTATTAGAAAATTTGAAGTGATGAATACTTATGCTCGCGTCTTTACAAACTTGGCAAGTGAGGTGATGGTGTAAGATAGAAACACATTGTTCGCTTCTTGTCAACATATGCGAATACTTGTGAACCGAAATACTAAATTGAGGTAGGTGAGATAGTTGCATTTTGGTAAGGCACCTTAGATGACCACTCTCCCAACTATGACGTGGAAATCCATTAAAAACAAGTCAAAGTGGGTTTTTGCCTATTAAGGTTGTATATATCTTATTAATCTGTATGAAAAAGGTGGCAACGACCTAATGCCTTGGGAATTGTTAGAAAAACAACACTTGAGAGATGACCTATTGGGTTGTAGTAAGTTTAGGAATACTTTGCATGTTTACGCTTGATATGTTATTGAATTCTTGGATTTTTTTGGGGAGAAATAGATTGCTCCAAAATCTTTAGTTCGATATATTAATAGGAGATGGTTATGTTGAAGAAGCACATCTTTTAGATGCTATTTCTCTTTTGTGTTTACATTGAGTTGTAATGCATTCTATCTTGATAGCCTAAAACCCCTAATAACTTATAGAAGAAGAATTGTGACATAATGAAGTAGCTAATATAATGTTGCAAACTCAAATTATGTGAAAAATGAATTCAACCTTTTATTTAGCATCTCTTTTCTATTGATATTTTTGCATGATTGTCCAACATCGTTTATGGAAGCATGTTTTTCTTACAGGCTTCGCTATTAGGCGAGAACATGTTTTGATTGCTATTTTAGTTGTGAAGTATGTAGATTTAAGTGGTATGGTAAAAGCTAACCTATTTGACTTTGATTGTATTTTAGTAATCTATATACAAGGGAAGCAATTTTGATTTTGATATAAATGGTTTTTTAAGGGGTTTGATTGTGGATTAAAAGCACCAATAATATGTTAATGGTTTTTTTGTTGAGTGTATTAGAGTCAAGGTTAGTTTTAGTGTTGTTATTATTGTTTGACATTGCTCTTTAATAATTTGTTGACAATTGTAAATGCTTTTGTAAATCAACACAATTTTTAAAGATTATTTTTGTTCTCTCAACAAGCATTCCTTTTCTTTCTTGTGCTAACCTCAATTTTGAGGGAGGCATAGGTTTTAAGTGAATATTGGTTTGGATGAAGCATGCAAAATATTAGTATATTTCCTCATGTTGCCATTGTTTACTATATATATTTATCATTGTACTATCATGCTTAATAACAAAGACTCTTATGTTGAGAAATTTGGATTGTAGTGTAATAAGAATTTATTTAATTTGCAAATATTTTCATTAAATGAACTATTATATAAATTAAATTATCTTAAAATGGTGTGATATAAAATAGTTTATTTGGTTGTAGTACTAAGTTTGGCCACATTATGTAGCATTAAAGTGCAACCATGTAAGTAAAAATATGTTTACGAATTCTCCTTGAGTTTGCTTAAAAGATCATGGTGTTATGTAACAATGAGAAGCATATGCACAAGGTATGAAGGTGAGATATAGTGTAGTTGAATATGTGAAAGGTGTTTATGTATCATTTTAGGCTTCCCAAATTATTTGAAGTGATTTACTTTTATCATCCATGTATTGTGGGAAGGTATGGCATCTACCTTGAAAGAAACTTGATCATATTGACTTGTAAGAATAAGCCATTGTATGAATACTATCTTCTCATTTTACTTGTGTAGTATTAAGACTCCATGAAATATTATAAATTGATAGCATCTATGCAACATGGTGTAAAAACCGCTTTGAAAAGAATGTGGGACACTAAATTGGCCGATAAGAATTGGACATTCTTTAATGCTCTCTATTTTGAAAACTTGGACAAGTTAGGCTTCCAAAGAAATAAATGTTCTATCCAGATCCACAAAGTTTGACCATGCTTTTCAAGGATTTGATTGTGGATCAAGTAGTTCACAAGCTCACTAACCTAGACATTAACATGGTAAGCTTAGAACTAGCAAAGTCCATAATTATGACACAATAAAACATTAAAGAGACTAATAGCATTGTAATGTCATAGTGGATTGATGAGGTTTAGTTTGCTAAAAAGCACTAGTCAAAGTTCATGGCATGATGAGAAGAGATCAATTGAATTCGTAAGAAGGCCTGTCTTACTAAATTTTTAAGTGCACTTAATGTAGAGCATTTAATATCATAGTTATTAATTCAATGACCCTTTATTATATGTTGTATTATAAGCATAGTAGGTGCATGCGATGGTCTCATGTTGTAAGGTACCTTTCAGACTAAGCATAATTAGTTGCATAGTGTCAAGGGCATTGCTTAGTAATTTATGAAAACCCATTTCTATGAGCTTGAATGTTCTACTTACACTCTATTCTTACACAACTTGAGGGCTAGGATTGAAATTATTGGAATAAATCATTCAACCATCTTTATTGATATGTGAGTTATTCTTATTAATAGTTGACCAAAAGATGCTCACTCGTAATATTGTTGAGTCCCTCATATTAAGAATGCCATTGCTGACTTTGTAATGTAGTGATACCACCAATCATGTTTAGTTCTTGAAATCTAATATATAATTTTGGTTTTAGCATTTTAACTTCTTGGTAAACAAGTTCTTCACATTCAAATAATACTAACTTAAATCTCTTTTTAAGTCAACTATTAATAAGTTTTCTATTTTACAATTTAACAAG